>JBBMJY010000007.1:274104-311291 GCA_037833715.1 Toxotes lorentzi
CCTGGCTGGCCATGCAGTGGAGTGCTTCAATGCCTGTGATGGAGCAGCGTCCTGCATAAAAATCATGGTCTTCTTGATCTTAGCAATTTCAGGAGTCCTGCATCCCTCTGAAAGACTTTTTATAATTTTTGACATTTCAGCCAGTTATATCTCTTTTTTGGCCCATTTTGCCCGAGGAAAAGAAGCTGCCTAATAATTATGCACACCTTGATATAGGGTGTTGATCTCCTTAGGCCACACCCTCCCTCACTGCACTAATACACATCACCTGCTTAAATCCAATAAGAATTCAAGTTTTTACAGCTTGAAGTTGGAAAATATGCATAAAAATGATGACATGGTTGAAATACTCACTTGCCTAATAATTGTGCACACAGTGTATTTAAAGTAAGGTTTAGTGTGATACTTTAAGAGCTCCAGCACTCAGATCAGTCCGGACTCCAATCCCTCGTCTGCCTGTCTGAGGTCTGGTTATGAGGATGTTTTTATTCATTTATTGGTTATAGTTCCTGCCCCCGCAGCAGCAGCGGATCATCGTGAGTTTCATTAGTATTATCATGTCATGAGTCCTGCAGGGATCAGGTATCAGTGATAAATTACTCTTTAAAGAATCTTTGAAGTCTCCACATCCAGCGAGAAAGTTTTATTAAACTGGTGATATTTCAGAGATTTTCTTATTTCAGGAACAAAGTTCAGGATTTGCTCAGACTCTGGTTCTAAATTTCATCATGTGTGGGTGAGGAATAATTTAACACCAGTCCTCACTGCTGACACTGGGTCTGTGTTGGTTTTTGTTCTTAAAGTGTGCTAACTGGGAGGCGTGGCTTGTATCAGACCGAACGTGACGCTGGAATACGAGACAACATCTGCTGGGACTTCAACAGATTTATTTTGGTCCAGAGGACACAACACACGGGCACGAGGACACGATTTTCTCTGGACAAAGAACCGCTGTTAGAACACACAGACCAGGACCAGGACCAACCGACTGTGTAATAAAGTGCATGTATATCCAAGTTTCTCACAGTCTGCTCTGATCTGTCCTGGTCCTGGCAGAGGTCCAGAGGTCAGTGCAGAGGTTTGTTGGGTGTTTTCTCTGCTGTCGAAAGCCGTCCAGACGTGGAGACGGAAATCTGAAGCCTGTGGATGTTTTGTGGTGAGGGAAGAAATAGAAAGGCTCAGTGAAGGTAGACTTCAGAGTCTGCTTTCCCTCACCACATCATCACAATGCCAGTACACAACACAGTGACATATTGAAGCCAGACCCCCACAGACGGAGAAAGCCGGTTCCACACCAAGCCACAACAAAGACCTGCAGACTTCACAGAGTCCTGCATGAACCGGAGCCTCAGCCAGGACTGAAATAAACCCAGCACAGACCAGAACCATAAAAAACTACAGTCCAACACTGACTTCATGTGGGCGACAGGCAGAGACTGAAACACTTTCCCAGACATCTGATCGCTGGTATCGAGGAGCTGAAGGTTAGCAGATTACTGTGAAGACGCAAACCGAAGAGACAAAATAAAATAACATGGCTCGTCACACAGAGCAACAGCCAATCAGAGACAAGAATTCAACCTGCTTCTGACCTGATGTTCGTTACAGATGTGTTTTCTTATCGAGCTTCTGTCCTTCTTTTCCCTTAGTAAACCAGAGAAGAGGCAGCATGAACCCACCACCAAGGCAACTTTGAGCAAGGCATGGACCTCCCCCTGCTCCACTGGAGCTGCTCCGCCGGTCAGACTGGTTGTACTGGGCAGGTGTAACTGTGTGAGTGTGATCAGCTGAGACCAGTGAGTAAATAAAGGTTTGGCCCATTAGCAAACTCCTTTAACTTCCAACAGCTTAGAAACCATCAAGTTGCAGTTTCCAGCAATTCAGCAAACAGCTGCTTTAACTTAGCAAAGCAATGCAGTCATTTAGTTCAAATCTGAGTAAACCTACTGAACACCTGGATACTGAGTAAGATTCATTAATTAGCAGCTGAAAATATTTCAGTGCCCTAATGTAAAACCCAACAGCAACCAAAGCAGGTTAATGTATGTGGCATTGGAATCATATGTTACGTCACAGTCTTTTGTATGTTCAGCTGTCCACATACTTTTGGCCATGTAGTGATCCTCTGCCATCAATGGCAAATGGACTCGTTAACTCGTTTCACATCAACTCTGAGAAGAAAAAATAATAAGAGGGTAAATAAATAAAAGTGTTACACATGATCCTCATTTACTGTGGTCTGCTGTGCACCACATCAGTCTACGCCCGGTCCTGGTCCCCGAGGACTGAATCTCCCACGTTCCTGGGCTGATTATCTGCACAGCCCCATTTTGTGGGCAGAGGCAGACGCTAAGACTCTGACGGGAATTATCTCCAACACATCGATCAAATAAGACTGACAGGAAGAGTTTAACACAGATGGATATCAGTCATCCCTCAGTACAGAGATAGTACAGTGAAATTCAGAATCTCTTAGCCTAGCTTAGCACAAAGACTGAAATCACATTTAAACTGTTAGCCTAGCTTAGCACAAAGACTGAAATCACATTTAAACTGTTAGCCTAGCTTAGCACAAAGACTGAAAGCAGGGGGTAAGAGTTAGCTAGCTCCATCACCTGCATCACTACCATTTAATTTATTTACTGTATTTGTTTAACGCTTGCCAGCACCTTAACGACATGTTCAACTGTTAGCTAGGAAGCTAGCCACCAAAAGCACCCTAAAACTCAGATTTTCTGTCAGAGTTAAGAGTCTTCACAGTAAAATGAAATGAAGCAAACAATGTTCATTAAGTTTAACATCCTTTAGAGCCGCACAGATTTCACACCACCGTCAGTGGTTAAAACTCATCCATTATACGTTAAACAGATTAAAACATTCATTTCCCTCCCTCTGTCTGACTTTCTGCCTGAGAACTCGAGGAAACTGACAGCGAGAAATTAATCCTCTCTGGTGAAATGATATTGTTTTACAGCGCCGCTCCACACGAGTCGACATGCTTATGTAACCTTAATTCTCTTCTTTCTTCCTCCTCTGAAAGTTTGAATTTGCTGAGGCCACAGTTAACAGGCAGTTAATATCTAAATGGGTCGGCCGTGCCTTTTACATTGATTAGTTCTTCAGTTTTTCTTAAATCACATTCCCTCCTCCTCCTGAGCAAAAACACAGAGCAGTTTTAATTGAGAGGACAGAGACTGAGCAGAATGAGAATCAGCTGGAAACTGCAGAAATAAAACAACAGGAGAGCAGAGAGACAGAAGCTGGTTTCTCTTATATCATCTCACTCTCTTCATGCAATTTAGACTTTTTCCTTTATTTTCTATGAACATGATGTGAAAACTATGGAAGATCATTTTTGCTGTCAGCAGTTTTGCATGGAAATAATAAAAATACCCATAATTAAATCAAGATTTTAAAAATTATGAGAAGTGGGGTTTTTTTAAACCGAGAGAAAAATAAATATTTTGAGATAGAAAGTTAAAATCATGGGAAGTTTTTGCCAAAAGATAAATTCTTTACCAGTGTTTTTGAAATGTCAAAGTATTGAGATGGTAAGACGGTCAAACTGTTTTCTACATAAATATAAATTGTCACAGAGTCAGATTTTTCAGATAATGAGTCACACTTGGCTACAAGCCAGAATTATGATGTCAGTGTTTTGATTTACCATGTCTAACAAAGCTTTTTGTCTTTTCTGGCAGAAGTGGGCTTCCATAGATAACACATATGATGCTCTGTGTGACCTCTGACCTTTGCTCCACCCCTGTGTGCGTGGATGTGGTTTAGCTGTGTGGAGCCAGATGGAGTCAGGAGGAAGATCACCAGGACAGGTAAAGATGTGTCAGGTCCTCTCAGTGAACAGATGAAGACACTGCCACCACCTCCTGGAGGTCCACCTCTTACCTCTGCAGCTCCTCCAACAGAAAGTGAAGTGCATCCTTAGACCTTCAGCCCTGTCCTGAGAGATGACTGAAGGAACCTGTGAAGCCTGGAACAGGAAGCCATGATCCATCTCTGGAAGAAAGAAAAGAGAGAAACAGGGAAAGGAATGCCAGAGAAAGAGAAAGAAACAGAAAGTCTTTAAATATGAAACGTATTTGATTGTAATTTGTGGTCTGTTGTTGAGCAGCTCCAGAGTTTGACTGTAAAAACACCATTTTAACCAAACAAGTTCGAGGTGAAAACCCTGTTCCTGAGTCTGAGGGCTGAGCTGCTTTGAGCAGCAGTTGGACTGGACTTTCTGTCGTCTAAGACATGTTTAATGTTTCGGAGAGCTTTGTGTTTGTGTGAACCACCTGCTCTGCTCTGACTTTCACCTCCGCTCCCAGACGTCTTCGTGCGTTTTACAGCCTCCACCGTGGCAGCGATTCGTTCTCAGAGATGATCTGTGATAAAGGCTGGTGATCCGTTCACGGAGGTGGAGAAAGTTTTTCAGGAGAAGCAAAGTAACGATGAGGAGGAGGATTTCCACATCTCATCAGCTGCTTTCGACACTTCATCGCAGAGTGCGACTCTCCAATCTTAAAGCAGAGGAGATTAAAGGGGGAATTACAACATAATCTTAAATAATCCAAACAGCATGGACACTGGAGTGCAGTTATTCTGAGGTCTGACAACACTGTCAATCAACACCCGGATTACAGTTATTATTAGCACGGAAACTAAACTTGCTGTTAATTTGTCCTGGTCGCCTCCCAGAGACGATTAATCTGAGAGAGATAACTGTGATTAAACACATAATGGATTTAATATTTTCAGAGCCGCTGATGGAAGATTCATGGTCCCTCTGAAACTGGTTTGGTTCATGTTGTCAGAAGGTCCTTTAAGCCTGACAGGAAACTTACACGAAGAGATTAGAAAATAAAAGTCTTTATTTGAGACTTCAGTCTGCATGGGGCCGTTTTAATGTACATCCTTTGGGTACGGCAGCGAGGAGGAGCATCAGGAGCAGCTGAAGTATTGGGATTTGGGATTTTTTATGCTGTATCTGTGTCCATTCAGGTAAACTGTCCCATTAACAGCAGCTGAATCAGCTGTGATCAGCTCCTGTCTGCAGTGAACCCATGGATGAACACACACCTCTCACTGGATCACTGTGATACTGAAGGACACTTAAAACAGCAGGATTCTCAATGAAGTTCTGCAGGATGATGATATCCTCAGGAAGTGACATCATACTGAATCACATCAACGTGTGTTTCAGGCTTGAGTTCAGGTGTGACTGAGTCCAGCCTCTGAGGAGGACGGGTTCTGACCGACACCGTACCAGTCGAGTGCAGAGTGTTCAAAGCTCTGGTTTGTTTGGTAACAACAGAGTAACAATAACTTCACAGGCTTTTTGTGTGGAATGACCTTTAATTTTACTCATCTTTTCCAGTCCATTTTAGCAGTTTTTTCTCTCTTCAGCTGCAGGAGTTTCCTCTGAAACCCTAACCCTAACCCTCTGAAACAGGATCAAACTGAAACCAAACATCTCAGGGCTTCGTTTCCTCGTCTGAGGAGTTGAAAGTTTTTCGGGTTTGAATACATTTCTGAGAGAGGGATTAACACTCTGTAGCTGTGGTCCGCTCCGGGCGGCAGACGGGGGTTAAAAGCTGTCTGGATGTGGAGAGAACTGCCAGCTGAAGAAGGAGAGGCTCACTGCTCTGGAGTGACGGACTCAGGCTGAAAGCATCAGGGTGAAATGTAGTGTTTTAATCCACTGATTTAACCCAGAACTCCTGTAAGTGATGTTCATATCAGACAATTCAGTGAACGTCAAGAACCAGTCTGTCCATCACACGCACGCACATGCACGCGCACGCGCATGCACACACGCACATGCACGCACGTCTGTGTAAAGTGGCAAACGTTTCCTGTTTCCTGTTCTCTGTGCTGCTTTGGCCTCGTTCACAGGTGTTTCACCACCTGTACAGCTACAGACAAAACATGGAAATATGAGGTTCATTTTCAGAAACATTCACAGAAGTGGTTTCTAGCAGCTTTGGATTCTGGACGTGTGAGGACGTCACCCTGGACTCTGCAAAGTTGCGAGTGGCGTGTTTTTTCTTTCACATTTTACAGGTTGAACAACAAACGGAAAAGTTTGTGAAGGTGCATGCTTAAGGCCTTTAACTGGGACCACAGTCTCCCCTAACTTTAACCAAACGTTTTAATAACCTAACCCAAACCACACCGTCACACAACCAGCCGTGACATTGAAGAGGGTGTCAGAGAGCCTCTGACTGCAGGTCACACTGACAAACCACACAGGTATCTTCTTATCGGCACCGTGACCTGAAGGTTAAAAAGAGACGGGGCCTCAGACCCCTCGGGGCTGGCTGCTGTTTTTTCCCTCGCTTCAGTTCTTGTCTAGTGGTGTTGTTGACGTGAAGTTTCCGTCAGCAGCTGTTTGCTCTGGTGGATCAGCTCAGAGTCAGTGTGCTATCAGATATCAGATCTGAGCTGTGATCGCTGAGATGTACGACAGTATTTACTCAGCTGCTGCTCTTCCTCCTGTCTCCTCAGTATCATCATCCTCGCCTCTGTTGAAGTTTCATTCTGGATCAGCCGTGTTCCTGTCCTCGCTGTGTTTATGGCGTATCAGTAACAGCAGTCACTGACTCACTCGAGCTCTCACCTTCCTCAAACTCTCTGCTGGCTCTTCGGAGGATTTCTGACACCTGAGAGGATCCACCCCTCCATCGTTTCTCTGGGAAATAAGACAAATACAAACAGAAACAGGAGCTGCTGGAGGTCGCTCAGCGCTGCTTCACAGATCTCAGATCAGGTCGAGGTTTTCCCTCAGACTCCTCTCAGGTTCAGAGCCGACGGGTGGGAAACATGTTTCAGAGGAAATAAAGTCAGCAGAGGCCGACGTGCTGCAGCTGAAGATGGTTTCACAACCTGTCACCGTATGAAGATTTGTTCCATCAGTGAAGGCAGTCCGTCACTCTAGACTCAGAAAGTCCAGGCTGCCCTGACCCTGCTCCCAGCTCAGGTCTTCCCTCAGGTGTTTGGATGAACGGTCTCCAAAGCTCCAAGACAAGAAATGCTCTCAGTGGCATTTGGGAGGACTTCTGAAGGTACGATGAGTTCTGAACAGACATCCAGAGCTAAAGCCGAGTTTATGAACCTTCAGATGAACCTTCAGTTTTAGTTGACAGGATTCAAAGGTCTCAGTCTATTTTGGATCAAAGATGTCTGACCGCACGGTGCTCGCTCATGATCCTGCCTTCTGCTTCTATCAGCTTGTTCGTTTGGTTTGTCCCGTGACAAAAGACCAAAGGTTAAATCAGACTCAATACAGCGTGACGTCATACTAATTCTCTGGTGAATTAAAGGAACTCTCCGAGGCCGCCCGCTCTTCCACACAGGCTCTGAAAACTTCTCATTTCTCTGACATTGTTGAAATAATCAAGAAGCAGAAGTTTGAATAAGTGGTTATGAATTTTTCATGCGTGTCTGAATAATCTGAGCGAGTGTCTGAGTTAAAAGCAAATAACAGAAACAAGTCTGAAACCCCCAACCCCCACCCCTCTGCTCCCCCCAGCCTCTGTAGAAGAAACAAAAACAGACAATAGTCTGGTGTCAGAGGCTGCTGGGTTTTATCAACTCGCCACTACGACAAAGACCTTGGCACTCGCATCCCTCTCTCATCATTAATTGATTCTTGTGAGCGACTCTGATCCACCAAACAATCCACAAAAAGACTCCACAACAACGAGCGAGACCGCCACAACCACGGGATGATGAAACGCAGCCTCAGGCCAGAAAATAATGAGTCCACCCACCACAGCGTGACGAGACACCAACCTGCAACACTGCTCTGGAAACACGTCTTTGTTTCTGAGTAACAACAGGAGTCCAGTCCAGCAGGACCTGAAGTTCCTGATTCTGTTGGCGGGTCAGAGGTCAAATCTGTTTGGGTTTTGACTGGTTCACTTCAGTTTCTACTGAAGAAGGTCGGCATGTTTTTGAAGTTTAAATATATCTGATGTAAAGCAGCGTTTGTGTTCTTGTCTTCTCACACCACAAATGAGAACACAGCACCCAGAACCTGTCCAGGTCTCGAAATGGAGTTCACAATGTCAGGTTTGTTGTTCTGCACTCACTGACTGATACCACACACAAGTGAGAATAACTAGACCTGATCTGAGAGAGACCGGAGGGTCAGAGTAGGACCTGGTCCAAAATCGACCCAAGGATAGTTAGATCTAGTCTGAAAGGGAACTGGAGACAGTGAGACCTGGTCCAAAAGAAATGGCCTGAAAGAGATTTAAAGATAATTAGAACAAATCCAGTACTGTGGATCTAAACAGATCCAAACCCACAAACAGCAACACATCTCAGTTCTTCAGATCAGCACCGACTTGTATTGGACACACTGAGGGGACTAAAGGACACTACCAGACTGAAAATAATTTGGTTCTGGATCAGCTTGGGTTCTGGGTGGGCTCTTGGTTACGAGGAAACAAGATTCATGATGACAAGCAGACCTGATCCAAATGGACCACATGGAAAAGGTTGGTTTTGAAGGTCCAGAGGTTCTGAAGGTAACTAAGGTGTTTTTGTTGGACCCGGTTTTGGAGGTTTTGGACCTCGTTTTGAAGGAGTTCCAGGACAGCGTGCATCAGTGCGTCCTGTGTGAACCATCCTGATCCAAAGCCGCTGACCTGAAATCCGTCTTAAGCTAACGGTGCCTGATTACTTCCTGACGATTACAGCAGTGGACCACAGGAGCTTCAGTCCTTGCAGGAAGAGAGAAAAACCAGACTCTGGTGGTCTGAAGTCCACATCCTCAGATCTGCTGTTTCACTCTTCACTTACAGTCCAGAAACCATGAAACTGTTACAAGCAATTTGATTTAGTTTTGGAATCAAAACAAACAGAAAAACATTTTTCATTTCACCACTTCACCGTTTCATCATTTCATTCAGTCTGAAAAGTGAGAACAGGAAAAGTGGAAACATCTAAGACGGATGTGTTTTTGCTCTCCATTCATTCTATTTTAGGGGGGCTGGTCCAGACCTGCTGAGACGGATCCGTCCTAGATGAAACCCGCAGAGACAAAGGTGAAGTCTTTGGTCAGGTGAAGAGTTGAACCGCTCCTTCACCGTGTGTCCGAGGGGCTGAATCCTGACGTGGCTTTTGTGGACTTCATCCCAGAATGTCGGCAGCTGCCAGATGTGAGGTGGGCGGACCTTTTTACTTTATATTTCGTGATTGGCTGAGCTGCTTTTATAACCGCTGAAATCAACGAAGCATCTTTTTAAATATGAGCTGTTTGGGTGACGTGTCAATTAATCGGCCTAAAACTCTCACTCAGATTTAAAGGTCTTTTAAAATGTCTCAACCTGGAAGCAGCAGCAAACTCTTGTTCCTCCCTCCATCATCATCATCATCATCATGTTGTTACCTTTGTAATGTCCAGATGAGATGAAATCCTCTGCAGACTCTAACAGGAAGTTAATCTCTTGGCTGAGCCTCAGCAGAGAAAAGGTATTTTGTGCTTCACTCCTCAAAGCAGCTTAGAGACTGAAGTGACTTTAATTTGTTCTTCAGAGAAACAGTGAGAGCTGAACGGTGCAGCAGGATTTACTCTCAGATTGACCAACAGATTATCATTCACAGAACATACAACTTCTCAGGAACTTGGTCTTTTATTCTGAAGGAATCAAACTGAAACTGCACTGGATCTGAATACATGTCAGGCTTCAAAACCCCTGAATGACTCCATGAATCTGCCTCGAATAGACCCTTTACTAAAGGTCCAGCACTGTCATGACTCCTGTAATTAAATGAGCACCTGCACATGTTTGGGATTCTGCCTCGTACAAAGCAGATATTGTGGGGATAAAGGTCACGATCAGTTTCTCCATGAACAGACTTCTATATGTTCATTGTACGTTCAACCTGCACGAGCCATCAAAACCCTTTAGGTCCCGAATCCTTTTAATAACTCATCAGAAATCATTTAAGATTTGACTTTGAAGTTGATCAATCAGACGCCACAGCAGTACACCACCTGCACATCCTGCAAACACACAGTATGTTCTCAAGCTAAGACACAGTGGGAGTGAAGGTGTGTTTTCTGCTCATGGACCCACGATGAGACACTGAGCTGCTCCTGCACCATCAGTGTGTGAATGGCTGAATGAGACACACATTGTAAACCACCTCACTCAGTCACTGACATTATTTAACCACTGTCACTTCAAATGAGCGAATGTTTAAACCTATTTTCTCCTGGACTTCACGTCCAAACGTCAGATTCAGTACTTTCTGCTCGGTGTTGTTGGATTTTCTGAGCTGTAACGATGCCACAGTGCTGATGAACATTTCCTCACAGACCTGATGAAACTGCTGTGTGAAGAACTTTCTGTTTTCTTTAAATCTCTGTGAAGCAGATCTTCACTTTGACACGTTCACACATATTTTGTTGCAAATTGGAAATAATTAACTTGGTGAAAGTAGAATGCTTCAGTATTGTTCCTTTATGAAGAAGTGTAATTAATCTTTAATTTAAGAGGCGACTGCAGATGTAGAAAAGGCACAAATGGCAGCGTGCTCTTTGTAGCTGCTCTGCATGTTTAAATATTAATGACTTCTGTCAAAATAAGGCACTGCACATCCTCTTTATGAAGAAAAAAGTCATTTAGTTCTTGTTCTTTTTCATTTTCTCAGTGAGAAACAGCTCAGTGTGTTTCACTTTCACAGATCAACTTTTCCTTATTCTGCTCTTTGTCTTCAGAGTCTGAAAGCTGCTGGTCCTCAGCCACCTGGTTTTACAAAGAGGTCCAGCGTGGTCATTGTCGCTTCACAGCTGCTTCTTGTCTCTTTCTGGTCATTTTTGTCTCTTTGACTCTTTGTGTGTCTCTTTGGTCGTTTTTTTGTGGATGCTACATGAGATAATCAGGAAACCCAGCTGTGAGGCCTACATCTGTGTGCTGTCAAAAACATCAGGCCTGTGTGCATCTTTATTCAGTCTGATGTTAAAATCCTGTTTCAATCAGCTGCTAATTAAAAGCCTTTCAGAGTTTGGATTAACATCCTGCAATGTGACAGAGTTTGTGGCTGCGTGGTTGCCATGTTGTTGCCGTGTAGAACTGTACCTTTGTCCCTGATGAGATTAGGTCATGTGACCTGCGGCTGCGATGTGGCTGCACTGAGGGGAGAGCTTATCTCCGGTTGTCATTAAGAGAGTGAATAAAGGAGCAGAGTGGGACGTCGTCTCGTCCTCTAATCTTTAATACATCTCTGAAGACACTCAGATCTGTTGTTGAAGTGATTAAAGCTGCGGCTCCTCGTTGTGTTTAAAGAAGCTGCAGTTTAATCATCCTGCACCGTGAATCTGTCGACTTCCTTTAAGATTTAAGAGGATTTAAAGATGAATCCCAAGTGAACATCACTGATGTTTAACTCCTCTCTGCCTCATCTTTTATTGCCCGGCTGATCCTGGGTCAGATCTGAGCTTGTTTTGTTGATCAGAAGGTGACATTTTTTCAGAATAATCCAACTCTGATAATCAGCTGTCAGATAATAAAAGGACCTCATCTGAACTCCGACGTCTTCACACGTTTCTCTTGATCAGCTCTATTCACTCTGGACCAGGTCTCATCAACAGGCTTTGGTTTCTACTTTCTTTTTTTTTTTTTTTGTCATTTTAGGCCTGTAATTTTCCAGTTTTTAGTGTAGTTTGTTTTTCCTTCAGGATTCACAGACACAAATAGTAAATACAGGGGAAGCTCCATTTGTGGCTCTTTATTGTTAAAAAGTCAAATTTCAGTTTGTCCATATTCTCCACAACAACGTTTTGCTCCATTAACGTCAAAGAAAGCAGCAGATACAGACTGCATGTCCGTGCTGCAGTGCCACTTCCCCGGTGTTTGATCTCCCACATTGATTTTTTTTTTGGGAACTCAGTGATTCCTTTACTTCTTTTTTTCTGAGCTGCAAACTTCAGGAGGTTTAACCGGTATTTCCCACTTAAGGCTTCCCTCCCACTTTCTCTGCTGCTCAGACACAAGAGGCTACATCTCTAACAGTCAGTATGATAGCACTGTAAATACCCCTCCACAGTGCAGTGATGCAAATTGGCACCCCTTGCTCAACAAGGAGCAAGGCTTTGGGTTTGTCCCCTGAGCTAAACCCTGTCATCAGACTGAATTCTGGTCTTGGATCATTCTGCAAAAACCTGAAGTTCAGTTCTGACTTTTTCCGCAGTAACAAACACATCTGTTCACATCAGCATCTTGACTGAAACGTTCACCTTTTAAAAACTTTTTTCCCCCACATTTTATCACCATATGTACCTGTAACATTGATAATAACAATAACAGAAATAATAATTTGATCAGTGATAAATTCATTGTTTTGCGTCGCTGCTGCGTTACAATACTTTTTGTATTTCCCTGCTGATGAAAAGTAACGTAAAAGTAAATCAAATAAATGCATCATTCTACTTTAAAACCACGTCATCAGCTGTGACTCTGAATGCACCAGTCTGTTGGTAACCTGCCCTCCCATGATGCATTGGGCGGCAGCGACGCCTGTAACCTCTGTTCTCAGATCAGATCCTGACAGTCGGTCTGCAGGCACCACCGAGGAGGTTCAGACAGATTTTCAAAATAGAAGAGATCCTAGACTTTCTCTGCCCCACAGTCACAGTTAGTCTCTGGGTTTCTCTGGAGTTCAGACACTTTCATCTTTGACCTAAGCTCACATCAGCGTGATGTGGATCAGGATCTCACTGTCATGTTTACGTCCTGATGTTTGGTGGTTTGGTGTGACGCAGATCCTGGCACCTCGCTGTCATGTTTCCTAAACAACAAACTGAAGAAAGAACCTGCACAGGTTTGATGCCTGACAAACACGACGTTAGCCAGAGCTGCTGAAATCCACTCTACACTCTGACAACATCCGGGACTCCCAGAGTGGTTCAGTCCAGGAGGAGCCATTTTCTAATGCACCCAGTAATCCCATGTGAAAACACTGTTAACTAATCAAATGCTAACTCTTTAAGTTAACAAGCTAGTTAGCCAGATATGCTAACATTAGCATCTTATGTTCAAGCAGACAAAGGAGTTTAATGAGTTTATTCATTTGTTTTACAGTTTGTCATAATTTGTGAGCTGTTAGAGACCCTGAACGCCACGTGAGGCATTCAGGGTCAAATGTTGAGGCGATAAGCTGTGATGTCTCCTGATGTTTTTGGCCAAAAACTGTTGATTTCAATTATTCATCGGGTGAGACACGAGAACATGCTAATGAGCATCATGTCAGCATATGTCAGGCAGCAATTATGTTAATCCCTGTGAGCGTTTCAAACGCACCCTGTCACCTTCAGCTCGGGCACGATGGACGATCACATTAACGTTGTCGTTACGGAGCACGGACACCGAGAGCAACGGGAGCCAGTCTGTTTCCAGCTTCAACTCCATGTCATGGAGCAAATGAAATATGAATTTATCCTCCGTCTGTTATCAGGAGTGCAGCAGCAGCTCACATGGATCATATCACATCATGGTGAACGTCACGCCCGAGCCTACCCAAAAAACAAAAACAAGAAAATGTTACTGTGGAAATGATAACAAAAAAAATAGTCCCAGACTTACACACCGTTTCATACAGGTTAAAGTTTGATGTTCAGATCCCTGACTGGATCTGTTCAGGTCTGGAAGCAGCGTGTGAGACAAACACTTTTCAACTGATGTTAAAAACTCAGCATCATTCACTGTGAAAGATGTTTTTGCTGCTCAGTAACACAATTCCTGAGTTCTACGTCTGAATTCCTCCGTCCACTGCTCATCCTGTTTGTTGTGCAGGATCCACTTCAGTCTGGGTTTGACTGGATTTAATTTAAACTTTCATTCATCTGTATCTTTCTAAGAGAAATGTAGTTTTTTAACAGAAATCCTAAAACCTTTAAAAATCTTTCTCTGAACACGTATCATACATTTCACAGGTGCATCACAGGTGAAGTCCCCGCCCACTGCTTTGTTCCTCAGCTCTTCTTTAGCCTGACCACAGGTCTGCCTCCTCAGGTGAGACCTGAAGTGAACTGATGAGGAACAGAACTCATTTCACGCTTCCTCTTCTAACTCAGTGTGTTTCGCTTCCTATTAACCCACCTCTCGTATTAAACTAAGGCGCCCGGTGTTTCTCAGCTCGACTTGGCGGCCAATTGGAGCCGCCGAGCGCCGAGGCCTCTCCACGCAGGGGGAACTAATTTATTGAGCTCACGGTTGGAGGAAAATGCACCATTAAAGGGCATATTTAAGCACATTTGCAATCCTTAGAAGAAGGTAACGGTATTTGAATTTGCCCCAGCTTGAAGGAGAGTCTTTAATGTTGTGTCCACGGGACAAACGCACATCAAAGCAGAGGACGTTCCTGACGCTCTAAATCAAATACTTGTGGATTAAAGAGGGAGGGGGGGGGTAGGTGGCCCCCAGACTGTCCTCTGTGGCAGAGCTGCCGGGCACGCTGCCTTACTGAGCGCGCTCCAACCACCGCCTCGTGCCACGCTATCGTTCCCCCGAATGCAAATTAAATCCAGGCGACGGGAGCTGCTTTGAATTCCTGCAGGAGGGGTGATTCTCCCCCCTCCCTCCCCTCCCCTCCTCTCCTCTCCCCTCCTCTCCTCTCCCCTCCTCCTCCCTCTGCTCCTCAATCTTATCAGCCCAGTGCTGGGGGAGACACAGAGAGACAGAGGGAGAGTATTTGTATGCAAAGGTACCTCGCTCCCAGTCATTTATGTATCTGGTACAACCCCCCACCCCTCACCATCTTTGATGTTCCACAGGCTGCAGGAGGATCAGGGAGTCTGCTGACCTCAGATCTGTTCAGGAACAGACTCATGACAGTCACTCAGTTCAGTCAGTTCACATCTTTTACCCTGACAGACCGGGGGGTGTCATAATGAGGCCCCCCTCCACCCCTGCCCCAAAGGGGCAAAAAGCCTGGATTCAAAACATTAGTTTTTCTCTGAAACTTGATGAACCAACCAAGCAGTCCTCAAACCTGAACCAACCATGAACCAGATCTCAGGGAAACCTTCCTGAGGTAAGCACAAAGCGTTGCTCAGTGTCTGAATGTGCTTCTCATGCGTTTCCAGATCATCGTCTGTGCACGTCCATGTCTCTTGTGTCCTCTGATCATCTCATTTTCTTCTTTCTGATCATTCATCAGTTAAATGTCCTTTAAACCTTTAAAAACCTGCTTTTAACTGTAGTTTGACATGAGACTTGAGACCTGATGGGCCGCGCCCTGAAGAAACCTCTGGTTCATGTGGATGTTAGTTTCAGTTTGGACGTCGAGGTGCGTTCAAACTCAAACTCGAACACTTCAGACGTGGGAACAGATGAGACGAGGCGATATGTGTGGGAATGTTTCTGTCTCGGGTGTTTCCTCCTCTTTCTTCCCATGTGTTAGAAACCCCGTCTTCGCTCTGGTCCTGGTCCTGGTCCAGATCTGATCCACTTCGGTCTGTTTACGGCTGTGTCGGTGTGAAGGGTTACGCCGGAGGTTTTGGCAGAGTGTAACTGTGGTGAGAAAATAACTCTGATTAAGATCCAGTGACGAAGATTTAGAGCCTCGTTATGTTTATTGATCCGTGATGGACTCTGGCCTCGAGACAAAACATGAAAATATGTTTCCCACGCCTTCGTGGTTTTAACTGTTAATGATCCAAAGTGTTTTTCTTTCACTGAACTGGGACCAGTTTCTGATCTGATGGACTAAAATCTCTCTTCTGTTTCCACTTTTGTTCTCCCTGAAACTCAAATCTTCAGTGTTTTTCTCCACGTGAGAGAAATAGATTTGTTCATTTAATGAAGATTTTTATCAGTTTCACCACATAACAAAACTGTAAAGTCAAATTGTTTTCTGTCTGTGACAGCTGCGTCAGATCAGGGAGATGAGCTGAGAGGACACAGACGAACAGCTGAGTCCAGATTTACAAACAACAACAAGAACAAGGAACAAGAAAAATGAGAATAGAAAATGTTTTACGTTTAAATCATGCAAAGAAACCACAAAATACAGATCTGGATCTGCACAAAAAAAGTTTCTCTTTGATATTTAAGGTCCATAAAGACGCAGCAAACATTATTTGAAATATGTTCAGCTTTTATAAAATATTCTAAAAGTAAAAACCACACAGGTGTGATCGTCTCTCTGAGCTCATTCCACAATGTCTCTGCTGGGTTCAGGTCTGGACTCTGACTCCAGAAGGTGGATTTTCTTTGTAGATTTACTTCCATGTTTAGGGTCATTTTCCTGCTGCATCACTTCACCTGGTCACCGTCTCCCTCATATTAAACCCGGGAAGTCGTTTTCCCTCCATGATGCTGAGCCGTCTAGGTCCAGAGGCAGCAGAGCCCCAGATCTGACAAACACCCACAATAAAGCATGGAGGTGGTAGTGCCATGGTATGTGGATGTTTTGCAGGTGATAGAGTAGGAGATTTGGTATCATGAAGAAGGAACAGTAGCATCATGCAGTTCCATCTGGACCAAGTTTCTTTTGCAGCTAAGCACAATGACTCTAAACATTCTTCCAGGCTCTGTCGGGGTTACCTGGACAAAAAAGAAGAGGAAGGTGTCCTTCTAAAGATGGTTTGGCCCCTCAGTCTCCAGACCTCTCTCCAATTGAGCTTGTGTGGGACTTGGATCGATCAATCAGAAAAGTGCGCCCCACGAATCAGCAGTCTCTGATGAACTTAAGAAGAGCTTTGGATGCAATTCCTGGAACATACCTTAAAAAACGTGTGAACGAATGTCTCGTATGTGTCATACTGTTGTTAAAGCCAGAGGAGGTTACTGTGAAACAAACCCAAATACCTGATAATTATAGTAAAAATGTATTCTGATAAGTGACTCTTTATTTAATAATCATGTTTATATTGTTGCAAAGTAAATCAATGAAACTATGATTTATTTTTTTTTGACAGCTCTGATCGTGCTTCGAGGGTGCGCCAGGACAACCTGTGACGTCAGGACATTTTCAGGATGCTGATGGTTTTGTGTCGGTGATCTCAGGCTGTCCCACCACCTCCTCATCATTACAGCTCCTTGTTCTCTGCAGCTTCTCTCTCACACAGGAACCTTATTGTCCGGCTGCAGACCACCCACTCGTGGACACACTGTGGCCTCCTCATGCTCCAGATCTGTGATGTGACGATCGTGGGATTAAAGCCAACACACATTCTTCAGGACGCCAGCTGAGGGAGGATAACGCCTGAAACACAAAACCTACTGTGGCGGCCGGAGGCTGTGAAGGACCTACTGTCAGACAGAGAGAGCACAGAGGACACGTGAAAGGGACAAAGACGTTCCTGCATTTGAGGTTTTAAAGATTTTGGCTCAGTTTTAAATCAAAACGACCCATTTTTTCAGTGTGAGGATGAAAACATGGATCAGACAGATATTTTATGTTAAACTGAGCTAAAACAGTCTGAAACCCATCAACTAATTTTCTTTGCTTTTCTTTGTTCTAGAGACAATTTGTTCTTAAAACCTTCAAAACACGTTTGGCAGCTTTAATTTCATTTTAAAAAATCGAATCCCAAAACTTTTATTTGAAAAACTAAAATAAAAGTGAATACTCTAGGTTTTTTTGAAAACGCAGAACTAAAATGTTAGAGCAGATTTTAATAAAAAAGTGGATTCAATTCTTATAATCTTTCTTATAATCTTCTCAATGACTCGTTTATCTGGTTTGTAGACAAGACAAGACAAGACAATAAAAACTGCCTTTTTTTTATACTTTGCCTGAAAAATGATTTGTATGTTAAAGTCAATCTGAGCGGAAACCTTCAGAAACAGCAGACTGCTCCTTTAAGTCTGAGCCATTAACACGTGAGCAGGTTTCCCATGATGCTCTGTGCTTCAGCTGTCTGAGTCTGATTGTCTCAGCAGGTGGAGGTGGCTCGTTTCCAGCAGGATGTTGTGTCTCTGTCGGATGGGGGTTTCTCCCTGGTCTCAGATCTATTAATCCAGATCGATCTGAGCCGCTTCATCACAAACACCCGGTCCTCCGGGTAGCCCAGGGGTCCAGGCCCTGCTGTCTCCACCAGGTAAACATTAGCATAGTAATTAGCCTCAGTTAATTCTGCCAATTAAAGATGTGTTGTTGTTTCCTGTGTCACCACCCCCCAGAGGAGGAGTTGATCCTGAACCAGAGCCAGGAGGAGGTGGGAGTCCACGTGGATGTGGTTCATACAGCTGATGGTTCAGTGAGTAGAAACCAGCTCTGTTTTTATTTTTACCTCCCGATAACGCGTCAGAAGTGGATCTGAAGAACCTGTTCTCCACATTTACCAGGTGAGCTCACCTTAAACCTGTTTACACGTGGGTGTGTTTGTCCCTTCAGGCTCAGGAACATTGCAGACCAGATCTCCTGAGTCCTCCCGAACCAGGAGCAGGTCCCGTCTCATATGTGACCCGTCTGTCACTACACAAAATACGCCTAATGGAAATTTATAGAAAATGGTTTACGCAGCCAGATGAGCCCACCCTCGGTCCTTTAGCTGCAGGTTCCGAGGAAACAACATTCAACCAAAGACAAAACCAATGAACCACAAAGTTTTAGACATTAAAGAATAATTTAAGACCACAGTCCGACAAAGATCCCATCCAGAGTTTTAGTTTTATCAGAAGCTGTAAAGCCAATCAGCCTCAGCAGGCGTGTAACATGTTGTGACATGTGTGTTTGATGTATTAACTTTGTGTTGTGTGTCTAATTTGCTCAGCGTTGTGTTTCCATAGTGACAGGCTGTGGAACTGCAGATGAAAATTAGCTTGAAGCTAACTCAGTAATCAGATGGTAACATGTATGTTTAGTATGGTCCCTCACAAATAAATCAGAACCACATGAATAAATACGGACGGAGTCCAGTCTGAACCGGACCTGGTTTGATGGAGAATCTCAGTGACTCCTGCTCTGGCACGGGAACGTTCCTGAGACCAGGAACCTTCAAACCTGTTTCAATTGAATTTTCCAAATGGATTTATTTATCGTTGTTTATCGTTGTTTATCGTTGTTTATCGTTGTTTTATCGTTGTTTTATCGTTGTTTGCATGTCGTATGCATGCCCATCTGTTGCTGGGTTACTTTGTGTGCTGGGGCACTTTTTGTGCCGTGGCTGTAGTGTTGCAGTGGTTCCTGGTTCAGTCCTCAGGTGGACTGTGTGTGTCCTGTGTGTGTCCTGTGTGTGTTGGATGGTGGTGAGCAGCAGCTGTGTTTGCAGGCCCTGATCCTGGCACTGAGAGCGCTCACATCTATTATTCATGTGTCCTCAGTATCAGAGGGGATCTGGATCCTCAGCCACCTGTCTCTCTCTCTCTCTCTCTCTCTGGACCACAGATCCTCCTTTCTATTCCATAGACTGGTCTGCAGACAGACAGGGACTCTGTTAGTCACACAGGTGTCTGGGTCGGTGCAGGTTGTGTTAGCGGAGACGACGACATGTCAGCTCAGCAACTGAGCTTCAGTCGTAAAACGCTGACCGGTTCTTACTGATATTTAGATTCAGGATAAAAGAACAAGTGACGTCGATTATAGATTTTAGATGAAGGTTCCTACAGGAACAACAGGGAGAACACCACTCACATTTAATATCATCTGACACAAGGTAATATAATATAATATAATATAATATAATATAATATAATATAATATAATATAATATAATATAATATAATATAACATTTGTACTTCTATAAAATGATTATGGTAGAATGTTTCACTGTTACAATATTCTAACTCAAATCATTCATTATTTATTATTCATTTTAGTAACTAAACATTTCTTGACTCATAAAATCAAACATGAAACCATGTCACCTCCAATTCTCCTGCGTATCAACTGAAATGAATTCAACTGCTGTTTCCTGAACTGCAGTGATTGACTGATGCTGATCAGCATGATTTTTGAATGATTCTGTGTAAACAGATGCACCTTCAGGTCTCTCTGACAGGGACAGGGTCATATGAGGCTGTACAGAGATCCTTCAGTAATTAATCAGTGTGTTTTCTTATTCATATATCGATAGTTATATTCTGATAATTCAATTCAATTTCCTGTGTTTTAATAAAACTGACATAAATATGTGGATTTAAGGAGCAATTCTAAAAATCTGTTTAAATCCAGAGACGACTGAGAGGTCAGAGTGTGCAGAGTCCTGTTCATGGCTGCTGGGATTTTAATTATTGAGTTTTAAGTATAAATCCCATTGTGTATTAATTAAGTGTAATAATATACTGTATCCACTGTAAACAGTACAAGCTTTATTTATTCATGGTGGATTTAGTTATTCGAAGTCAAACACGTTTCCATATATTTATAAAATCCTTTCCTTCAGGAAACACTCGTCTAGTTTTTATCACACACATTCAAATTGGCCCGTGATGATTCCTCACTCCTTCATCAGCAGCTGAAACGCCTGCTCATCATCCTCACTGCTTGATGAAAATTTGTCTCTTACTACAAATTTTCACAACAAATAGAATCATATGAATGAGTGAATAATAAAAGACAGTGTACAGGATTTGTGTGGATGAAAAAATGGACGAAAAATCAGGACTTGGTGTGTAAAGCATTTTTACAGTAAATAAGCTCATGCATGTTGTATCACGAGAGAGCAGCAGGAGAAGATGGAAACATTTCAGATGCAGGACACGTATTAACCATGTGTGGTGACTGAATCTCCTTCATCGCCACGCATATCCATTGTGCTTGGTCAAAGGATTGAACCCGGCGACCCTCCAATCCCAAAGTCCCGAGGATTTGATTAGATTAGATTTTTTTTGCCATGTATGAAGACGTTAACCTCTCCTTCATTTGTTTCTCTCTGATTCCTCCAGTTTTTCTCCCACAAATTGAAAACTGTCATTCTGCTAATTCAGAAATGCTGATCTTTTTCCTGGTCGTTCGGTGTCCTCTGTAACCATGGAGACAAAGTCACGTGAGTCTGAAAGTGGGCCATGAGGCAGGAAAATAGAGAGCAGAGAGCATTTCTGTAGGTCATGTGACATGTGACCTGTCAGTAGTGATGTCCAGTCCCACTGCAGCACAACACACAGCTCCTCAACAGAGAAACAGCACTTTTAAACTAACCCTTCAAACAACAGTGTGTGCTGTGTGTGCTATACAGACGGGGCACATGTTTTATTTACCCTGATTCTGTTTTATCGGAGGGAGACTGGAAACTGAGGATGACGAACCTGAGGCGCAGGTAAACACAGAGTAAAACACGTTGACTGAAACCTCAGGCTGTCCATAATGTTAGTACAACCATGGTGAACTGAGCGATCTGGTTAGTGTGGAGCCTGATGAGAGGATGGGTCACAGGTGTACAGGTGAACATTTACACACTGAGACGCTTTAACGTTCACACACACACTCTGGAAACAGTCTGAATAAAAATTCATTTTAATTTCCAGAGTTTCCAGATTTATCTGGCTCCATGTGGATGGGGTCTTAGACTCAGTTCGGTTTGGGTCGGCTCCTGTGGCGTTTAGGTGAAGTTGCCTGAATAAACCACAGCGTTTGGAGCTGAGCAGGTGGACGGTGTTAACCCTAACCCACAGCTAGCAGAAAACTAGCAGAGAAAGTGAGTGGGCGAGCGGGAGTGAGGGAGTGGCGGTGTGGCTGCTGTCATGGCAAACAGAGGAGTTCTGATTGGCTCAGAGCTGGGTGAGCAGTAAGAACTGTGAGTGCAGCTGTGCACTGAATCTGATCCCTCCCTTGTGACCTGTATGTGCTCAGCCAATCAGAGTCCAAGTTGTGGGACCTGTAACATGAACACTGGGCTTCTACAGGGATTCTGACTCAGAGCAGGTTCGGTACCAGCTCAGCCTCCTGTTTGTGTGCAGATGATCAGTCATGATCTGCTTGTCTTTAATGAGTCTGGATGTTAGTGTGGATGAAACCTTCAGATAATCACTCAGAGCCGTAAAGAAATGCACTTCATGGTCCTCCTGCTGTTTGTAGGTTTGAATTCGTCTCTGACACCTTTTTTCTGTCAAACAGGGGAATTCAGTCACTAACTCATTTCTTTTTTTATAACTCTTTGAAACTCCGTCCTCATTAGCATGTGAGCGAGCTGGCCATGCAAATCGTTTGAAATGCAAAAACACATCCAGTTTCTATATTTCATCAAGGAGCTTTTCATGTTTAATAAATTACAGATGCCGTCCTCCAAGACTTTGTTATTCATTAACCAAAAAGCACACAATCGGGATCCATTTAAAATCTTAATCACAACCTGCAGGATTATTTGCTTTCTGCTAATATTTGCCTTGATGAGGGGCGGTGGTGGTATTGGGGGGTGGGGTGTTTGGAGCAGCCTGCAGTGTCCCAGTGTGTTTGTAATGGGATTAGATGTTCAGCAGCGTGGATGTAATTCTGTCAGTGTGTCACTGAAACTGTTTCAGATCTCACGGAGTCTCATTCACCACAAACACTGAAACGATTCACAATACATGGCCAAAAGTATATGGACAGGCAAACAGACCAGTCATCATTGTTCAGCACTGTTTTGTGACAGTATTGTAAAACAGATGCCACGTTCAGATCTGTGTCTCAGGTGATCCAACCACAAGTGGACAGTCAGGGCACACCTGACATTAAATGTGTCTCCAGTGAAACGTGTGATCCAATCTCTCTTTCATATACATCACTTCTGTTTGCAAAGACTACGTGTAGTTGTTCCTAACCAGAGGCAGCAAAGCACTTCCTGTGCCAAGACCAATGCGAATAAAAAGAAGAAGAAGAAATCAAAACACTGCAGACTGGTTCTGTCCCTCTGCCTGTTCCAGTCAAAGCAGCCTCGTCACATAGCTAGCTCACACGATCTGCACAACTTGTATTTGTTTACAATGAGAGCGTGCGTCAGAGGACGTCAGCTGAGCAGGCCGTCCTTCAGCATGGACATATTTCTGTTCACTATCCTAAAAGAACGCGACCCAGACCACCTCTGAATGTGGTCTGAGCGAGAGGATCGTTAATGCATCCTCAGTGCGTCGTGGCTGCATCTGCATCTGCACTTAGAAGCTGTCCACCTGTGATGGGATCACCTGAGATGCAGGTTTAATGGCAGGTCTGAACAGGGCCAGAGACAGGGACCCTCACATATCTACAATTCTTCAGTTAATATACAGGAGAAAATCAAACGGGTCGCTGCCCTTCACCTGGGCATATCAAAACAACATGATCATGATGTATTTAAAACAGCTTGAACAAAATGCAGAATAACAGGATACAGAAATGTATATAGGAAACATAAATGGTGATAAAAACAAAACATAGAGTTACACTGAGTTTTGTCTGAGGACTCGTGACAGAGTGAAGGAAAAGAAGACGCAGGTCAGGTCAGGTTCAGCTCTTCCTGTTTGTCTGAAGGATTTTCTCATGATTTGCAGATTGATGGACATAAATGTAAATGGCAGAATTTTTTTTCTTGTTCGAGAATCTGTCACTTTACTGTGAAACTGTGGGTGTGTTGCAGCTCTTTGTGAGTCTGGGTGTCGAGTGTCATTTCCGGCCTCGGCGTGTTTGTTTGTGTTTATTGTACTCGTAGCTCAGCGGGGAGCTTTAATGGCCTGTAGTCATCACAGACCATAAATCACTGCTGTCACTAATGCTGCACCTCGACGTGACTAATGTTCCCTCGGTCTTCTGAGGATCCGAGTCCAGTTTCCTGAAAACTGTCCCAGAGCTGCGCTGCCTGATCGAGCCTTAATGACGCTGCTTCTGTAGCACTTCAGGTTCAGTTTGTTGGTTTTTAAAAGGTTTACAGTTAAAAGTTCTGATCTGAAGTCGGAGGCCTTTTCTGTCTCTCACAGGCTCCAGTTTCAGTCACACCAGTGTGGTACTGCTGGACTCCTGAAGCTCTTCACTGAAACAGAGATGAAGACAACATTGTCAACACTGAGTGCAAATATTTCATGACAGCTCGTACAGCTAAGTCTACGCTCTCTCTACAAAGTGTGAAGTTTTAGCCAACGAGGCGTTTCAGTGTTTTCAGCTGTTATTTGAACAGCTTGTTTTCTACAGAGCGTCTGGTTTCATCATTTACTGTTCAGCAGATGTGAGCTGCTATCAAAGCTCCCACTGCATCAGGAAATTCAAACGGTTTCATTGTTTAAAGTTAAAGCACAAACGGCTTTCACCTTCATCAGCTGACGCTTCAACTGCTTTTTCCTCTTGCACTGACAGTTTAACTACATCTAGTGCTTTTCAGTCCTTACTAGGTTACTCATTACTTGTTGACTGCTTTCACCTGATTCTCTCACCTGACACTGTTCCCCACTTCCGCTTCAGCTGCTTTCATCTCTACATCTCAGCTGAGGCTTCGACTGCTTTCACTCTTACATGCTGTCTGTACCATGTTTTCAAGCCAAACACTGAATGGATGTTTGAATGCACTGTTGTGTTTAATAGCAGTGATTCAGCAGATTCAGTCCTTAACATTTCTGCCTGTTTTAAATTAATGACAGTGTCCTCACCATCTGTCCACTGTGAGGGGCCGAGGGGCATCGACAATATGTCCGCCACCAACGGCAAAACTGATGAATGAATCATGTTCTTTGTGCCAGAGATACAGATTAAATATTTCACTGCTGAGACTGAGCTCCAATTGAACTGTTCAGATCCAGAATATGAGACAGACTCTGTCCTCTCGGTGTCCCACCTCCCTGTGAGATGAAGGTTCGCTGCCCTACATACTGACATTTTCACAACAGTGTAGTTGTTTCACCCTTTTTACTTTCCCACCCTTTTCTTTTCCAGACATAGTTTTAAAGTCGTAGTTCTGAACTTCCACTCATCTTGACAGCAGCTGCTCAGGAGTGGACTTGCAGACCCTCTGTGACCCAGACATCATTCCTGCCTCTGGCCTCATCCTCTTTTACCTCAGTGACAGGATGACGCGTTATCGTTAACCTGGAAGGAGGAGGGACCATGATTAATAATTATAATATGTAGATAGACAGTCCAGTCATTTCATCAGATTATAAATGAAGGAGCTGAGCACAATATTTTTACTCACAAACTCAGACTCAGCTCAACGCTGCGTCTAGCTGTTGGTGAATTTAACAGACTGCATTTCCATTTTATTTACAGTTTTCACCACGTTTTGTCTGAGAAGCAGAGCTGCAGCCCGAGGTGTTGACCGATGAGCAGAGACAACGCTCAGGATGGAGCACTGAGAGTGTGTGAGACAGCTCTGTCGTACTGTGTGTCCAGGGTTTGTGGCTGTAATACTGTGTTGTCTCTTCACTATCATTACACTGTATTCACAGAGTATGTGGGCTGTAAACTCTCTGTGCTCGTTCCCGTGTACCTGCCTGGGAACCCCCTAAGTGATCCACTGGTTCCCATTGGCAGGGTTTGATCTAAATCATCACCAGCAACATTTTAGTAAGGTTTGTGTTAAAGACAGAGGTGACAGCACTGAGTTTCTTCCCCCGGTGGTCAAACTGCTTTATTTCCAGTCACTGAGGCTAAATTTGGCTTTTAACACCTTCAGCAGACAAACACCAGACCCAGAACCAATTGTGGAGCTCAGCTGCTGAATCCTGTTTGAGTTTCACCAACGTCTCTTCTGAGTCTCATGTCTCTGCAGGTGAAACAGCTTCCACCTTGACGGCCTGAGGTCTAACTGGGGCGGCAGGTTGTTGGAGAGGCGTTCGGGACATTGTTTGGCCTTCTGTCTGTTGTTGCGCTGACTGAGCGCACCCCTCGAGCACGAATGCAGCAGATGTCTGCGTGTACGGCGAGCTGGCAGCCGGTGCAGGTGGCAGATGCCCGAGTCGGGTGCCAAACGCCGGCAGTTGGGCACAGATGGAGCATCACGTTCGGGGAGGGAGCAACGGGCCCCTGACCTTCTGCTGCTGGAGGTGAGGCTCTGAGGAATGTGGGGATACAAGACCAACGAGGTGAACTCGAGAGGTGGTGGACTCCCTTGTTAGAGAGGAAGGGAGGACAAAAAAAAGAAAATCTGCCAGCATTGTTTCTAATTCAGATCTAATTTTAGAGAATCATGTTTCCATTTTTGAGAGAACAAACATGTGAGTCCCTCACCTCTCTCCGGTCACAGGCATTCTTGAATAATGTCTTTTTATATAACTTAAAGAAGCTTGTCACTTTGGTTTAGAGTAAAGACCCAGTTCTTTCCTTCTTTAACTTCAAGGTCCTCAAAAGACACCAGGGGATCGAGTCTGTCTGGTCTGATCTGAAGTCTCCTCCTAAAATAAGTGAAAAAAATCAGCCGGTGCAAGAAGAATATTTCTGTTTCCAGTGAAAATCGGGTATTTGGTGAAATAAAGGAAGCAGTAAGCTGCTTTGTTATTTCTTGTTTCCTGCTTTAGACACTATAAATCTTTCTATAAAATAAGTTGAAGCTGAAATAAGTTGATTCCCAGTTGAAACAGGTTGAGATGAAGCATCAATGCAGCAGCAGCACGAAGGCTGGAGCCGGCACTGATGGATGACATGCTGCATAAACTAGTTCATTTGCCTTTAAGTGGGTCTGTGTGTCACCACGAACTGACTGTTCACACAGAAACACGTTGGTCTGATCCAAAGGGCTCCTGAACAGCGCTGATTTGCAGCAGACCAACATCTGTTCAGATTTCAGATTAAAAAACACTTAGTGGAAAATTTGGACGCCTGCGGGGACAAATTAAAGATTTTCCTCAGTGGGATAATCAGACTGATGTGAGCTGCAGGTTGATTATCTAGACGTCAACGACAAAAAAAAACCTTAATCAGGGTAAAGATTCACCTCATCATCCTTTACAGTCGCAATATCAACGGGTTCAAAGGTCAAACTCAGGACTGAGGAATGTAGACAGCAGAGATGAGCTGAACGTTTCAGTGAACCTGCAAACTGAGGTGAGAGTACATGTGCAGCTGCTGTAAAAGTGAAAGTGTTCTAACATGGTCGATAAGGTGCCAAAAAGAAAAGGGTCAGTCCAGCACAGTAGCCCAGGTGGTCCAGGCTCCACCTCCTCAAGATCCATATGATTAAGAAATAAAAGCCTGGACCCTGTACGTATCTGACGACAGCTCCACGGTCATGGCTGCAACATGTGGCGAAACACCAGCTGAGTGTATCACTTCCTGTGCTGTCAGACGTACTGTAGGTAGCGTGACAGTCGGAGGACATGGAGTCAGGATGAGATGATAACGAGGCAGTAGAGTGAGGAGGGAAGCAGCAGGGCAGATTCTCCCGGCAGCCTTCCTCCGAGGCCACAGTACCATCAGGGATCTTTGGACTAATTGAGGAACCTGGCACAATAAACCAAACAGACAAACATGCCGTTCGTGTAGCAGCCGGGGGGGATGTTCCAGTTCAGGAGGAGGGGGGCTCATAAATCTGAGATGAGTCTGTTGGCCTCCTGTGCAGGCTGATGGATGGATGGATGGATGGATGGATGGATGGATGGATGGATGGATGGATGGATGGATGGATGGATGGATGGCTAATAATAATAATAATACATCAAATTTGTAAAGCGCTTTTCAGGGTGCTCAAACACGCTGGATGGATGGATTGATGGATGGATGGAACAAGACTCTGGGGATGGAGATTTAGCCATATGGCCTTTTAGCCCGGCCTGGACAGCAGAGTGGACAGGGACCAGTCGCTGAGTTCACTTCCTGCTGCCTCATGTGGGACCTGCAGACTGCTGATCTCAGGTCAGCAGAGAGTTCGACCTCTCCATCCCCAAAAACACAGAGTCAGACCCTCCGTCAATCTGCCAGACAGCTGACAGCAGATCTGAGTCAGGGATTATACTGCTTGTGCTTCTGTTGTCAGAAACAGTTTGAAATTCACAAAATAAACTTGGTCTAAGGCTGTCAGAGCAAGGAGAGTAAAGATACAGATAAATAAAAACAAATAAATGAAAGGATAGGACCTAGAAACGGTCGCCTCCTCTGACCGATGGCTCAGCATCTTCACCAATCAACCCTCATTCACACAGAATTTTTCAAATGTGTGAAAATGTGACCATTAACATAAATCTGATGTCTGTGGCATCTTAACAACATATGTCAGGGAAAATAACATGTTGCTAACTGTAAATTATATATCTTAAGCTCACAGTCCAATACCATACAGGAAAAATACAGTTTCTTTGTTTCCATGTGTTCAGGATAATGACTTTGTACCTGTTAGCTTTAGCCTTAGTCTGTTAGCATCACAATGTGTAGCTGTCAGGTACGTCAGAGTGCCGAAACAGAATTCTTGTTTTAAACTGAGTCATCTGGAAACATCGGAAATCAGCTGGAGACAGTTTTCAACCAATAATTAGCGACAGCTGAAATCTGCCAGCAGCAGTTATTTCAGTACAGTCAACGGTCATTAGCTAAAAACAAGAAGCTGCCTTTGTTTCCGGTGGCCGACAAACACTCATCGTTTCATAAATTATCCTGAAGATTCATGCTGCTGTTATCACTGTTAACAGCTAACATCAGCTTAAATTTGACCTGTCTTAACTTTTCGTGATGCCTCATTTGTTTTCACCTGGTTTTACCCTCTTTAACTGAGAGTTCAGCTGATAGCCTATTTAAATAAGGCAACGCAAACAGATGTGTTGGTATTTTGGTTGAGGTTTGGTGCAGAGGAGCTTTACAACAGGTGTGAACGGACACCTGGGACAAACCAGCGGTGAGCTGAGTTTCCTATAGTCAGCAGCTCACTATCGTGGAAGCTTGTGCGTTAAAATGTGAAAGCAGCAGCAGCAGCTCTCGGCCACATGCAGCTTCTCTTTTCCCCAAAATAAACTAGAACGAGTTGATGATTTCCATCAAAAAGAATAAAGACAGGATGTGTGACCCAGCCTCAAACTGTCGCTCTGCAATAATGAAGTGTTGGACAGAGAGTCTGACACTCAGGGGGCTCAGAGAGGGCTTTGATTAAGTCCTCCGAGCTTCATTAAAAAGCATGAAAGCTCATTTTAGAGACAGCCCCCCCCACCCCCCACCCCCCACCACCAAAAGCAATCACTTTCTGTCTCTTTTCTCTGTTTGTGTCTCTGTATGAACACATCAGGGCAGCTGTGCAGATTCCTTCCTTTATCTCCCGATCATTTCAAACCACCTGTAAACAACAAACATGGAGACCTGAAGACTTTCACTCACATTTATCAGAACCATCTGTTTTCCACTAAACACACGTTAAACAGGCTGTTGTCCCAGAGAAAGCAGGTGCTTCAGCTCAGTATGTGAGACACTGAGGGGAACTGTGAGGTTCAGGACCTCACAGCTCCGACGTCTCCGACTTGACTCGGCCCTCAGGGTGTTTCCGCTCAGACCTGCCTTGGTCTTGTGGCTTTTTAGACACAGACTTGCCTTTGGACTGTTTGGCGTTGGTCATGTCTCAGACTCATAGGTGTTTTGTCTTTGCATTTTGCCTTGGACCTGTTTACTGGATGTTTTACCTCAGACAGGTCTTGACTTCCATCCTGACCGTAATGTCTAAACAGGGCAGGATCTGCAGTGATGGTACACTGGAGTGCTTCTCTTCACTGGAACTGAGAGACACAAACCAGGACAGGGGTGTCCACTTACTTTTGGCTTTATAGTGTAAGATGTCCAGGTACAGATCATATGTCCACACCAGGTGAGAATAAGGCCGTCAAGGCAGAAACATGTCTTTATCCACACTTGCAGCTCCATGTGAAAACCTCCCTCAGCCTGTAGTTTAATATGACGGGGGGATGAGAGGGAGGTGGTGAGAGAAGGGGGGTGGGAGGGTATGGGGGGTGAGTCGGGATCAAAGCCAAACTTAATTTGCCAGTTTGAGAAATGTGAAAATGAAAACGAGGGGAAGGTTTTTCATTTCAGGATGAAATTAAAAAGTTCTCCGAGAGAAGAGTTAATGCTGACAGACAGCAGCACTCTGACATCATCACTGACGTCTGTGACATCATCACTGACATCACTGATGCTTCTCTGTGTTTACCTCTTTGTCTGTTTGTTTGTTTGTTTAGATCTTCATTTGCTGCTGGGTCCACATAAATATACTGACAGTGGTTCACTGACAGAACGTCCAGAAAACACGAAAACACGAAACATGTTGTCTTCATGTCTTCACAGGAATGGGTGTACGCAACGGCCCGACGTAACGTTTTCACCTCTGAGAGAAAAGAAATCAATAATGTCAAATATTAATGAGCAGATTCATCTATTGGAAACAGAGAGAAGGATCATACATGAACATGTGACCATGTGAACACAACAACACCATCAGTTTGTCTAAATATCCGTACGACAGAAAATCAAAGGAAACCTTCTTTAGCTTTTTATTTTTCACCGCTGGTTCTGCGTTCAGGTGATCACATGATACCCCCCCACTGTCACCATCACCCGCCTTCTTTGTATCATGTATGATGTGTGTCTGCTCACGCTTTCACACATCAACACACACACAACTTGTGACAAAAGGCCGAACCAGAACGGTACAGATCCAGCTCATAAACCGATGAAGGTTCAGACGCTGATCAGATGTTTCTGTACAAACCGAAACACGTTTCACAGCAGAGCTGCTCAGAAATATGTGGATCCTACAAAACCTGATGGCTGCAGGTTCCAGCTGCACACAAACATCCTTCTCATTCTGAAACACACACCTGTTTCAGTGTAGAATGAGTTAAGGTTCATGAATTCAAGTGAAGTGAGAACATTAACAGACAGATAAACAGCTGATTAAACCGTGTCAGCGTCTTTCTGAGACAATTAAAATAACGTGCAGCACTTTACTGAGGGATTCAACATTAAAAGCCTTTTGAAAGTCAAGGCGATGACACTTTATTATTCACTAATTCTCTCTACAGTATGTCTGCTCGTATCTCTAATTATTTGTTTGCTATTGCTGTGAATGTCTTTGTTTGTCATCAGTTTTTAAACCTGCTCTGTTGATGAACTGGCTGCAGATGTGTTTTGTCTCCAGATGTTGAATTTCAGGTGATCCCTGTGGAAGTGGTTAAACTGAACGTGACTGATGAAGGTGGTTTATCCTGCTCTCAGTTTCCTCTCTGAGGTTTGAAATGAAGCTCAGTGTTTCCATGGTGCTGCTCTGCCCTCTGCTGGACACGTGGTGACACTGCAGGTACAAACCACTCATTGGAGATTTAAAAAACAGGAATCATTGAATCTTCTTGTTGAACTGAACTGAATCTAAATGTCTGACTCCTCCAGCAGCTGAACACACTCCTTCATCTTCATCTTTACCTTCTTTCTACAGTGAAAATCAAGTTTGTCCCACTGATGTGTTATTCCACTAGTTCCACCAGTTCATCCCAGACCAGCTCCATGAGGTTTAGGCCTGGAGACTGTGCTGGTCTTCATCATGTGAAGCCACCGCCTAGTTCTGGTTCTGAAGGTTTAACACTGACCTTTTTTACCGTTTAAGGTTTTTCACTGGTCTTGATATCAGTGATATCAGATATTTATCATACAATATCATTTTACCGTTTTATTGTTTTTAAGTTCATGTTTCATCTTAATATCTGCTCTCCACACTTCAATGTGACAAGACAACAGACGGCTGTTGTTTTTTCTTTTTTCTAATTACTTTCATCACCTGTACAACTCTACGAGTCCTGGACGGACACCAACTAGGAACTAAGGACATTCTGCTCGGTGGCGACCGACAGCCCGGATATCCCAGTTAAACCTGTGGGACCAGCAAACAGACCTGACTAATGACCTGACTACTCTCCCAAACTCCAAGCAACAAGGTGACACATATCATTTTAAACAGTTTAAACTTTAAATCAGCTGCTGCTCTGTGCCATGCTGCTGCTTAAATGCCACCATTTGAGCTAAATAATTTACACACAATTTGTGCGTGTCACACTTATTTGTATTACATACAAGCCTTTTCTTTTTCCACCTGTTATTGATATGTTTATATTGTTTTATACAAGATGTTTAGTGTAACACTGTAGGCCTAGGGAGCACTGCAATTTCAAAATCCTGTGTATGACCTGTACATATGTTTTTTTGACAACAAAGCAGACTTTGACTTTGACTTTGATTTGAGGATTAAAGCTCCAGCAGCAGAGAGGACAGATGAATCATCTTCACTGTGTGGATCAAACAGATATATACAGATATACTCTACTTGATATACTACTCCTCTGTACCTCAGAACTCATGTTGTTTTGTTTTGAAAAGCAGCTGACAGACCTCCAGCTGTCATGTCATCATCCTCTAATGAAGCTCCACGACGATAAAACCAGTTTGTGTTGTTTCAGTCCAACAAAGTGAAGAAAGCAGCTCTGATGCAACGTTCCTGCAACGTTCCTGCAACGTTCCTGCAACGTTCCTGCAACGCTGCGACAACATTTCTGAGTTAATGAGCTGTGGATGATCCCAGTCTACAGCCGCTGGTCCAGACAACATCAGTGACAACAAACAGAAAACACTGACAAATAGGAAGCTGCAGCTCTGCGTCCGTGGAAAAGGCTGCAGGCAGATTTCCAGTGTGAAACTGAAAGTCTTCCCTCAGTGACTCGTCCGGTTCAGCTGCCTCTCCTGTTAGTTCAGATCTCAGGCAGACCTGCAGCAGATGGAGGTCAGAGACGAACCGAGAACACTTTATAACAACAAGCTTCATAAAAGACATTGTATAGACAGAAAACATTCCTAATTTTCTCAATGCAGTCAGCCTAAAAATGGACAACATAGTTTCACGTTTCTCTTTTTCCTTCATCACAGACAAAGTTCTTTCAAAAACAAAAGGAAAACCAAAGGTGAGAGATGAAGGAAGAAACAACATGAATCCATTTACTCTCCACCACATTTCCGTACATGTACAGTTCATTAGAACCAAAATATGTCCGGATACAAATAATCAGAAGCTCCAGCGGTGAGCTCTCTACACTCAATGTCTGTAACAACGAAACTGAGAGAACTGATGGAGGCGCAACTTAAATGAGTGTTTTCCTTCCATGATGACAAAATCCATTTCTTTGTAAAGTACAAAATAATCTGTTAGTTTAAAAGTCTGTCCCACAAACCATCGTTTCAGTCGTCATCAAGCAAATATTCAGAACCCATTTACAGATTCTGTTTTTCTAATGAGCGAGCTGAAAACATTAAAGTCAAATGGAGACAAATTTTAGCCAAATCATGAAGCTAGCTTCGTTAGCTTCATTAGCTAGCTACAGCTGATTAAATCTGTGGTGTCTGTAAAAGCCTGCAGGCTTCATTCGTTTCACACAGTGCAGTTTACCCATTAAATTAGTTCAACAGCAGATTTTTTTTTACTGTGTTTCCTGCAGTCCTGGTAAATGGCTGTAGAGGGCACCGGTGGTCTTGCACATCTAAGACCTTCTCGTTGTAAAGGACAGTGTGTCTCTGGATTTTGTGAGTCTCTGTGGTCTCTGTGCAGGATTTAGTGTCCTGCAGCTGTTGACACCTGAGCTGTTGCAAAATCCCCAAAACAGAAATGGATCAGCAGAGTAAATCAACCGCCAACAACAGCAGTAACACCAGTAACTCTGCTCACACTCCTCGTACATGTTTCTGATTTTATTTATAGGGCACTGTCAATTTAACAGCACCAGAGTAAAAGCCATAGATGTCCAATAGTAAATGACTGACACAACTAAAACATGACAAACATAAAAAGCTTTAAACGTGTTAAAATACGTTTGATTTTTGCTGTTGGACTCGTGTATCCTGTCACAGTCATGAAACTTCAGTCTCTGCAGATCCATCGATTAAAGTACAAAATTATAAAAAAACAAAGCGAATATCAGCATCGATCGAATGATCATAACATCAGTGTAAACTTTGGTAAGGAAAAGGAGGGTCCCTGATCGTCCAGGTGCAGATAAACAGCTGAGTCTCGACCTGAGGACTTGGCCCTCCTGAGTTGTGCCTTTGTTCAGTGTTTGTAATAATAATAATAATAATAATAATGATTGATTGATTGATTGATTCCTTTGCTTATGTTTGGGTGTGTGATCCTTCAGATGGACCAGTTTCTCTCCGAGGTTGTTGCTGGTTTGAGAAACACAGGGATGTGGTGGTTTGTTGTTGATCCTCCAGACACGTATATGATGCTGCTGCTCAGCGTCGCTGTTCTTCTCGGGTCTCTGGCTGTTTTCACAAACATCCAGTTTGGAAATCCACAAGCTTTAGGAGCATCCTTCAGGTCTCAGTGCTCCTGCTCAGGGCACACTTGTTGGCACATTCTGAGTAACTTTGGATCACTCCGAGCTTATCGTGGCTAGAAGTAAGCAAGGAGTGACTCAACAGCTTGATGCAAGAATGGTCTGTAGATGATTCACAAATTCAGAGGAATCTCAGAGGAACAGTCTCAGACAAAAAAAATAATCAAACGATGTGTTTGAAACTGTGAAAAAGCAGAAAGATCAACCTGCAAAAAGTCAAATTCTTGATGGAAACTGATTAACATACATTGTAAGAAGGAGGACAAAAGAGAATTCAGAATTTGAAGGGCACTGTTGTAGTCCAGGAGAGAGATACCTATGGCGTCATGAGTCAGCTGAGATTGGATTTTAATTTTGTTGGGAGACGGATGAAAGTGTGTCATTAACCTGACATCCAGGTTGAAGATTTTGATGTTGATATTGAATATAAATGTCTTTGTTGAAGGGCCACCTTGAGGCCGTTTGGTCTGGCAGCCTCACCGATTAAGTTATGAAAGCAGTATTTTGAGAAGTTTGACTTTGCCATGTTGTATGAGCCATAGTACATAGTATTGTACCCATAGTGCCATATTGGGTACAGGAGCTCATTCTATGGGGCCTGAAATAATTTTTCACTTCTTTGCTACCATTACTTTATTGTTTTACCTGTTTTACTGAAATATACTTTGTAATTTGAAGGGTGCAAAATAAAAAATGAATCATTTTATTATTATTATTATTATTCTTTAAACAGCTCTGTGTACACAGCTTCAGCATGTAGAGAAATCCAGAGACAGGCCTGTTCATGGCAGAGCTACATCAAACAGTAAGTTATCCAACTTTAGTTTGTTTGGAATAAATCACGACTTTCAGAGTTTAGAGCAGGTTCATCTGTCACTCGTCCACGCTGGATGATCTTTCCGAGCTTTTACAGTAGAGCAGATTCCTACTGGCGGATGGGTGATGAATGATTGACAGCTGAGTGATGGTTGTTACCAAACCCTGTTACCAAACCATGATGACGGGGCTGCAGGATGTTCACTCTGAGCTCAGAGGGTTAAACAGACGACTGTAGAAACTCACAGTATGACAGCATGAATCAGACTGAGAGTCACTGAATAAATGAATTAGAAGACATGAGTTGTGTAAACAGAGTGTTGGTGTGTTGTAACGGCCGGCTGCTTTTTGCAGGGTGGGGGGGTTTGACTGACAGGGACAGCTTCTGCCTCCTTTTGGTCAGCAGCTATTTAATGACTCAGGGACTGTTGTCACTTCATCACAGAGAAACTGCTGCTTTTTAACTGATTTGACCAACCAGATACTCAGAGGTGAGTTTTCATGAGCTTCTGTCAAACAGTCACAGATCGATCTGAATCAAAGCCAGATCAACACTGTCAGCGGTGACTGACAGGGTGGAGGTTGCATAAATGGCTGCCATGTCCCATCATGCCCCATGAGGGTGCTTACCAGCCAATGGGGAGTGTCGAGTGGGTGATGATGCAGGTGGTCCCCCTGGTATAAAAGCCTAAACCACCATCTGGGCCCTCCTGAGCAGTTGGAGCATTCCCAGCCTCGCCTCGGGTGGAGGGATTGCGAGGAGGGAAAGCAAAACTACACGGCCTATCACTGTGTAGTTTTGTTTTTTTCGGGGGGAATATTTCGAGGCTCAACCGTTCTCACCTTGGATTTTTCTGGAAAAACCTTTCTGGATAAGGAGACCTTTGCTTGTCAGAATCAGCTGGGCTCCGTCCCATCAGTCCAAGGCACTCTTGTGGATACAAGTGAGTAACTTCCACCTTGTGTCCCCATATGTCCTGTGATTACCTGCCTTGTCTGTGCTGACTCATGTGATCTATGGGGACTCAGTTCAGACAGAGAGGTCAGGACTTGTGTTTTTATCGAGCTCTCTTTGCCTTTTGGTGTTTTTGTGTTAGTTGCACATATTTTTGGCTGCAGCTGGAAGCGGCCGCATGAAGCAAAGTGTACCGTGATCTGAGAAAAGCCAAGAATAGCCGCTGATAGCATGAGAGTGGACTGTCAGCTGGGCCGCTGATGGCTTTTTAAGGGAATCAGCAGCAGGGCTATCACTTGCACCTCCAGTTATGTGCCACATGGTGACTGTCAATCAAACTGCATGGGGTCAGGGTGGGGGGTTAGAGGGGGGGTCAGTGTATTTTTGGCCACTGCCATATCTGTTGCTCAGATTCCAGTCTGTAAATATCAGTTTTACTGGTTTGGTCCAACTTTCCATTTTTCAAAATTAAATTTGTGCAGTGACTTTTAATTGAAAAGGCTTTGATCGCATCAGTGTTGATCAGCCTGTCGACTGCAGAGACAGTCTGAGAAACTCGACGCCTTCACCTCAAATCAGCTGACAGTCCTGAAAAGAAAAACAGCTGTCCTGACAAGGCGTTTAATGTCACATTCAAAAACCAGGAACAATCCGAAAAATCACCAACAGCTCCACTTATTCTCAATGATTATCAGCAAAATAACAACTGACTAATCTGATATATATTGATTTTTTTTTATCAGACGCTGAAAAGTTATTTTAAGAAGTTTCACGTTCCTGCGGGCACATATTTCAGTAAAGACTTTAAATCGTGTAGGATAAAGAGTGCTGTTGCATCCTCTGCATCAAAGTCTTGATAAAATACATTTTACCAGAGTGTTTCTGTAAAAGTGAAAGAAAAGGAAAAAAGAAAATGAGAAATGAAACAAATAAAGAAATGATCTTAGATTTATTAAAAGTTATTTTAAGAACAATCGAGACTTGAGATGCAGATTTCTTTTTTGTGGAGTTTCTGTTTTAATGTCATGTTTAATATATTGTCAGATGTTTATGTTGTTCTGTATGGGATGATATTTCAGTAATTAGAAAAACCACAGCATTTAAAAAAAAAACTTAAATTAAAAAAAAGAAAAAAATTTCAGATTTTTCCATCATATTTATTTATTGCTGTTAAAAGTTTTTTGTACTTCTTTCTTCTCCACACAAACACTCATACATATAGAATATATGTGTGTAT
>JBBMJY010000007.1:319803-330307 GCA_037833715.1 Toxotes lorentzi
TCTACAATATAGAAAGTAATAAAGAAAAACCACTGAATGAAAAGGTGTGTCCAAACTTTTGACTGGTACTGTATATAGTCACTGAAATAAAGGTTATAATCTAAAGACGACATATCTTATCACATCTAAACTACCAACATCACCTGACTGTGCTGTTATTAGCTTAAAGTTCACAGTGCTCTTCTACATTAAATTGCTTTCACTTACATATATCTCCATAAAATGCTTTCATCCCAGCTGCCTGTGGTGTCCTGCTGACCAGACAGTGAATCTCACTTTCATGTCAGCCAAACTCCTCCATCCTACAGTCCAGTCTTTTCCATTTCTTCCTCTTATTTCAGTCTCTTAAACATGCTCCACTTCATCGGCACTTAACACCAGTATGAACAGAGTGAACCATTTTGATTTGCTTATCCGCCTGGAATGCAAGATGACCCGAGATTTATCTAGAATGCAGAGGGACTGGATGACACTGTGAGCCACAGGAAGACGACATGATTTTCATCGTTCAGATCATTGGGACTTGTGTGGTGATGAATTTAAGTTAAAGTTTAAGTCACTGAGGTATTTATGTAATACAAATCTCTAATGATGTGACTTTATCTGAGTGTGAGAGGTGTTTTAGTCCTTCACACATGAGCGGTACTCTCTCTTCTGTCTTTAACCACAAAGACTCATCAGTCGTTTCAAACGGAGAGCATGTCCACCTCGATTCAACCAAAGGAACTTTCACATTTCACAGAGGCGACATCTCGGTTTGTCTGATGGAGACATTCCTTCAGGTGTTAATCTCAAGGAGTGTTTTTACCACGACCCAAACAAAGATGTCCACCTGGAGGTCCAGCAGCCTGAGGACCAGGTATCTCTTGGTCTGTCACAAGTGGATGCATCACAGTTGCTCCCTCATCTTTTTTGAGCACTTTTTGAGTTTTGCTTCCACGAGGTTGTGCAGGTCACTTTTCTCCACCTTTGGTAGTTTTTCATCTGCTGATGTTGCTCATTATTTTCTTTCAGCTAATTACGGTGTTCTAATTAATCACATGAGCCTGTGTTGTCCTCATCAGATGAGTACATATACACTCACACTAGTCTCCTGTCCATGACGTTTCCATAGCTACATTATATAGTCCGTTATCATAACAGACTGAGCACTGATCCAAAATGTGGATCAAGGTCTCTGCTTTCTGTCTGAGTCCCCAGAAACCATCAGATTGTCATCTGCAGCCAGATAGCTAATTAGCTAACACTGCTTGATAAGCTGGTTGAAAAGTCTGTCACCAGCTCAGTGTTTAATGTTTCCAGCTGAACCAGATGATTTCCAAAAATGTTGAACTAGTCCTTTAAATTGAAATATTCCCTAGTGAGTGGGGACAAGGACAAATGGAATAAATTTGAAAATGGCGTTAAGCTGATGGAGTTAATCAAGTATTTCAAGCTCGCAAATCAGTAATTTGAGGGAAGTAGTTGCTAAAACGAGGATATGTCCATATTTCCCTCATCATGTCTGTCTGCCTGTCTCTTACCTCCATCTTGCCATGGATGTCCTGAGATCTATGTGCTATGTGCTGCTTATTGTGTCTCCAGGCTGGGGGAGGGAAAAGAGCCGGGGCGGTGGCCACAGTGGTGGCTGCTGTTGACCTCGCTCGTGTCCGTCAGCCCATGCATGTCGAGGGCAGCCGAGCCGAAGAGGAGGAGGCTGTAGAGGCAGAGTTAAGGCAGCAGGCCGCCACCGCCATAGCTGCTGGTCAACAGCATCAAGCCGGCTGGACAACGAGAGTGCAGGCTGGCAAAATGTTTACTACTGCTCAGGAGTTTACCCTTGAACCAACCCTGCTGCTGCCTGAGGTTAGATAGGTCTCCAGCACAAAGAAACACCAAAACTACCAAAGGGCTTTTGGATCAGATCACTGGCAAACAATTTTTCAGGTTTCTTGAAAATTTTGAGCTTTCAAATTTTGAAAATGTTTTAGTTTGTCACAACAGGTCCATTACCTATGCAGCTTATTATTTCAAGTCTCTAATGATGATCAGTTGTTAGCTGGAAAAAGCCAATGCACAATTGTGGACTCTATTGTGTACATGTATAAATGATAACAAAATGTATAGACAATAGGAAACTCTCAAATGTCCATGAAGAGACAATAAGGACTCCCATGTGTCCTCAAAGATGACAGAATTACATGAAATAATTGTAAAATAAAATCATGTTAAGAGTGAGATTTCCTGAAAATAAGCAAAATTATTTGCCAGTGCTTTAAGATCAAGGATAAATCTTGATTACCATGTCATTATCTTTAGCACTCATAGGAATAAAGTATTATTCAGAACATTTATATTTGCATATATATATTTACACCCCAGCTCTTAACATCCTGAGGTTGTAACGCTCTTGTGAACTCTGTTGGTTACTCCAGATTCAGAGAGCGACAGAAATCTCTTCCCATGTGGACACTGGTCTGGCCCCATCCCCAGTTCCACATTTCACAGTTTCTAAAGTTTCTGTCCCAAAACCTGAGTCTAGGTCTGAGGTAAGGAGAGGCAACATCCGACAAACAAAATAATCCGCATAGAAAGAGGGAAACTTAAAACACATGGACTGACAAATAACACTTTCAGATTTAATGCCGAAATAACAGAAATCATATGTTCGTCGGTAATCCAACCTGTTACTGATCCTTTGCTAAGCCTCCAACCCCAATGGCACAGATACAGTTTACCGTGGTAACGATTTCCATCAGAATTAAAAGTGATTAATGAAACCATGAGTCTCTGATTTCAAACTGAGATTTCAAACTAACAAATTAACTGATGCTAACTCCTGCGCTGGTACAAATCTCCAGATACATTTTAAATGTTTCCAGGGGACCAATTTTAGGTAAGGACCCTTTAAAATGAGTTTAAGTATCCACTTGATGGTTATGTATATGATATTGTAGGGGAGTGGAAATAAGGAAACAGTGTTGTTCTTATATTATAGTGTGCACTGTATTACAGTTAAAGCTAAAAATGCTCAGGTGCCTGGTGCTTAAACTTTGACAGATAAAGATCAGCACAGAGCCTCTGATGTTAGTTTTAAACTGTAACTCCGCAAATAAATACAGTTGGCTAATTACATTATTTGTTAAGAATTAGCCATAGGTTTGCTCTTGGCCTTGGACATAATGCTGGGTTGTAGTTGGAGGTAGTTTGCTGTTCGGAGGAAGGGGCTAGCAAACAGTCAGCTGGTCATTACTGCTTGCCTGAAATGCAAACTTGTTGTGAACTGAAGTGCAGAAGTGACAAATAATCATAATCATAATTTTTAAAATAACAAAATGAATCTATCTTTAACCTTGTTTTTTTTCACTCCCTGAATCAAGACACACACTTAATCCAGCTTTATTTCAAATTCCTCTAATTTTCCTCCATCGTAGCTTTAATATAACTAATTTCCTGTAGATCCCCCCCTGTGCTGTGGTTTAACACATACTCTGAAAACAAACCAATGTATTTTCTTGATGATGGTGTGGCTGTTCCTCCTCTTTGGGTCGGTCAGGTTTCCATCGCTGGCTCAGCCATCGCCAGTCTGCAGAAAGAGTTATCTTCATCCTCTGCCACCACTAGAAAGATCATCAAGCCTGTCAAGTCTCCCAGTCCATCTCATAGAGTGGCAGAGACCAGAGTGACGCCAGAGCCCATCCCTCCACCTTTCAAAGACCTCTCTGAGAAATATCAGAGTCGTTTGGGCACTGAGTTACAGAGGGGAGTGGTGCACTTGGGGGGCATGGAGACAATATATAAGGACTGGGGAGCCCAGGTGTGTAATGTAGTTTAGTGGGCTGGACATGAACAGGACAAGAAAACCTGATGAGTAGATAATGGTTAGAGAATTTGTATATACTAAATCAGCAAAAAGAGATCAGTGTTTGTGTCCATCCAAAACTCTGAAACCAAAAGTTTGGTGAAATATTCTAATGGCCTCTCTGTTTTTTTGTTGTACTGCCATTCACCAGAAAATATTAACTTAATCAAATCTAAGGGGCAGGATTTTCCTGCTCCCCAGAGCCTGAACCCTTCTGATAATTCCAGCACCAAACTTTACATTTGATTTACTCATTAGCCTAAAGAAGAGCTAAAGAGATGTTGTGTTTTCATACTGTGGAACGTGGTGTCTAGTTTCTCAGAAGTCCGGTTTTCTTGATTTCTGTGAAAATCACGGGTTAAATATCCCTCTAATAAAAACTTTAACATGCTTATCGATGCTATTGACAACATCCTTTCACCTCTTGAGCCCATCCAGCCTCAACTCCATCTTTCTGTGCTGTGACATCTTGTCGTCACATGTTGGATGTGAACAGCAAGTTCAAAGCCTTGTCCTGTGTGAACATGTCATGTTATGTCCATATTGTGGGTTTTAAAAATAGGTGTTTTTTGGGGTTTTTTGCTAGACTGCTTTGTGCTCACAAATTTGTGACTGTGACAGGTGGTGGAGGCAGCAGCTGTACCTTCTGCTGGTGGCGGAGTGGTTCCACCCACACTGGTGTCTGTAAGTAGCTCAGTACTCCCCCAAAACACTAAATAGATCAATGATGCTTTGGGAAAGTGACATTTTCTTAAAGCGTTGTGTTTTATCTGTAGGGCTTGAAAAACACAAATGTGACAGAGGGTGAGTCCATGACCCTTGAGTGCCAGATCAGCGGTGATCCAACACCGGTCATCATGTGGTTCAGAGAAGACTACAGGATTGAGAGCTCCATTGATTTCCAGATCAGCTACGAGAATGGATTTGCCCGACTGGTGATCCGTGAGGCTTTTGCTGAAGACAGTGGACGCTTCACTTGCACCGCCACTAATGAGGCAGGAACTGTCAGCACCTCCTGCTACCTGCTTGTCCAGGGTCAGTACAAACAGTAAAACAGGAGGAAAAGCATAAATACAAAAAATATTATAAAGAAGATATTCACTGTTTTGCATCATACTTCACAAGTAAGTTTTCAGTGTCCTGCTGTATACGTACTGCTGTATAATTACTTTTGGAGACCCTCAGGGTCACACTGTGGGGCCTCCTCAGTTTTCATTTTATATTGTATCCTTCATTAAGCGCTGCCCCCCTCACTTACTGTTGGTACATTTGTTTATCTTTACATTATCATTTCACCAGTAACTAAGACCCACATGGTGCCTTCCCATTGAGACTAACTCTCGTTCTTTCTCGTTCAGTGTCCGAGGACATCGAGAGCAGAGAGGAGATCCCTGTCGTCACCGAACATGTTGAAACTGCTCAGGAGAAACTGTGAGTCGGTCAAAGCTCCTTCAAAGGTTGCAAGACAAATTGATATAGTGCAGTTTGATAAACATAGTCCACACCAGAGCAGAATCGATCAAAATGTAACTCAAGAGAAGATTCTTCAGCTGTCTCATTTTTACATTGTTGAGACTTCAACTTGGGGCAGCTGTGCCACAAGAGGTAGAGCAGGTTATCCAGTAATCAGAAAGTTGGTGGTTTGATCCCCAGCTCCTCCTGTGTGTCTAACCCTAGCCCTTGGGCAAGCTGTTGAACCCCAAATTGCCCACTGGTGTGTTCACAAATAGGAATGTGTGTGTTAGTCGTGTTATTTAGTTAACTCTGTATGAATGGGTGAATGTGACTTGTAGTACAAAGCACTTTGAGTAGTCATTGACCATTTACTTAAAGATAGCTAGTGGTGCAGCTTGGCCCTGGAAATGCTAAAAAGAGATTTGTATTTCCAGAGTAACCGAAGATGCAAAAGAAGAAACCATGTCTCAGGTGAGCGTGACAGAGTCAGATACTGCTGCTGCCGCTCCCTTCTTCATCAAGAAACCCAGTATCCAGAAGCTGGTGGAGGGAGGAAGTGTCGTATTTGAATGCCAGGTTGGCGGAAGCCCCAAACCACACATTATCTGGAAGAAGAGCGGCGTACCGCTCACCACTGGATACAGGTATGTAATATCTTCCTTTGTTACATGTGATCCACCATTTGTTTCCAGCATGCACCATTGATGAGCTCTGACCTGAGAATCAAATATGTCTGATTTTCAACAATATTTAATAGACCACATTTTTCAAAATCTAACTGGAAATTATCATGAAATATCCCGATCCCAATTTTACTGAAACTGTCGCCTTTTCTAAAGCACCACCTTCTGGACAACCTTTGTATTTTTAGCTCACTTTCTGGCAAGACTGTAAAATTAGATGAATTTTCCAAACACTGTTTGTTCATATTTCACCTGCAAACATTGCAGCCTGCAGGGGTCGCCTGTTATCAATGAATAGCCTACATCATGCCCTTCCCCTTCACTGTCCATCAGATACAAAGTTGGCTACAAGAAGGAGACTGGAGAGTGCAGGTTGGAGATCTCCATGACCTTTGCTGATGACGCCGGAGAATACGCCGTGTTTGCCAAGAACCAGCTTGGAGAAGTCTTAGCTTCCACCAGTCTGCTGGAGGAAGGTACGTAACCATCTGCATCAACAAAACCTACCATCCTAATGAAGTTATGTTTTCCAGGACTTCAGAACAATAATTACAAAGACCTGATTTTCTCTGTCTGTCAGCATGTCTTCAGTCCGTGAAATAAGTTGCCTGAGATCACATATGGTTAAATGCTTTGTTTTGGTAACAGAGGAATATGAAGCCTACATGAAGAAACAGGAAGCAACCTTTAAGACTGAAGTGACAGCCGTGGTGCAGGAGCCCAGAGTGGGAGACATTCCCCCCGTCGTTGTTACGGCAATGGAGCAGATGACCACCACCATTATCTCAGGACAGGTAAGAGCATGAACCATGGATGAAGTCTCATTATGGTTTCATCTTTATGGCCAAACCCATCAAGGGGGCAAACTTGGCAGCCCCTGCCACCACCACCACCACTCTCATCACTCTCAACTTAAATAATTAAGATTAAGAAGTTTAGACAAGGCAAGGAAATAAAAGTTTATTTGTGGAGCACATTTCAACAACAGGACAAGCCAGAGGGCTTCACATACAACATAAAAGGCATCAAGACAAAATGTAAAAGCAACATATGAAAACAGCCTTTAGATAAAAATTTTAAATAGTGAAATAGAAAATTAAAAATAAGGCATTCAATAGTGAACCTTACAGTGATTTGGTTTAATGAAAGGCAGTGGCAAACAGAAAATTGATTTAAAAGTACTGATAGTTGCAGTTTTCCAGGAGTTTGTTCCAGATATACTGAGTAATAACGCAGGGCATCTTTAAATGCTTTGGTCAATACAGATTTCAGTATGTACCTTCAAATGTGCTTTTACCAAGGAAAAGCTACAATGCTGTGTAGAGGGAAATGTGGGCAACGATCATGGAAACCTACATGGTGCAAATCATGAAGTTTGAATGGTGGAAATATCTGCATTTTTAACCTATTTAACCATTTATAACCTATAAACGATCTCTCTCTACAATGTCTTGGACTTGGTTGGTGACCAAGACCCATGTTTTGATTATGAGCTGATGGTGGTTGATTGATTGAACAGTGGTTAACAGTCATGGTTAAACAAATGAAATCAGTCAGACAGTCATGAAAAACCTCTCATCACATCTGCAGGAATTCCATCTTTCTGCCATCGAGCAGAGGATTATCCAGGAGATTGAACTACTCATCATGAAGATTACCTACAGAGAGATAGTGACAGAAGATGGAGAGTTGATGGTGACCGCCGCCCCCACAGAGGCAGTGCAGCCCACCTTTGACATTCCGGTGAAAAACTACAGAATCATGGAGGGAATGGGCGTCACTTTCCACTGCAAAATGGCTGGAATGCCACTGCCAAAGGTACTAAACATTTACAAAATAGGTTTCTGTTTAATAATCTGTCTCTGTTCGTGTAAAAAAATTAAAAATAGAGTTGGAAGTTGCACATTTGAAGCCAAAGTGGATTTACAACAACAAATTTTGTCCTCTGCCAGATTGCATGGTTCAAAGATGGCGAGCGTATCAAGCCTGGCAACCGTCACCAGATGGAGGTTCTTCAGGATGGACGAGCCAGCCTTCGTTTGCCTGTCGTTTTGCCGGAAGATGAGGGTGTGTACACCGCCTTTGCTACAAACATGAAGGGAAACGCCGTCAGCTCTGGGAAGCTCTACTTGGAGCCGTCTGGGGCACCTCAGAGATACACACCACAGCCAGCAATGCAGAGGATCAGGTAAGGTTTTACTCAAAGGACTGAGAAATACTTACAGAATCAGAATCATGAGCATCTGGGTACTGACAATGATTAATACTTCCTTAGGTCCACATCTCCTCGTTCTCTGAGCCGCTCTCCTGGTCGTTCTCCTAGCCGTTCACCTGGACGCTCTCCCGCTCGCAGGCTTGATGAGACAGATGAGGCACAGCTGGAAAGACTCTACAAACCTGTATTTGTCATGAAGCCTTCCTCATGCAAATGCTCTGAGGGGCAAACTGCCAGGTTCGACCTGAAGGTCGTCGGCAGACCAATGCCTGACACATACTGGTTCCACAATGGTGAATAAAACAAATAGCATCTTCTTAAACCACGCTCTTAAGCAAGATTTGATGGTCTCACAATAATCAAAATCTGTTCATCACCTTCCCAGGACAACAAGTGGTAAGCGACTACACCCACAAGATAGTGGTAAAAGAGGATGGTACTCAGTCCCTGATCATTGTCCCAGCCTTGCCACAAGACTCAGGAGAATGGACAGTTGTGGCTCAGAACAGAGCTGGACGTTCATCCCTCTCCGTCACTCTCACTGTTGATGGTAACACTTCATTTACCTTTGGATGTTCTGTGATCTCTGTTGAATCTCTTTTGGAGGAAGATAACTGTGAATTTGATGACTTTAAGGTTCTGTAACACTTTCTTTTCTTGCCTCGTCAGCTAAAGAAACTTTGGTGCGACCCCAGTTCACTGACAAGCTGAAGAACATCAGTGTAAAGCAGGGCACTCTGGTTGAGCTGGCTGTCAAAGCCATTGGAAACCCCCTGCCTGATATCGTCTGGCTGAAAAACAGTGACATTATCACACCACAAAAACACCCAAACATCAGGTATGCAAATTGGCTGTGTTAACAGTATTCAGATCTTTATGATGATGGCCTGAGCAAGCTGCCACTACAGAATGGCAAACAACATATGTAAAATCACATCCTCTTATAGTTCAGTTTCCAAAGTGGCATTGTAATTGTAATTTTGTTTGTGTTTTTGTTTGCTTTTTTCAAAAGTCTCCAACTCAAAAAGTAACAGTAAGTCCAGTATTTAAAGCTTTGATTTTATATTTTGCAAATGAGTTAGGTTTGATTGTTTCAATTTGTCACATGTTGAAAGCTGTCAAGCTAGCAAACAAGTCTATTTACAGCCTATCTAAAAGTAAAACGTTAATTCTGTTACAGTCAGGTTTTTGTCCACCTTAAAGTCCAACATTCACAAGGGTTTTAATAATGATAAGAAGGTGCAGAGTATCAATTTTTAAACTGTATCATACAAATAACTGTAGAAAAAAACTTGACCTACTTGTAGATCTCTTCATTAGTCACTTTGACTCTTCAAAATCTGGCAGTGGCATCATCCAGTCAGTTCACATTTGTCAGAGTGGACTAATAGTATTCCTAAAAGCAACTGTAATTTTTTGATAAGATAACACTTTATTGATCCCGCAGCAGGGAAATTTATTTGTTAGGCAGCTCACAAGCAAAACAGGAAAGTGTGCATGCAATTCAAGTACAAGAAACAATGTGCAAAAAATAGCATATTTACAATCTAAAGGAAAAAAAAGTTACAAATTACAAAAACAGTAAAAAACTGGCTATATACAAATGTACATGATGATGGAGGGGTGAAAAGTAGGATCCTGTAGGAGAGAGAAAAAATTATATTGCACAGTCCCGCCATGGACAGATGAAATGTTAGGCCAGACCAGAGTACAACCAAACAGTGCAGTTGTGCAGTCTGACTGTGGATGTCTAAATCTTCCTCTGAAGGAGCTACTCAGTGCAGTGATGTTGTAAAAAACCTCAAATGTTGAAAATTTTTAATACAATAAATCCATGTTCCAGGATTGAAGGAACCAGAGGAGAGGCCAAATTCCAGATTCCCTCAGCTGTTGGCTTAGACAGTGCCTGGTACACAGCCACAGCCATTAACAAGGCTGGTAGAGACACCACTCGCTGCAGAGTCAATGTTGAGGTTGAGTATGCTGAACCTGAACCAGAGAGAAAGCTCATTATTCCCAAAGGAACCTACAAAGCCAAAGAAATCACTCCTCCAGAGGTAGAGCCCCTTCATCTGCGATACAGTCAAGAGCAGTGGGAGGAGGGCGACCTTTACGACAAAGAGAAACAACAGAAACCACAGTTCAAGAAGAAGCTGACTTCTGTTCGCATGAAGCGATTTGGTCCAGCTCATTTTGAGTGCAGACTGACCCCTATTGGTGACCCCACCATGGTAGTGGAGTGGCTGCATGATGGCAAACCCCTGGCAGCTGCTAACAGGTTGCGCATGGTCAATGAATTTGGCTACTGCA
>JBBMJY010000007.1:330389-382482 GCA_037833715.1 Toxotes lorentzi
CTCGGCCACCCTGATCGTTAAGGATGAGAAGGGTCTTGTTGAGGAAACACAGCTTCCTGAAGGCAGGAAGGGAGGGCACAGAATCGATGAGATCGAGCGTATGGCTCATGAGGGAGGACCTGCAGGAGTCACCGCTGAAGAAGAAACTGAGAAAATGAAACCTGAGATTGTCCTTCTTCCTGAACCAGTCAGAGTTATGGAGGGCGACACTGCCAGATTCCGCTGCAGAGTGACCGGTTATCCAGCACCCAAGGTTAACTGGTACCTCAATGGACAACTTATCCGCAAAAGCAAGAGATACAGACTTCGCTATGATGGTATTTACTATCTGGAGATCACTGAAATCAAATCCTATGATTCAGGAGAAGTTAAAGTGGTGGCAGACAACAACCTTGGCTCAACCGAGCACACAGTGAAGCTGGAGATTCAGCAGAAAGAAGACTTCAGAACTCACCTGCGCCGCGCTCCTGAGGCTAAAGCCGTTGAGGCTACACCCGAACCTGGAAAAACATTATTTGAGGTGGTGAAGGCTGAGAAACCTGCAGAAGACTCTCAGGTGAAAGAAGTGGTCAAACTCAAGAAAGCCCAGAGAATCATCCACGAGAAAGCCTCGGAAGAGTCGGAGGAGCTGAGGAGCAAGTTCAAGCGCAGGACAGAGGAAGGATATTATGAGTCCATCACTGCGGTGGAGCTCAAGTCACGTAAAAGGGATGAGTCCTATGAGGACCTGCTGAAGAAAACCAAGGAGGAGCTGCTTCACCATGCCAAGGAGAAGGAAGAGGCTGAGAAGAAGAAGGAAGAGGAGCGCCGCAAAGTTACAGCTAAACCTCTAAAACCAGAGAGGGTCAAACTCTCAGCCAGTATGGAATCTCCTAAAATCCTGGAACGTATTACAAGTCAGACAGTTGCACAAGGTGACGAAGTGAAGTTCAGAGTCAGAGTCATGGGCAGACCAGAACCTGAGTGTCAGTGGTTCAAGAACGGTGTTCAGCTGGAGAAGTCAGATCGTATTTACTGGTACTGGCCTGAGGATCACGTGTGTGAACTGGTGATCAGAGATGTCAGAGCAGAGGATTCTGCTAGTGTCATGGTTAAAGCTTCAAACACTGCTGGAGAGACTTCAAGCCATGCTTTCCTGCTGGTGCAAGGTAACACAATGTTCTAAAATTTATCAGTAACTAAATTGTGACAAAAAGTTCTTAAAAAATTGTATATTTTCTAACAAGGGCTTGTTGTCATTTTTGCAGCAAAGCAAGTCATCACCTTCACACAGAAGCTGGAGGACATCAATGCCAAGGAGAAGGACACCATGGCTACCTTTGAATGTGAGACCAATGAGCCTTTTGTCAAGGTCAAATGGCTGAAAAATAATGTGGAAATCTTCTCCGGAGACAAATACAGGATGCACTCTGACAGAAAGGTTCATTTCCTGTCTGTGCTGATGATTGACATGAGAGATGATGCAGAATATGCCTGCATGGTTGTAGACGATGATGTCAGGACGACTGCCAAGCTTAATGTTGAAGGTGGGTTGGCTAATTACTGACTACAGTCAAAAAGGACAATACCTATGCATTATTCTTTTCTTCAGAGATAATGAACACATAGGACCACATGTAACTATGTCTGAACACTCCTTCATAGCTTCAAATGTGTCTTTTAGACTCTGATGTTCAGTCAGCTCAGTAAAAACTTAAAAACTAAATTAGTCTCAGCCACATTTGAAAAATTCTCTCTCTGGTTCTTTTGCAAGACCTATTATAAAATCTTGTTGTGTTGAAGTTTAATGAAGATTTTTAAATGTAGACACTATTTTGATACTTTGTCCAAGGTATAGTGACCTTTAATAAATTATCTCAAGTTTAAGAAGCACACCATGCTATGGGCAAAGCCCACACATCATGAAAGACATACAGCATTGAAGTGTAATTACCATATGAGGGGAAACTGCCCTTGTTAAGGTGATAAAACTCTCTGATGCCTTTGCTAAGGTATACAACCTGGAATTCTGTTACCTGTGTCCAAGTGTATGACTAACTTTTCAAAAAACTGATACTGACACTGATGTACTACCTGTATTATGCAACAAATAGGAGCCCCCCTGGAGATCCTGAAGCAGCTGGAGAGCACAGAGGTGCCAGAGACATACTCTGGAGAGTTTGAGTGTCTTGTGTCTCGTGAGGATGCAGAAGGCAGCTGGTTCTTTGGAGAAATGCTGCTCTCTCCCAGCAGTAAATATGTCATGTCCTCCCGTCGTGGTAGACACACCTTGTCTGTCAAAGATGTGAAGAAGGAGGACCAGGGAAAATATACCTTCACAGTGGGCGAGTTCAAGACGAGCGCCTCACTGAAGATGAAATGTGAGTTTTGGAAGTAACTATAAGTTGTTGACTTTGTACTTGTGGTCAATTTAGAACATCTAGTCTGGTCAAAATCGGTCACTAACACCTACCTACTAACAACTACTGGTCTGATTCCTCTGAAATTTGTTATAGAAGTTTGTGGTAAATCCTTAAGATTTTTGTTCCCTTCTGGACTTTGTGCCACTGTTCGGCCAAATTTTCTCTTGCACTCAAAAATGTGAAAATCTAGTAGATTGCCATGAAATTTACTGAGCACATTCTTGCTCATCAGAGGATGAACCCTTATGACATTTCTTGAGCTCACACCACAAGTTACCTCATAATATAAAGGCTCTAAAAAATAGCTAAATCTTCATCATATTGTTCCATCTGCCCATTTTATATAGGGGTGTAAAGAATACTATGATCTCTAAGGAGCATTAGTTTGATTTTGACTCTGGATCTAGTGCCTAACAGGTTTGTCTTGATGTTTCAGTGCGTCCAGTGACCCTGATGCAGCCTTTGACTGACCTGACGGTCTGTGAGGGCGACATTGCGCAGATGGAGGTCAAGTTCTCCCAGGAGAATGTTGAAGGAACCTGGATGAAGAACGGGCAGCCCATCACAGCCTCAAACCGTGTCCACATCGTTATTGACAAACAGATCCACAAACTCCTGATTGAAGACACCAACAAGGATGACTTTGGAATGTACTCCTTTGTTGTTCCCGCTCAGGAGATCTCAACCTCCGCAAAGCTGGTCATTCAGAGTAAGTCACCTCAGATACATGTTGTTTTCTTAAGTATTTTGTATTGCAAAATAAAATCTTATAAACAAAACACTTGAATTTGCATTGCAGCTATTGGTGTGCTGATCCCACTGAAGGACACTAGTGCCGTTGAGGGCACCAAGGTTGTCCTGGAGGCCAAGATCTCTGCTCAGGACATCAGCTCCGTCAAATGGTACCACAATGACCAATTACTGATACCCAGCGACCGAGTCCAGATGGTGGCAAAGGGAGCCAAGCAGCGTCTGGTCTTCAACAGGACCTATGCTTCAGATGAAGGACACTACAAACTGGTTGTTGGCCGAGCTGACACCTGCTGCAGATTTACTGTTCAGAGTAAGTCACACAAGAATGGAGAGTTTTTTGTTGACCTACAAAGAAAAATATGTATAACAATTACAATACATCAGTTAGATGAGCAAATACTACTTAATTTTCCTCCGGGAATAAATAAAGTCTTATCTCATCTTATCTTACATAAACAATTAATTTAATTTACTACACCATTTTGTCCCACCTGGACAGTGAGTTGTATTTTGTGTGAAAGAGAGGGTCTACTTTAAATGTCCAAAACAATATTTATCAAAAGATGACCAGTTGAACATTAGTTAACTGCCGTAACTCTTGTTCCATCTGAACAGTGGTCCAGATCATGACCCCAATGAAGGACCAGGAGTGCTCTGAGTCTGAGAATGTCACCTTCGAGGTTGAAGTTTCTCACCCTGGCATCGATGCCTTCTGGACCTTCAAAAGGCAGCCGCTCAAAGCTAGCGCCAAGTATAAGATGGAGTCCAAGAACAAGCACCACACTCTGACGGTCATGAATGCAATGAAGGATGAGGAGGGGGAGTACATGTTTGCCGCTGGTGAGAAGATGTCCAGTGCTTCTCTCACTGTAACAGGTATGCCCGAAATACACTTTTTTTCATAATATCTTGTAGGGTTGACTGAACCGAGTACTGACTAAAATGAACTCCTTCACCAGGTGGTGCTATCAAGAAGCCTCTGCGTGATTTAGTGGTGGCTGACTCCCAAACCGCCGTACTGGAGTGTGAAGTAGCCAATCCGTCTGCAGAGGGCAAGTGGCTGAAAGACAGTCAGTCCGTCGACTTCAGTGAGAATGTAGTAAGCGAGGTCAAAGGCGCCGTCAGGCGCCTTGTCATCGTCATCACCAAAGCCACCGACATTGGAGAGTACACCTATCAGGTCGCCACCTCCAAGACCTCAGCCACCCTGAAAGTTGAGGGTAGGTCCAAGTTTTATAAATGAAACAGATGCATATAGTACGTGTTAAATAGAGAGATAGATAGAATGTTGGAATCCCTTATAAAGACACCACTGATATTTCAATATTTGTGAGTTATTTATTCTGTATTTTGTAGCAGTCTATCTAAGCAAACTATCTTACAAGATATATGTGAAGTAGCTAGAAGGCGTATCTTTACATAGTCCATGTAAAGCTCAGCTAGAAATTAAAACATGCACCATCTCTGTGGGTTGGCTAACCAGCATACTTATCTAAGGCACCCACGAACACACAAGTTACCAAACTCTGGATTAATGATGATGTTTGCCTCCGCAGCTGTGAAAGTGAAAAAGACCCTGAAAAACCTGAATGTGGTCCAGACTCAGGAAGCTGTGTTCAGTCTGGAGCTGACCCATGAAAATGTGAGAGGAGCGCAGTGGATCAAGAATGGTGTCGAGATCCTGCCCAGTGATAAATACGAGATCAGTATCGAAGGCACAGTCCACACCTTGAAGATCAAGAACTGCACCACACAGGACGAGTCTGTTTACTCTTTCAAACTGGGAAAACTGTCTGCAAATGCCAGGCTGAACGTTGAAAGTAAGCAACCACTGATGAAAAATGAAACAACAAGTGTCCACATGTACAGTTCCCAGGTAAACCAATAAAAAACTAATTATAAAACTGTAAAACATTTTCCCACAGCCATCAAGGTCCTGAAGAAGCCAAAGGACGTGACGTCACTGTTGGGTGCAACAGCTGTATTTGAGGTTGGCATCTCCGAGGACAACATCCCTGTGAAATGGATGTTCAACAACGTGGAGCTGAGGCCAAATGAGCACTACAGGATGCTCTCTGAAAAGAAGACCCATAAACTAATTGTCCAGGATGTGGACAACAACAAACAGGGAGAGTACACCGCTGTGGTTGGCCACCTGCAGTGCAGCGCTCGCCTTATCGTCGAATGTAAGTGTTTATTTCTAACACATTACTATGATTAATGTTCCACTCTTCTTCAGATACATGTTGGATTAATATTCTCTGTTTCCTATCATAACTGTAATCTGCTGAGCACACAGTATCCACTAACTGTTCTGTAATCTGAATGCTGGCCCTCTGTCTTTGTCCACTTCCAACCCTGTTTGTATCATGGCTATATGGCTCTATGTTTATATTAAGATTAAATAAGATGAGACTCACATTTTCCCATCAGCTCTACGAGTCACCAAACCCATGAAGAGCGTGGAGGTCCCTGAGACTCAGGTGGCCACATTTGAGTGTGAAGTTTCTCACTTCAACATACCGTCCACCTGGCTGAAGGACGGCGTGGAGATCGAGATGAGTGAGAAGTTCAGGATTGTGGTTCAAGGAAAACTCCATCAGCTTAAGATCATGAACACCAGCAGGGACGACTCCGCGGAGTATACCTTCATTTGCGGGAACGACAGAGTCTCTGCAACGCTCACCGTTAGCTGTAAGTTCCTCCTCTTAACTACTGTCTTTGATACTTTGATACTGAAATTTTGCCTTCTGATGAATAACTTTTAGCCAATAATGGATCTGATGGAAATTCCTTGTGAAACAACAAACCCATAATATAGTATATTAATATACCTTTAATTTACCCTTGATTTACCTCTGAAAACACACCTACATCTAAATCAAGGTGTTCGTGGCAGCCAGAGTTCCCTTATTTGGCCATTTGAAACACTAAATACTAAAACCCTCATAAACACCTGAATTCCCAAGGCCCATGATTAATAAATTCAGTAAGGAGTGCCTGTTTTTCCACTTAATTAAGCGTTACTTTAAAATAATATATTGGTTAAGAAAATATAACCAGTTTTCTTAATGTGAAGGTAAAATGGGTTAAAAGAAAAAAGAAAAAAAAACAACATTGTTTGGAATGAGAATTTCCTTAAATAAACCAAAATCCTAACCATAATAACATAAATGGAATTATTAATGGATCTGTGAAGTGTTTCAAATTAATATGTATGTTCAAATCTTAAACAGTTCTTTATTTGCAAATTAAGGGCTTTTGAAATTAAAGTGTTTATAAGAACCACGTGGCCACCAAATCAAAACCTTGATTTGGATGAAGGTATTTCATTAAGCATATTAAGGGCCTTGTTTTTTCATACAGCGTTAAGACCACTTTGTTTCACAGGTGCCTGAAAGCAAAGATGAACTTACCATTACGTTTGTTGTTTTCTAGCCATTCTGATCACGACCATGCTTCAGGACCTGAACGCTCAGGACAAAGACACGGTCACTTTTGAAGTAAACGTTAACTACGAGGGAATCACGCACAAATGGCTGAAGAATGGTGTGGAGATCCGGTCCACTGACAGATGCCAGGCTCGCTGCAAACAGCTCACACACACTCTGAGCATCAGGAACGTTCACTTCGGGGACAGCGCTGAGTACACCTTCATGGCTGGCTCTGCAGTTACTTCAGCCAAACTCCACGTTGAGGGTAAGAATTTTTTATTTTAATTTTTTCCTTTTAGCTCCGTTTTTGGTCTTTACCAACATCTGGGGGAAATATCTGGCTCTTCAGCTGCTGAATTATCCACTACATTCAAAGAATGACAACTTCCCCAGTGACCACTACAACCTCCTGTAGGTCCAACAGACCCTTCTAAAGAAACCCTAAAACCTCCCAGTGACCCCTAAAACCCAATAAAGGACTTCTAGTACCTGCCCTATTATAACTAGAACCACTTATAGGATCCCTAGAACCTCCTAAAACACTCCTAAAAGATCTTACCAGTGACCACTCAAAACCTCCCCAGTGACCACTACAACCAGTCATTATGTTTCTACACTCATTTGTGAAAGTGTTTTCCTTACATTTGCATGTTTGCCTTTTGTCTTTGTTTGAGTTTGGTGAGATTTGGGTGTCTTGACCCATAGAGTAAGTTAGCACAATCAAACGAAACGAAACGAAACGTCTCCCTCTACATTTATGCACTTAGTCATGGCTCATGCAAATCCCTTGCATCCCCATTCTGAGGAGCCAAATCAGGTCAAACCAGGACAAGGCCTCCTTTGGTGATGAACCCTTGAGACGGAGGTAGCTGAGGAGTACACGAAGTCCATTTTCTCAAACAGAGCTGACTTCCCTTGTGAAGTCCTTTTAGAAAATCAGAAAAATCACAAAAACTTTATTGATCCTCACAAGAAATTACTTCCTACACTTTACAAAGAGTCATTAAATTCAAAATGAAGATCAAACATATTGATTACTGCTTAGTTTAAGTAAATGAATTTATGTGTTTCTTTTTCTGCTGCAGCCCGTGTGGTTGAGTTCACCAAACACCTGAAGGACCTGAAGATCACAGAGAAGAAGCGAGCGACTTTTGAATGTGAAGTTTCTGAGCCAAACATCCAGGTGATGTGGATGAAGGACGGTCAGGAGCTGGAGATGTCCGACAGGTACAGCAGTTCATATTCATCTGTTTAAAAAACAAACTACATCTAAATCATGAAAACAATTCAAAACAGTTCTTGACCACCTTCATATGTTACTTTTTCTGTTTCCTGCAGATATAAAATGACCTCAGATAAATTTGTGCATCGTCTGGTTCTGCCATCGGTCCGTCTGAGTGACGCTGGAGAATACACCGCTGTGGCCGGATCCAGCATGTCCAAGGGCCACCTGGGAGTTGAAGGGCGGGATGTCAAAATCTCAGAGCCCGCTAGCAGGGACATCACTGTGAGTTCACGTATTTATCTATGTACACATGCAGTTTTAATTGTGCCTTTGCATTAATTACAGCATTGAAGCTTTTCCATTGACTTTAAAATTATCACTTTGGATCTCTGCTTGAATTTCTTGCATGAATTACATTTTAACCACAGATATGCAGCCATAGCTGTTCATTCAGTTCACTACTTTTAAGTTAATGTTTGATAAGACAAAAAAAAAACAAAATACTGCCAAAGGTTTGATCTGCTGAAAATAAAATGTTCCTTCAGGTTTTTTTCCACTAAACCGAAGCAGATTTAGTGAGAATTCCTGGGAAATAATGGAATCTCAATTCAACCCTACCAATCACCTGTTTTTGTAGGTGGTAGAAAAACAAAGAGCGACCTTTGAGTTTGAGGTAAATGAGGATGATGTAGAGGGTCGCTGGATGAGGAACGGAGTGGAGCTCCACCTCTCAGCAGAGGAAAGGTTCAGCTATGCCACCATCAGGAAGCTCCACCGCCTCACCATCTCTGAGACCTACAGGAGTGACGCCGGGGAGTACGCCTTCTTAGCCGGCAAAAACAGGAGCACTGTGAACCTTCATGTCAGATGTAAGAACTTTGAAGTGCCATCGCATCACTGCTGTTTCTCGCCTTATGGTTTTATCAGGACATTTTCTGAACATGTTTATACTTCACAAACTAAGTACTGTAAAGAAAGTAAAAAGGAGAGTAAAAGTTAGCAACATTTATAATTGCATGTGATTGACTAATTTTTGGTGGCATCATTTATTACCTTATATTTGACTAATGTTCAATTCTAGTTTGTTTTTTAAAATAAAAAACATGACTAAAATTCATAATTTAATCTTTCTAATGATTTACTGTGGCAAAGCAGCCAATAAAGACAAAACGTTTTAGTGTACTTTTTCATGCCCTGTCCCAGAATCTGAATTAAACAGATAAATAGTTGGATAGATATACTTAGATAGATATCCCCTAAGGGAAATTGTTATAAAATTTGTGGAAAAAGTTAACTCACCTTCCTCTCTTCTGTCTTCAGTGCCAGAGCCTCCTCAAATCATCCGCCACATGCAGCCCCAGATGGCGACGTCAGGTAGATCAGTTCGCTTCTCGGTGCAGGTGAGCGGCATCCCTCAGCCTCAGGTGTCCTGGTACAAGGACTCCCAGGCTCTGTCCACCAGCTACAAGTGCAAGTTCCTCCACGACGGAGATGAGCACACACTGCTGCTGTTGGAAGTCTTTCCCGAGGATGCCACTGTCTACAGCTGCGAAGCCAAGAACGACTACGGAGAGGCGACAAGCTCCGCCCCTCTCACTGTGGAAGGTGTGTTTTAGACAGAAATCCAACACTGGACCTGGGCATGTAGAAAACATAAAATATGAAATAAGGTTAGAAAAACTGTAAATATACAAAGAGAGTTTTGTGCATAAACCTGAAACATGACACAAAAGAGCACTGAAAATAATATATCGTACTTCCATTGTTCCCTCAGATGTTTACTTACTCCGATTATTTATACCACCAGACAGGAAGTATTACTGGACACTGTTTGTCTCAGTGCTCTACAAACATTCAGTTAAACAGTCGAACAAAGTTAACAAAGACCTGCAATGACAGAAACAGTGTAGCTGAGAAAAAAAAGACTATAAAGTTTTTTTAAGGAGGTTATTTGACTTTTGACCTGCCTTTAGGTAACACAGTATGTCCGAAATATTTTCTTTCAGCTTTCTTGATCATTTGAACTGGTTTGTTTTAGAGAATTTACAGTATCTGCTTTTAAATATGCAATTTAATACATTTAAAAATGTGATTTAAAGGCAGTGAAACGCCACCATCAGAGACAACGGTTACTGCTGCTGCTACTCTGCTAGCCACATTAGCTTGAGCTGAAGTCTCAAGCTGGATTTAGCTACAGCCTCATTTAATTGAATGATACCAAACTGAATTGTCAGTGTTTTGGGCCACATTACATATATTGTTTTTCAGTTACAGATTAAAGCTTCATCTGGGGGAAAAGTCTCTAAAATTACATTCAGCGAAAACTACCTGCAATAATGTGCACAGATTACAGAGGTTTGGTTTTTAGCTCTGTATTGTTGTTCAGATGCTTTTTTTGAAAATTATAATGTGCTTCATTTTTATATAGTAAAACAGATTCTGATAAATTTCAAACAAAAATGCCATCAAAACATTTTAGTTTTTTGGGCTAACATTATTTTTTGGTTCCACTTCTTAATTATTTGCACTGCATAGGGTGAAAGAAGACAAATGTTACCAGAGGCAGAGACATTTCATGAATGAAAAAGAGAAAAGCTGCAAATTAAGAACCTGGAGCCAGACAGTCTTTAGTATTTAAACCTGATGAATGACTTCATAGATTACACAGCTGTTATTGATTATTTTTATCATCTTGTCTTCCAGTTCCTGAGGTGGTGGCTCTGGTCTCTGCTCCAGTCCTCATCACTCCCATACGGGACGTCCTGGTTGCTGTGGGACACCCTGCCCAGTTCCAGTGCACTGTCTCTGGGGAAGGTAGTGACCGCTGCTTCCCTTCTTCTGGCGGTTATTTTACAGAATTTACACAGAGACATGCTTAATGATATTTCAGGAAGAAGCCTCCCTTTTCCCGATCCATTCCTGTTTTAATTTGCTGTTTATACAAACTCAACATTTGATCTCTGTATACCAGAGGTGAACCCAGCCTGTCCTTTTCAGTATCACTTGCACTGAACATACAACAATTCACACACTTAGTCCAGATGATCCTGTCTGTAAATGAACACTGTGTCTCCAGATCTGCAGGTTTCATGGTTCTGTAATGACAGAGAGATCAAACAGTCAGACGTCTTCAAGATGTCTCGTTATGGCGACACCTGCCAATTGGAGATTTCCAGAGTTCTCCTCGACCATGAAGGAGAGTACTCATGTGTTGCTACAAATTCTGCAGGAATGGTCACATGTGCAGCGACCTTGAACATTGATGGTGAGTTTTTCAGATTTTCAGGAACCAGTGAGGTTCAGATTAACCTGTCCCTGTCAGACCTTTACACACTGCATGTGCTTCAGTAGGTTTTTACTGTGGCATTAAGATCCACTGATACTTCCACAGAACGTGTTGGGGATGTATCTGTATCTGTTTATGATCTGATTATGTGTTCATACCAACTGGCACTCAATCAATCAGAGCATCCCTATCTGTGACTGCAGCTGTACTGTCCAGACCGGTGCAGTTAGAGAATCCTCCGTCCTCCTCCGTCCCCCCAGGGCTAAAGCTGGGGCAGTATGTTGCATCAAAACCTCAACAGCATTCTTCACACTAACCTTGGCATCTATTGGCCAAAATTCAGTTGAGCCAATAGAAGGTGCATGGTTCAGCTGGGGCCAGTGGTGAGGTTTCAAGCTTCACCTGCTGAGTTCACCTGCTGCTGGTCGCACAGAGATTTAAGTCTGCAGCATTTTGTGAAATCCTCTGATTAAATGTCAGGTATTTCAGATTAATATCAGTTCCACCTGTGCCTCCACCCGAGGAAGAGTGTTTAGCCTAGCTTAGCACAAGCAGAGGGACACTGAAGCTCTGTCAAAACCCCACACTAAAACCAGATAAGATCTCAGAAAGATTTTTGTGCAATCAGTTATAATTCAGCCCTCAGAATTTTTTTCATGTTTTAGTTTTGATAATATGAGAAACAGTTAAACTGACTGTAGTTATGTGTTTCTTTGAGCATTCAAGACAAATATATATTTAAATCAGTTAGTGCCCTGGACAGAATCTGCTTTCATTTTCACTGAGGGCACAGGTCTCTTACATGATGCATGTGACCTCTTCTCTTCCTTCATGAACAGTACACACATCTTTTTTTCAGAGACATGAGTCCATATTTCAGGGGAATGCAGCATGGTCAAAACAGAGCTGAACTTTGGAAATCTAGCTTTCTGGGTTCCTCGCACTCGAGCGATATAAGCATAGCTTTTTGATTGTTTTATTTGAAATTTTGGCTCCAGTAAAGCTTGCATGATTGACAGCGGAAACCAGCCACTGTCCACTGATCCTGACTGATCCTCAGGTCTCCATTCCAACTGCACCCTTGGCAGACAAGCTCTGACACAAGTAACCTGAAGGAGTCACCAGAATGATGTGTTGACCTAATTCTTCTACTCTTTCTTACTGCCCAGATGAAAAAGCCTTAGCTAGTGTGTGGAGCACTGGGGCTGAGACTAAGCTAAGTCAGAGACTGGAGGCTCAGACAGAGAGTTTCAGCTCCCTGTCGGTGGGACAAACAGCCCACAGTGTTGAGTTTTCTGAGACCGTCTCTGAGAGTTCCTCCATGTCTTGGAGGACGGTTGAGATTCAGATGGAGAGTATCAGCTCGGTGGACGTGAGCTCTGGGAGCAGCTTTGATTTCAAACTCTCAGCCAGCCCCAAACTACTGATGCAAATGAACGACATCCAGGTGAGAAGTGGCGAGATGGCCAAGTTCAGCTGCTCATTCGACGGGCAGCCCTTCACCGGGGTGGTATGGGATCATAACGGCAGGAGCCTGGCAGACACGGAGCGTGTGCGGAGCACTCAGAGCGAGGGGTTATTGTCCCTTGTCATCCACAGTGTTGGTGTGGCGGACCAGGGCATGTACCGCTGCACCGCCACCAACCAACACGGCCAGAACAGCTCCTCCGCCCAGCTCACTGTTGAAGGTGGTTAATCTTTCTCTTTTTTATCAGTCTGTCTCTTCATCTAGTCCATCCCACCTTTCTACTGCTCCTCCTGCTTCGTCCCCTCCTCTCATAATTTAATATGTCCTCTTAGCCTGTAACCTGTTAGAGTGTAATAAAAATAACAAACTTTTTAGTCTAGTTTATCCTCTTCCTGCTCTTGCCAGCTTCGCATTGCTAACCTCATCATCCATCCTATTAACCCCTTTAGTGTTTCGAGTCACAGCCTTATACTCTATATACCCCTAATTACTCTCCCTAACTTTATTCTCACCCAGCTAAAGAAGCAAATCTCAAAGCAGAAACCCCCATCCCTACCGATTCTGTGCGTAAAGTGACTCAGGCAGACAGGGAGACCCCTAGAGATCCCCCTGACCAAGACAAGCAGGAGACGACGGAGAAGCTGGGACCATCTCCTCCATCATCCCAGAGACCTTACAGCTGCATCAGCCACCTGTATTTCCCTGATGTCATGCCTCATGACCCCCGAGGTCAACGCCTCTTCAGCTGCCCCAAATACCTGATCAGACTCCCCCCTGAGCTGCTGGTCCGAAACAGAGACAGCGGTTCCTTGTATTGCGTTATGAAGGGGCTTCCGACTCCGTTTGTCATTTGGCTTTACAACCAGTTGAAAGTTGACGATTCTGTGTCTTACTCTCTGAAACATGACGGCCCCCTGTGCTGTGTAAATGTTAACAATGTGGGATCCGGACAAGGGGGCTTTTATACTTGTGAAAATGTCAACTCAGCCGGGGATGCTGAGTGGAACACAGTGATGAAAGGTTGGCATCTGCATGCTTTTGGTCCTTCTGCTCACACGGGATCTGTTTGGCCCACCACTTATCCACACTGCTTTCCACCTACACAGCCAGCAGAGGCACATTTCTTCACAGGGCGACACCACTTCTTCAACAAGGTTTAACCACTGTTTAGGACAGGTTGCTGACCTTGTGTCCTGCTTTACTGACTAAAACATGGAAAGAAATAAAGAGAGAGGGACACTCATATCACTGAGCCTTTTTTTTCCCAAAAGCCAAAGGTGCTTCACACTAAAGACCAACAGAAAGCATGCAAGAATGTCAGTTAAAAAACAAAACACAAAACAACCAGACGATATGGATGCACGACCTGTCACTGATTCTAACAGTCTTGCACCATATGAGACTTCATGTGCAGTTATGGGAGTGTTTTTAATTTGTAAATGTTTGTGTCTTTACAGTAACTGCAGTGGAGAAGGAACCTGTGATTCAGGTCCAGGAGAAAGTGGAAGGTAAATATTGTTTCATGTCAGTGGGAATGTATATCCCCGATGTAATGGTTTCTTCTTTATGGTTTCGATGTGTTTTAATTCATTTGACTTTCTCTTCAGGTTGTGCTGGTTAGAACTTCAAGTTTCCTTTATTCAAATTCTGTTTATTTTTCTTTTATTATTATTATGTTTCTTTGATGGTTTTTTGGATGTTTTTCTTCATATACAATTTTCCAAAATATACTGTATTTTTTAGGTTTGATTTTAAAAAATCATTACTCAAGTACCACTTCCAAGATTTTTCCACGTCTTTAAACTGAGTCTAATGGCTGTAGATTCGTGGATGGCAGGGCAAAAATATGCAGATGAATACATTTTTATTCTGAATGGGTTTTTCTTTTTAAAAAAATGTTAAAACCTGACAGCCTGTTTGGAAAAGGATAGTAGCAATGAAAGGTATATATAACTTGTAGTAAATTGGCTAAAACATCCAATTCAGTATGGTTGTTTCATTTGCCTTGTAGTCAAATATAACTCAACTGTAGAGTCATTCTGTTTTCAGTGCAGGACACCATATTTTGGTTGCAGTGTGTGTCTCACTTTACTTTAAACTGTCATTATTCCACTCAGCCTTTTCTAGCTCAACCATCACAGTGGAAGAGGAAACGCAGGAGTCATACTACACTGGCCTAAAGTTACCAGACAAAACCAGAACACTTGAACTCAAGCCAGAGTCCAAGCACTACTCCAGCACTTTGGAGAAGAAAAAAGAAAAACCTGTTTTCATCAGTCAACTTTCTCCTGCAGCTGTGACTGTTGGAGAAACTGCTATGTTTACTGTTAAAGTGTCCAGTTTCCCTAAGTTCACAGTTCAGTGGTTCCACAATGGGCAGACTATAATGGGTTCGTCTGTGTATACGTTCCTTCATGAGCAAGATGAGTATAGCTTGGTCATTAACAAAGTTCAAAGGGAGTTTGAAGGAGAGTACTCCTGCACAGTCAGCAACAGATTTGGCCAGTTGACGTGCACTTCTTATCTGCATGTTCAGCTGAAGGAGCCTGAAGAAGAGGAAATAGATGAAAGGACAGCATTTGTACCAACTGGGAAACCTCCAGAATTCACTAAAACCCCAGAGTCTCTTCAGTTGTTTGAGGGAGGTCAGGCTTTCTTCAGGTACATTGTGACTGGAGATCCTCTCCCTGAGGTCCAGTGGCTCAAAGGCAGCTTCCACATTCAGCCTGGTGGGTTCTGTATGATTGTGAACAACCCAGATGGATCAGGTTTTATTAATATTAAGAGTGTCAAACAAGAACACAGCGGTGTTTACACCTGTAAGGTCTCCAACCAATATGGGGAAGCAACTTGTGTTGCCGAGCTGCTAGTGGAGAAAGTTCAGGAAGAGCGCACATTAGTTAAGAAAACTGCAGGTTTGAAGATATCCATGAGTGAACAAACCACAGAATCTAGGTTACACCAGGAAAGAAGCCGGTCTGATCAGATGATTTATACCATTAGCACTGAAGACCAGCAGATTATTCACAGTGACGAGGTGGGAACCCTTAGAGAGCTTGATATCTCTGCTGCCACCCTTCATCGAGAGCAGCTTACCCACCAAGCAGCAGTGTTGCACTCCCTTGAAATACAAGAGAGGGTTTCTTTGACTCCCACCCATCCACCTCAGGTCTCAACTGTACCCATGAAACAGCTTCACATGGCAACTTATTTATCTTCAGTCCAGGAGAGACAAAAGATCACAGAGCAGCACTCTGAACGGATTCTTAGCCCTGAGATAGTCAAACTCAAGTTGGCCAAAGAGCAGCCATCCAAGCTCATGTCGGCCACATCTGAAGAGGTCCTCCCACTCACCTCAGTGAGATCTGAGGCCTTGATGGCCCAGGCTCCAGAGCACACGAAAACATTGACTGAGCCCAGACAGCTTGTTAGCAGTCACCAAATTGAGTCGACTCAACCCATCTTTGATGAAACTAAAGGCATCATGCACAGACCAGAGGAAGAGAGGAGTTTTAGAATCACAGAGGGGGTTAAGATTTTATACTCAGCTCAGTCTACAGGGCAACTGCCAATCACAGAAAGACACTCTGAGCCTTTGCCAGCTTTAGATGCAGTCACCAAACCCCTCATTCAGAAAGAGCAGTCTAAACCAGTTGTAGCACCAGTGAATGAAATTAGAATGGCATTATCAAAAGAGCAGAAGTTTGAAATACACAGACCAGAACAGAAGAGCATCATCACATGCAAAAACTTAGTATATAAATCAGCTATAGCTACTGAAGAGAAATATGAACTCCAGGCTGAGCAGGTAGGTCAAGTGCCAGGTATAACTTCTTCGGTGTGTCTGCAGCCTCAGCAAGAGGGAGAAAGACTTCTGAATCTGCAGGTTATTAGTAATCAGGATGTTTTACAGTCTGAGGGTAGGTTCAGCAGCAAAAAACCCTTTACAGAGCAGGCAGAAGTGAGGAAGAGTCCAACTTTGTTGTATTCAGTGACTCAAGAAGAGCAAAGAAAGGTGGTTTGTGAGGCAACTTCAGAGTTTGCAGCAGAGACAGACCTCACATCAATTCAGCCAAAGAAAGAACTACCGCAAACAAAATACCTTCAGTCAATTAATTCTTTATCAGTTTTACCAAAGGAAGGCATACTTACCATCACTAAGCCTGACCAGCAGGTGGCGAAAAAGAAGCAGGAAAAGGCCAGAAGACTTGCAGCTACCTCAGAAGAAAGAAAAGAGATCACAGCAGATTATCACAAAGATCTTGATTTGACGGTGACCGGGGTTCAGTCGCAGCTTCGAACTGAGCCCAGACCCCCGAACATCCTAACAGTCTCCTCCGAACCCATGCAGCTGCCAAAGGAAGCTCCTTTCAGTGCTGACATGAAGCAGCAGCGAGCTCTAGTCCAGAAAGAAGATTATTGGAATATAATGTACTCTCTGAATGTCACAGACACTCAGGCTATTGAGGAGGGTCACACTGTTAGTCTTGAGACTGGTGAGAAATTCAGGCCTGAGGTGACAGTTGAGCCCAAGATCCCCCAAAAGCCTGTTTTCATAGAAGGGAAGGCTGTTGCCGCAGAAAGTTGTACTGTCTTAGAAGCTGCTGAGCTGGACTTTGCAGTCCAGATCCAAGAGGGCCAGTCAGTTCGACAGTCAGTGATGCTAGAAGAAAAGCAGGTCATTATTGGAGAGCTTTCAAGGGAGATACATAAATCTAAGGGCTCGCCCATCTGTGTTACGATGCAGCCCAAAGGAGTTATGTTTGTCCATGAGTCAGAGGACAGTCCGATTCTACCGAAAGAACTCAACTTTGTCATTCAGATTCCCATAGCTTCAGGTCTGAATATACGGCATCAGCTCGGAGACGTTCTTAAGTCTGCTGTGGCCAGTGACCAGCCAGTGTTACTGGCCGATGTCATAGGAAGGTTAGAGGCTGTGGAGGTGCAGGAGGTGAAGGTTCACAGAGAGCCCAAACCAGCCACGAATACATATCTTATTACAACACCAGGTGCTCCCATGGAGATTACACTGTCTTTTGAGGGTGAATACCCTCAGACAGCTGACCTCAGGTCCGAACTCCAGGTAGCTCTTCATGCTATGGTTTTCCAGGAGCAACAAAGTTTTACATCAGAGCAACCAGGCACCATGCCGATTGAAAAGCCTCAGAAGGCGCTTGTCAGCTCAGCACCCGCAGAAGAGGTGTTGTCATCTGTGGTGGACACTGTGATGGTGGCAGAGAGTGCAGCTGGGTTTCCTTCTGCTGTGTCTCAGTCTGCAGCCATCAAAACTGAAGCCAGGGCATCCTTCCAAAGTTCAGCAGTTCAGAGTCAGTCTGAAATCCATGAGTCCAGGCAGGTGAGCAGGAAGATAGTGAGGGCAGAGAGGGATGCCACTGCTGGTGAAGCGACCGCCACAGTTTCTATAGACCAGTTTCCTGTTGAACAATGTGCGGACATTTCTGTCCACAGAGAAACCAGGGAGGAGTACCTTTCAGAGGCAATCATAATCAGTGAGTCCTCAGACAGTCTGGTGGACTGTCCTGTTGTTGTTGACTCTTTGGAAGACATTTGCGCTGAGGAAAAGGGCAAGGCCTTTTTTAGTGCCACCATAAAGTATGTCACCAAAGTAAACTGGTTTTTCAATGGGCAACTTGTGAAATCTGACAAAGAGTTCAAGTGTTCTAAAGACCACGATACATACGCACTAGTTATCAACAAAGTTGTCAAGGAGAAGCATCAAGGAGAATATGTCTGTGAGGCTGAGAATGAAGCCGGCAAGACTACAACGTCTTCAAGACTCACTGTGGTCTCAAGAGGTTTGATGATGGGCAATTCTTTGATATCATTGTCAACTAACTTCACACATTGGTGAATTTTACATTCTGTTGTCTGCAAACCTCAAACTTTATTTAAACTTGGGGTAGTATGAGTGAGTTGAATGCCTGCAAAAAACCTCCCCTTAAGTGTCTTTGAGTATTTTCCTAAGTGAGACAAAATTTGGAGGTTTGAGGTTTTCACCAGACAGCTGTAAAATCATCCCTTTTCCTCACAGCCCATCCATCACTCCACAAACACATGACCCCCTTTTCCATAACTGTTTCCTCCAGAGGAATCACCTTTGACTCCATTTGTTTAAACATCCATCGCTCCTTATTCGTGGTTCATTCCTCTTTGCATGCTTTTTCTCCTTTTCTTATCACAGATTTTCTGTTCATCACATCTTCAGCCAAGCCTAATTTTCCATTTTCCTCCTCCACAGTCACAACAAGATAACTTTGTGTCACTTTCCATCCCAGGTCCACTGTATCACCCTCTCCAGTAGAAACATTCCTTTCTCTTTCCATTTCACCTTCTTCTGTTTATTTATTTCTTTTTATCTTTCTTTCCTCCCAAAAACACAGTGAAACCTGTGTTCAGGCACAGACTTGTCCCTTTGGAGATCAACACTGGCAACACAGCCAAGTTTGAATGCGAAACTGAGGATGCTCCAAATGTGAGCTTCAAGTGGTTCAAAGATGGACACCCCATCAAAGAGGGTGATAAATACAGGATTATGAGTCGCTTCAGCATTTCCTCCCTGGAGCTTCTGACCCCAACCAAGGAGGACAGTGGTGAATACACCTGCAAGGCGTCCAATCAGCACGGCAGTGATGAATGCTCCGCCTCTCTCAGTGTGACAGGTGAGAGTGACGCATGTTTCCTTCTTCTTCGCTGGTTGAGTGTGGAACTGTTATTGGTGTTGAGCAAAGGTGTTGTGGTCTTCTTTTGATAGTTACTGGATGCTTTGGACAGTCAGTCTGTTTATCTGTGAATAATTTTTTGACCTTGCTCTGCTGGTTTGTTTTTGATTGGCGGGTATTCATTAATGTCAGTAAACAGGGTATCACATATTACCACTAATACGTTTCTCTTTTTCTTAATTCTTATAGAGCAATACCCTCCTGCCTTTATAACTAAACCTGACCCTCAGACTGTGTATGTTGGAAAGAGGGCAATGATACAGTGTGTAATAACAGGATCTGGTCCTCTGAATGTTGTCTGGCTCAAAGACAACCAGGCCTTACCCAATGTGCCTACACACTACCAAACCTCTTGTGAAAAGAATAAACACACTCTTGAGATAACCAAACTGGAGGCAGCTGACAGGGGGCTTTATGTTTGCAAAGTGTCAAATAGTGTTGGGACGGCTGAGTGCAGCATGGAGCTGCGTGTTATTGATAAGCCCACCTTTGTAAAGCCCCTGAGTTCTGTTGCTGCTGTGGTCGGAGCTCCTCTACACCTGGAATGTCAGGTGGATGAGGACACTGGAGTGACTGTCACTTGGACCAGAGATGGTAGAAAAATTCACCAGTCTCCAGACTGTAAACTGTCATTTGAGGATAAGACAGCTACCCTTGATATCCTAAAGACCATACTGAAAGATTGTGGAAATTTTGTGTGCACAGTGACGAATGATGCTGGGAGTGCAACGTGCTCCACTTTGGTGAAGGTACAAGGTAAGAGCTGTCCAGTTCATTTTCATGTATACTGCAGCATTTGAATCTGTTGCAAATCTGCAGTACTGACTGTAATTATATTCTATGGTGTCCAGTGTTGATGGTATAAATGCAGCTCCAGCTTTCCTTTTTTTTTCTTTCTTAAACCTCTTCTCTTTCAATGCTGGGTTGTTATTTTTTAATGACTTATTTGACTTGATTATGGCTCTTTTTAACCACACACCTCTCCAGAGCCACCAGTCTTTGTAAAGAGGCTGGAGGCCACCACAGTCTGGAAGCAAGACAGTACTGCACGGCTGCAGTGCACCATCAAAGGATCCCCTGAACTTCATACCACCTGGTTCTTTAATAACAGTGAGCTGTCTGCCGGTGGCAGATATGGCATCAGTCTGAAGGATGGTGTGGCCACTCTTGAGATACAGGATATCACACTGAGTGATGGTGGAAACTACACCTGTGAGGTTCTCAATGAGTCTGGGTGTGAAAGCTGCAGCACTAAAGTAACCGTGAAAGGTGTGCAGACTACGCAATATTTATTACAGAACCAAGTTTACAGTCAGAAGAACCGCTCTAACTGAACTATATGTTCCCCTTTAGAACCGCCATCTTTCAAAAAGGAGTTGTTCTCTGTAGAGGCGGTCAGAGGATCTGTCGCTGTATTGGAGTGTGAATTTGCAGGCTCTGCACCATTGGAGGTGGCCTGGAGAAAGAATAAGAAACGCCTGTCCACAGATAAGAAGTACAGGATATTGTCACAGGGATCCCTGACCTCTCTGGAGATCCACTCATTTGAGAGTACTGACACTGGTGAATACGAATGTGTTGTATCAAATGAGGTTGGGTCAGTAACCTCAAAGTCAGTGGCTAAACAGAAAGGTTAGTGATATAAAATAAAAGGCACAACTAACTTTTATTATAGACATCATTGTCCTCTTGGCTGTTGTTTATATTATTATTACGAATACTGTTATTTCAGAGCCACCTCTGTTCTCAAAGAGGATTGAGAGTGCTACAGCAGTGTTGGGAAACACAGTGAAACTACAGGGAACCGTCAAAGGCTCAGCTCCCATCACTGTTAAATGGATGAAAGACTCTGAGCTGCTAAGAGATGATGATCCAAATATCAAAATGACATTTGAGCACAACATCACAAGTATTTCCTTCTCATCTGTTGAGATAAAGCATGGTGGCAAGTATACTTGCTTTGCTGAAAACGAAGCAGGACAGCAGAAATGTGAAGCCATCTTAACAATTCAAGGTTAGAGCACACTCCTGTTTATTGGAAACATTTTCCAAGTTCAGATGCAAATATTTTTAAAGTCTAAAACTTATGTTGTATTGTAGAACCAGCTAGGATCATAGAAAAAGCGACATCCATCAGTGTCACTGCAGGGGAATCGGCCACATTGGAGTGCACGATTTCTGGAAGCCCAGAGCTCAAAGTGAAGTGGTTTAAAGACGGCAAGGAGATGATCAGTGGCCGTAAATATAAAATGTTGATGAAGGAGAACACTGCCATCTTAAAGATCCTTGCAGCAAATAATGGAGACACTTCGGATTACACGATGGAGGTGTCCAATAAAGTTGGAAAAGACCAATGTACATGCTCAGTCACTGTTATAGGTTAGTTTTAGCCACCAATAAATCATCAATAACAGCTGAAAGATTTGGCCCTTGATGACAATTATATATTTGATATATTTCCCTACACAGATCGCGCAGTTCCACCATCCTTCACCAAAACACTAAAGAAAGTGGACGCGAATATTGGTGGTAATGTTACCTTGGATTGCAGAGTTTCTGGATCTCAGCCCATGGTTGTTTCTTGGTTCAAAGACATGGTAGAAATCCACAGTGATCACAAGTATGAGCTTGATTTCAGTGAGAGTACAGCCTCTGTCATGATAACCGGCATAGATCAAAGTGATGGTGGAGTTTATACATGCCGGGCCTCTAATGATGCCGGAAAAAAAGAAACCACTGGTACTTTGTCTGTCAAAGGTCAGAAGAGTTGAATTAAATATGAATTTCTGCCAAAATTACAAATGAGAAGGAGTTATTAACAGGCTTTGAACATGTATGCTGTTCTTTCCCCCCAAAACTCCAGAACCTCCATTCTTCACAGTGAAACCTGAATCCCAGGAGGCTTCACCGGGATCAAATGTTTTCATAAAATCAGCCTTTACAGGATCGGTTCCTCTGGTTGTTAAATGGTTCAGAGAAGAGAAAGAGATTTTCACTGGGGGAAAATGTTTCATAAAGAAAGATGCCTCTTCAAGCTCCTTGGAGCTTCACTCTGTGAAACCCAGTGACTCTGCTAAATACACATGCCAAGTATCCAATGATGCTGGGAAGGTGGACTGCACTGTATTCCTCTTTGTAAAAGGTGTTGTTTCTTTCTTTCTTTTTAAAAAGTGATTTGCCAACTGTTTTTTTTTTTTTGTTTTGTTTTTTTTTACTTTAACCTCTTGTTTTTGCTGTAACTGTTACAGAAGCCCCAACATTTACACTGAAGCTTGAGCCTTCACAGTTGCTGAAAAATGGACAGCCTCTGAAATTGTCCTGCAAAGTGCAGGGCACCCCCGTTATTAGCATCACGTGGTTTAAAAATGGCTCAGAAATCGTTTCCGACCACAGACACACAATGTCCTTTGACAACTCAATAGCAACTCTGGAGGTAGAGAACTGTTCTGTAGAGGACAGTGGAAATTATGTCTGTGTGGCATCCAGCGAGGCCGGCAGAGACCAGTGCAGCAGCTCAGTGACAGTGAAAGGTTGGTTCAGTCTTTAGTTGTCTTCATACAGTTTACCTTGTTTTTCTTAGACAAACTTTAGACTGTTGGCACAAAGCCTGGTCCACATCGTTCTTTAACATGCTGCTGACAATGACTGGATAGTGGGGTGCTGTGCAAAGTTTGCATTCCTGTCTATTACTGCAAAGACCTGGGGTTTGAGTACTCATAGTTTTACCATCCAGATAGCCTGGACTCTTCACCAAACACAATTGGCCTTGTTTGCAATGTTTCCAGTGATCACGCCTTGGGCCTAAAAGTTCAAGTTAACTGGTGACTCTAAACTGCCAGTTGGTTTTAATGGTTGTCTCTCTCAGTGTCAGACATGTGTGGGATAAGGAGATATAGCTAATGGATGGATAAATTCCAATATGTGTTGTTGAGATGTTTCAACTTTTTAGGGACAAAGAAGAAAACATTTAAATGTTACACAAGTTGTACATACAGTTGCAAAAGAAACAGCCACAAAACACCTTTTTGCATAAGGTAAAATATGCCTAAAAAAAAATAAGTGAAATGTCTGAGATATTTAGCAAGGATGTAAGGTAAGGATGTTTAGCAAGCATATCTCAATCAGCTTCTACTAATTATTTTGCAAGCCACACACAGTTAAATGAACTCTGTGGACCAGGCTCGCCTCATGAAACTAGAACTTCCTCTTCAGCCCTTTACTGGCTTTAAATATAATTATTATTTATTATCTCTTCTTTTCTTATAGAGCCTCTGGTGTTTGTGAGGCCTTTTGAATCAGCTGAGTTTGTAAAGGGATCCGATATTATTTTGGAAGGAACCATCTCAGGTTCCTCTCCATTTGAAATTAGTTGTTTCCTCAACACTAAGTTGATCATAAATGACAAAAGGCATAAAATCAGTGTCCAAAATGACACAGTCACTCTTCACATCTCGAATTGTGTGACCAGAGATGCTGGAACGTATCAGTGCACTGTTGCAAATGATGTTGGAGAGACATCTTGTTCTTGCCAGATTTCACTGAAAGGTTAGTCAAAGGACAGTGACACATACTGCCATCCAAACTGATCTCTAAGTTCTTTATGAATGATGTGTGTATGCAAATTTTGGGCAGAACAATGTTTATGTTCTTGTGTGTTAATAAAAATCTAATCCAGGCACCATGATATTTTCTTTAAATTTAGCTAGTCCTAATTAGTTGTATATTATTATGATTTGTAGGAGATAAGGTTGCTGCATATGGTTTTCCTTTTTAGGCAGAAGGTTAGATCAAGGAGATAAAGTTTTGCAGTGTGGATCCTTATGTTTGTGCAAATCCTCCTGTAGCCTGTAGCCTGATTTGTGGTCTTCTCTCACTAGAACCACCGTCATTTGTTCAGAGACTAGAGGATATGTCCTGCATGGTGGGCACTGAAATCTCTATGAAGTGCATGTTGTCTGGATCACTTCCCATGACTTTCTCCTGGATCAAAGATGATTGTGAGCTCACAGAAGATGAGCATATTAAGATGACCTATGAAACCAAAAGTGCCATGTTGAATTTGAAAAATGCTCAGTTAACACATGGTGGGAAATATGTCTGTCAGGCAGAAAACAAAGCCGGGATTCAGAGATGTGCCGCTGTGCTCATAGTGACAGGTTTGTAAGACGTTTCTGGTTCTTACTTGTCTGCTGAACTGCTGTCTCTTTTATGTCAGGCTTGATGCTTTGTTTGTCACAATAACACCTGTACGCTGCTAATTCAGTTTCGGATCATTTTCTTATCCCAGAGCCAGCAAGTATTTCAGAACATGCAAAGTCCATCAGTGTAACCCAGGGTGACCCGGCCAGGCTTGAATGCAGACTCTCAGGCACCAGACCACTCAAGTCCAGATGGATCAGGGCTGGAAAGGAGCTGACCTCAGGCCAGAGATACAACGTACAGAGCACAGACACCAGCTCTGTGCTCAAGATTATTAAAACAGAGAAAGGAGATAGTGGTGAATATACCTGCGAGGTTTCAAATGTTGCCGGGCGCAGTTCTTGTGAAGCATCAGTTACTGTCTTAGGTCAGTTTATTCCAAAGTTTTATATCTTTTATGTTTTATTTATTTATTGTTTTGTATTGTGTTCATTCAACCAACTTAACACTGTTGTGTACTTTGTATGTAATAGATCAGATTATTAAACCATCTTTCACAAGAAAGCTGAAGCAGACAGAAGGTATCAAAGGATCGTTTGCTCACCTGGATTGTCTTGTATCTGGCTCCTTGCCAATCACCATTCAGTGGTACAAAGATAAGACAGAGATCCAGCCTGATGAAAAACACAAATGTACATTTTTTGAAAATGTTGCATTCCTGCAAATCTCTAATCTTGACAGTAAAGACAGCAGCAGCTATACCTGCATTGCTAAAAACAAAGCAGGAATGGCCCAGTGCTCTGGAACTTTGATTGTTAAAGGTTGGAATTCAGTTTGCATCCTCAGCACTTTCTTTCAGCTCAGTGCATAATCAGATTGTATATGTTGAGACTATGTTGTAATAGAAGTATTGGGATTTGTCCACCAACAGAACCACCGTGCATTCTTGAAAAGCTTGAATCCATGAATGTTCTGCCTGGCTCAAAGGTCCAGTTTAAAGTACTGGTCTCTGGCACGCCACCACTGACCATCAAATGGTTTAAAAACAAGAAGGAGATTTTATCCAGTGCTGACTGCTCTGTGATCAAAGACAACACCTCAAGCTCATTGCAGCTCTTCTTTGCCAAAGCCTCTGATTCTGGAGACTATGTCTGTGAAATACAGAACGATGTTGGCTCCACTTCATGCCAGACAAAACTCTTGGTCAAAGGTTAATATTGGTCTCTCACCTTAATTGGTTTTCTTTGCTTTGTAGAGGTCATCATTCTTAAGTAACTGTATTCTGTATGTATTTTTTTTTCAGAACCCCCTTTTTTCATTGAAAAGCCTGAAGGTGTGTCAGTAGTAAGAGTAGGAGACAGTACAGTGTTTGACTGCAAGGTTGCTGGTACTCCAGAGATCTCTGTCCACTGGTTCAGAGATGGAGCTGAGATTCACCCAAGTGTCAAACACAAGATGTCCTGTTTCAACTCTGTATCCACCTTAGAGATTTGTCAAGTTACTGAATGTGACAGTGGGAAATATTTCTGCGAGGCCCGCAATGAGGCAGGCTCAGAGAGCTGTACGGTTGAGTTAGAAGTGAAAGGTTGGTTTTGTTGCAGTACATGTTTACATCTTGTCAGCATTTCTTTTAAATGTCAAGCTCAAGTTGAATCTGACATTACTAACAGAAATCTAATTAATCTAAAGATTGCTTTAGTCTGATTTGCCTTGTTATTTCAGAGCCTCCTTTGTTTGTTGAAGAGCTGACATCTCTTGACATCGTTAAAGGATCCACTGCAGTGTTTTCTTGCAAAGTGGCAGGAAGTTCTCCATTTAAGGTCACATGGTTCAAAGATAAAAAGCCGATCAAATCCAGCAAAAAGTATATTATCAATGATAGTGAAAATGTGGGCTTGAAAATCCAGGACTGTAAAGTGGAAGATGTTGGTACTTATCAGTGCCTGGTAGCCAATGAGGTTGGAAGCTGCACTGGCTTTACAGCTTTGTCACTTAAAGGTTGGTTTTACTGATGATTGAACATCACACTCATATACATTAGGCATACACTACTGGACGCTTTCTGGTATTACATAACATCTTTTGTTTGAATTAGTGCCTCCAACATTTGTAAAGAAGATAGAAAGTATCACCACTGTTTTGGGAGATGCTGCAGTCTTTTACTGTGTTGTGGAAGGTTCTCTGCCTCTCGCTGTACAATGGCAAAAAGACAAGAACTGGATCCCAGAGGATGCAAAGATTGAGAGAAAGTTTGAGAACAAAAGGGCCACTCTCAAAGTTCCTGTCTGTGAAGCGAGTCACAGTGGGAAATATGCCTGCCAGGTTGTAAATGAGGCTGGGCAGGACACATGCTTTGCCACTCTTGTAGTGCAAGGTACCTCTGCTGCATGCAGGATTTTTTTGCCAAACATTATAGCTAGCTCTAACAGCAACAACAAATGCACTCATCTCTTTTTATTGGTGTTGTAGAACCACCTACAATCCAAGAGAAGCCAGAGGTAGTCAAAGTGACTTGTGGAGATCCAGTTAGTCTTGAGTGCAGGGTTTCTGGAACTCCTCAGATCAATGTAAGATGGACCAAAAATGGACAAGAGTTCCGGTCAAGCAGGAAACATCATCTCAGCTATGAGGACAACCTCTGCAGTCTTAACATACAGTCCTCTCAGCTGGAAGACAGTGGAGAGTACCTCTTCGAAGCTACAAACTCTGTTGGGATTTGCAGATGTAAAGTTGTGCTGGTTGTTTTAGGTTTGTAAAATACTTAATACAACAAATATTACAAGTTGTAGGGCTGCTTTTTTTCTTTGACTAATTATGTTTTAATATTGTTTTAAACAGAAGAAGTCATTCCTCCAATGTTCATTAGAAAATTAACAAACATTCAAGCACCTATGGGTTCAGTGGTTATGATGGAGTGCAAAGTGGCCGGTTCTCTTCCACTATCAGTTGAATGGAGCAAAGGGAAACAAAAAATCACCAAGAGCTCCAAATACAAACTTCTGCATATTGAAAATACAGTCTCAATGGAGTTAAAGCTGACTGAGAGTGCTGATACTGGAGAGTATTACTGCAAAGTTACCAACAAAGCAGGCAGCTGTGTGTGCAGTGGAGCTCTTACAGCTAAAGGTTAGCATTCAAAGGTCAACTTTATCAATTTGTTTAACTCAAAAACTGTTAGTTGTATATTGTAACCATTTTTCTGTATGGATTTAGTGCCACCAAGATTTATAGCTGAACCTGAGTCTCACGCTGTTATTCCAAAGTCTACTGTACTCTTCAGAAGTGTCTTTGAAGGAACACCTCCATTTATAATCAAGTGGTTCAAAGATGACATCGAACTCATCACTGGGCCATCATGTACGATTAGACTGGAGAAATATTCTTCCTCTGTAGAGCTGTACTCAGTTGAGACTCTGCAATCTGGGATTTATTCCTGCCAAGTTAGCAATGAAGCAGGCGCAGTAAAAAGTGCAGCAGAGTTGTTGGTGAAAGGTTGGACTATTCTTTTTTCATCCACCATCGCCATTCAGTTAACTCCATCTTTTTTCTCCATTTTCATAGCTCCTCTTTCTTCATCATTTTCTCTGAATATGATTCTTCTTTTCCGAAATATCTTTTTTTTGTTGGTTTTGCAGAACCTCCTCAGTTTGTCCTGAAACTGCCTCCCATTGCCTTTGTGAAGCAATGTGAGGGACACTGTTTCGAATGCAAGGTCACCAGCTCGCCCTTCCTGAATATTTGTTGGTACAAAAACGACCAAAAGATAATCAATGGAGGCAACTATAAGATAATGTTTGTTGACTCGACTGCGTACCTCCAATTCTGCACTACAAAGTTTGAGGATAATGGAGTCTACACCTGTGAGGCTCGTAACAATGCTGGCAGCGCAAGCTGCAGCACTGTTCTCACAGTTCAAGGTCAGCCATTGAGTAGATTTATTGGCCACACATTTGACATTATGTCTGGAAATTTGACCTTTTGTATTTTTGGAACCCTGTGATTCCTTGGCGTAGACTGAACATTAGAATGACCCTCAATAAGGATTTATATTCAGTGGAACTGTCCTGCGAAGACTTGCTTGTCCGTGAATGTTACTTATGTTAATATATCACAATGTATTTTCCAGAGCCCCCATCCTTTATTAAAACTCCATGCCCAGGGGAGGGCATTGAAGGGAAAAATGCCAGCCTGCACTGTGAGATGTATGGCACCCCACCTGTTCAAGTTAACTGGTACAAAGACAAAAGGCCACTAAAGGAGAGTAGGAAATATAAGATGGTCTGCGAGGGCAGCTCTACCACACTTCACATTATGAAACTGGAGCAAGATGACGCTGGTCTTTATGAGTGCAGGGTGTCAAACAATGTAGGAAGTGAATCCTGCTGCACTACCATTACTCTTAAAGGTTAGTACAGAATCAGTGCCCATTTCCTCAAAGCTTAGTCTTAGTGCAATTACGTCTCCTCACCTCTGATCTTTCCATCACTATTCAGAACAACCAGCATTTGTCCAGAAACTGGTCGATCAGTCAGTCAGAGCTGGTCAGCAGCTGACACTGACAGCGACAGTTAAAGGTTCTGAGCCCTTGACTGTGTCCTGGGTTCAGGACAAAGGCCACGTTCTCAGAGACAGTGACAATCGGAAGATCACCTTTGAGAACAATGTGGTGACCCTTGTAGTCCTGAAGGCTGACTCGACCACATCTGGTAAATACACCTGCCAGCTGAAGAATGACTCTGGAGTTGTGGAGTCTGTCTCTCAAGTGACTGTTTTAGGTTTGTAGAACTACATACTTCATTTCATTACCACTAGTGACAGAATGAGGATTTGTTTAGCTTAATATCTTCTTCCCCAATTTCTAGAGCCAGCTGTTATTGTGGATAGCCCAGAGTCTTTGAAAGTGAAGTCAGGAGAAAATACAGTTCTTGAAGTCACAGTATCCGGCTCACCAGAACTGAAAATTAAGTGGTTAAAGGATAACAAAGACCTCTCTACTGATGCCAAATATCAGATGTCCTTCACAAAGAAGGTTGCTACCCTGAAGATTCGGTCTGCTGACAAAGCAGATGCTGGAGAATACAAATTAGAAGTTACAAACCATGTTGGTACAGCCTCTTGCAAAACTAAGCTCTCTGTCTTAGGTTGGTGGCCATTGTATACATCCCATTTCATGGACTTTCTTTTTCTCTTTTGATCCTTTTAAGTGGAAGTCAGCTCAGAGATGCCTCGTAATGTGTTGTTTGTTTGTTTGCCTTTTGACAATAGATAAGTTGATTCCACCAAGTTTCATAAGAAAGCTGAGGGACGCCCACCTTGTTGTGGGCAAGCCTGGTGAGATGGAGTGTAAGGTTACTGGTTCTTCTCCTTTAACAACTTCCTGGTTCCACAATGGCCAGGAGATCAAAAGTGGGCCAAACTATGACATTAGCTGTACAGATAATAACTGCAAACTGAGAGTTCCAACAGTTAGGATATCAAATTCTGGCAAATACACATGTAAAGCTGTAAATGCTGCAGGAACCAGTGAGACAAGTGCTTCAGTTGATGTAACAGGTCAGTAGATGTGAATAAAGTCGAAACCAGAAGCTTTCAAGGGATCAGGAGCAAACAATTATCTTAAAATCCTTCTTTTTTATTTGAACCCAGAACCTCCATCTTTTGTGGAAACACCTGAGGCAAGGGAAACATTGCCCAGCAAAGATGTGTCTTTCTCAGCTAAAGTGAAAGGCAGCACCCCCATGAAAGTGAAGTGGTTTAGGGGAGCCAAGGAAATGCAGCATGGAAGAGGCTGTGAGATCTCCCTGAAGGACGATGTTGCCACTTTGATTCTTCACAGAGTTGAAAAGTCCCATGCTGGAGAGTACACCTGTCAGATCATTAACAATGCAGGGAAGGAAAGCTGCTCAGTTTATCTGTTTGTAAAAGGTTTGTTAGCAGAATAGTGTATCTTCTTTTTACATCTGTGCACTTCTAAACGTGAACTTTATGTAACTGATCGCAGAATTACCTCTCTCAGAACCAGTCCACTTTGCAAAGAAGCTAAGGGACACTTCCTCTGAAAAGGGAAAGCCTCTGAGGCTTGAGGTCACATTCGCTGGAACCCCCAGGGTAAATGTGTCCTGGAAGAAGGACAGCAAACTCATCTGGGCCTCATATCAGTACAATGTGATCACCACAGAGACCTCCTCTATCCTGGAGGTTCTTAACTCTGACAGCCTGGAGGCAGCTGGTAGATACTCTTGCGAAGTAGACAATGGAGTCGGAAGTGACAGATGCGATGCACAAGTGTCTGTTCTAGGTAAAATTAACATTTTGTGTTCAGTTTTGTACTTTTAGTCATAATAATAACTTGATCATCAATTCATTAATTCATTCTTTCATTTGTTCATCCACAATGCAACATCTGTAGTCAAACTTAATCATCATCTTTCACTTTAGAACGACCATACTTTGTTGAAAAAATGGAGCCAGTGGAGGTGGCTGAGGGAGATCCAGTTACCTTGAAATGCTGTATTGCGGGAACTCCTGACCTCTCTGTAGCTTGGTTTAAAGGTGATGGAAAGCTGCGCAAGTCCAATACTTGCTCAGTGGACTTCACAAATGGTATTACCACTTTGAAACTGATCAAAACAACCAAGTTTGATCACGGCAAATACATCTGCAAGGCCGAGAACCCAGTTGGTTCAGCCTCCGCCAGCTGCAATGTGACGGTCAAAGGTGATGTTCGTTTTCTATGCTTCTGCTTTCCATGTCAGTGAATCCTACTGTGATTGTGCCTTAAGTTCTAAGGACACATTTTGAATATTGTTTGCAGCATAGAACATTATGCAGTAATTTAAAAAAAAAAGGCACAGAAAAATTGGACTCAATGCCCTTTGAGGTTTTCTCTCCAGTTTCTCGGGTGACCTTACCACCAGAGGACACACAGTTTAATGTTAGCTGCAGTGAATGCCAATTTTGAGGTTTTGTGTTAGTCCTTAAATTTGTTAAAAACTGAAAACAATGAGTCTTACAGCTTACTTGATAACTCTGTTTCTCTCACTCATTCATTTCATGCATGAAATGAATAATTCCTAGAGGTAACTACTAACATAGCCTTTCTACCACCTGTGAAATCATCCTTGGACTCCTTTGGATACTGCTCAGTCACATAGTTTTTCATCCACTACATGTAAAGATCAGAGGTTTCTATGACTCATTTGAACATTTCTTCTTTTAGAACCTGTACGGTTCATTAAGAAACTAGAGGATGTCTGCCATGAGCTGGGTAAACCCTTGAGGCTGGTGTGCACATACACTGGCAGCTAGAGGGTCTACGTGACATGGAGGAAGGACAAGAGACTGATCTTGGCTTCTTACTAGTACAATGTCAAAACCACCTCAGTGCCAAGTCCTCCTGCTTTCTGGAGGTCCTCAACTGAGACAGAGCTGCGGCAGCAAGAAAATACACTTGCAAAATTTCCAATGCAGAAGGAACTGACAGCTGTCATGCTAATTTTAAAATAAATAACACACTAACACATTTATACTTCGGTTTCAACTCATTCCCCATATGTGGTTGTAGCCACTAATGCTAACCTCCAGCATAACTATCGCTCCCCATGGCCCTGTGCTTGTTGGTAACAAGAGGGAGTTTTGTAACATTTCAAAAAATCCTGGATTATGGTGTATTTACGGTTGTCTGGTCCTATTTGTTGGGTTTGGAAAGGAAAAGGATTTCTTAACGGCTTAGAGGTCTGTGTTGCTCTGGTTGGGTAAAATTGCTTGAAAAAAGTATTTGTAAGCAGGTAGAAAAACTAATCGGGTGGATATTCTGTATTTGCTTTTGTGCTGCAGGTCATGTTTATGTTGTCTTACATTCTGTGTCTCTTTGTTTTCCGCAATGCTAAGGTAACTGCCCGGTGGCCTGGCAGATGATAGATTTGAATTTCTAACCATTTCCCTGTGTCACAACATGTCTTGATTTTCTTCACTTTCTATCCCACTAACAGAGCGCAAAGTCCCTCCAAACTTCACCAAGAAGCCCTCCGAGTCCATGGTGGATTCAGTGGGTAAGACGGTGAAGATGGAGGGTCGGGTGTCTGGCTCCCAGCCACTGTACGTCACGTGGTACAAGGACAACAATGAAATCTATGCCTCTGACAAATATGACATCAGCTTCGAGAACAACATGGCTGTTCTGTCCGTCAGAGACTCCACCAGCTCTGATGCCGGGGTGTACATCTGTGAGACTTCCAATGAAGCTGGCAAAGCTTCATGTCAGATTTCTCTCACCATTTCAGGTATGACAGTGTTGGTGTGCCTTCATTATTTTACATTTTTCAATAATTTATCTAAAACTTATGATGATTAGGTATTATAATGTTATGTTCCTTTAAAGTTAAATGACTTTCAGATAAAACTTATGCCCCGAAAATCCAAGGTCCCAACACAACTGAGGTCTCAGATCCATATTATGTAGTCCATCTTGGTTCATTTCATGCACCTTAAATGGATCTGGGTCTCTACAAAATTTGGGTTGCAGCCATCAGGGCCTGACAACAGTCTAACATGAAAAACACATCCTGCATCTGTAGTCAGCCAATCAAGAAGTAGGAAATGGTTGCCCTAAATATGTTTTTATCATGTTAGTACCCAGTCACACAAGATAGAGACACAACGAAATTTTGCTACATGTCCTCATGAAAAAGCTTGGTAGTGTCTACCTTCGGGGTCATTTGGCAAATTTCTTTGGCTGGTAAGCTAGCTGTTAACATACAGACAATACAGGCAAATGTCCTTCTGTTTTTGATCAGAGGTTTTCCCAGATGGTTCAAAGTTAGAGAACAGACCAAGAGCTCTAACTGTCCACAGATTAACTGGAGGCAGAACAAACACAAATATCTGTGGACAAATATTTTTACGAATTGGGATCCAGATCCTCTTTCCTTTGAGTCTATTTAGGGAAAAGGCCTGTATTCCGTCTAAAGGTCTCCAACAAATTCTGCCAAGGTGTCCTCTCCATCATGTTACTGTTTGAAAAACAAGTATCTGTAGCTGTCCTGCTTCTTTCCACCACTCCAGAAACTGGCCAGGCTCCTAAATTTGATGTCCGTCTGGAGCCAGTGACGGTGAGCGAGGGGGAGAAGCTCAGTCTCAGATGCACTGTCAGTGGCTCTCCTCCAATGACCGTTCAGTGGATGAAGGAGAGGAGGGAGCTGAAGTCTGCTGGAAACACTAAAATCACCTTTGTTGACGGGATGGCCTGTCTAGAGGTCAGCCCAGTCTCAAAGACTGACGCAGGGGATTACCTGTGCAAGGCCAGCAACGCTTCCGGCACTGACTTCTGCAAGTCCAGGGTCACTGTGAAAGGTCAGAAAGTCAGGTTATTTTCTGACTAGATGTGAGTGTAATTGGTTTGATATACAGTGACTGATATAACAGACAAAACAAAATGACATGTAAGTTTACTGCTACTACTAGACTTTTTATGTTGAATGTAAAATTATGTAATAGATAGGAGGATATGATTTTTCATTATTGTATTCATGGATTATATTAATAAAACAGAATACCAGAAGCACAGTCGGAGGATAATATAAATTTAATCTTATGTTGGATGGAAGAATATTGACATGGGTTACTGTATTGGGCAGCTTTGAGGCTCTGATTGGGTTTTGTTGTTCCATTCAAATGTGGCAACACTACACTCACCTCTTTTCAGACAAAGGAGCCAAGGCTACCCCCACCGAGGCCGCTGCCCCACCTGCAGCTACTCCAGTCAAAAGGCTTGACAACCTGTTCTTCATCGAGGAACCCAAAAATGTTTCTGTCACAGAAAGTAAGTGGACTGCTGAAAGACTTTTCTGGACCTGAGGCCATTTTCCTGATGAGCTCGGTTCATTGCCTCAGTGGCAGCGTATCAAAGACCACAACATGACAACAGTTCATATAGGTCATTGTAAAAAATACTGAAAAAAGTCAAAGTGGAGTCACGTGTTTGTTTTATTTTTCACAGAGGGCACCGCAACCTTCATCACCAAGATCGGAGGCGACCCAATCCCAAGTGTGAAGTGGATGAAGGGTAAATGGAGGCAGATCACTCCCGGTGGTCGTATCTCCATGGAGCACAAGGGCCAAGACGCCAAACTAGAGATCAGAGAGGTGACGAAGTCTGACTCTGGTCACTACAGATGTGTTGCCACCAACAAGCATGGAGAGATTGAGTGCAGCGCTGAGATGGAGGTCACCAAAAAGGAGGAAGTGGAAGGACTCGGAGATTTAAGGACAAGGCTGAAGAAGTAAGGGCTTTGCCTCCATGATATGTTGGTTGTATTGTACGATTGATATCTTTTGACTGACTTTTTGTCACTGAACTTTGTTGTCTCTAAGAACAGAGTGCCTCTTTAAATTGGTCCAGTTGACAAAAAGACACCATCTCTGATAATGTATTTTATTTTTGTGCTAGGACTCCATCAAAGCAGAAGAGCCCAAAGAAAGAAGGAGATATTGATATTGTGGAGTTGCTGAGAGGTCAAGACCCCAAAGACTATGAGAGGATCCTGAGTGAACATGGAATCCACGACTACCGGGCCATCCTGCAGGCCGTCGAGTTCCTGAAGAGGGAGAAGGAGATGGAGACTGGAAGAGCGGTGAGAGAGAGCAAATTTCAGAACGTACAACTTATCCTGATGATAGTAAACATGCAATGTATTTGAACCATCTTTTAAGACTAAAAGTCAGACTTGAAGTCAAGATTCAACTTAACAAACAGTTGTTAATAGGCAGGTTTGAGAGGTATTTCATGGGCCACATGAGACATTTTTACTCTTCAAGAACTTAGTGACTCAGAACCTCGACCCATTAAGTCTTGGTTTTAGGCTCTGCCTTGTGTTTCCTTTGTGTCAAAATGGCACATTTTGGATTTATGCCATTAAGAATGCCATTTCAAACTGTGGAACAGACAATGATGGACAAAGTGGCTCTGATATTAATTTTCTTTCATGTTTTGTATGTAATGACTTCAATGTAATTAACTTTAAACGAATAGACGGCAGAGTCCTGAAGAAGGCTCTGATCAAAACAGATCACAGAGTGATTTCCTGATTTCATTTCTTGATTTCAGTCCTGAGATGATTCAGTGTCAAGAAATTAAACTGCAGCAGTTTTTCTGAAGTCAGTTTTGAAGCAAATATGCCAGAAGTTCACTGGCTGCAGCTTCTCAAGTACCAATATTTGTTGGTTTTCTTCATATTTTTGGATTGGTTGGACAAAACAAGACATTTGAAGTGTCAAGTAGGTTTAGTTTTGTCCTTACATTTTAGAGATTATTAATTTAGAAAATCAACTGCAGATTAATTGATAATGAAAATAACTGCTAGTTGCAGCATGACATGATTTTCAAAATACCTGTGCTGCCTGAGCATTACAGGGAAAGAGTTTAAACAGTTAAACTGTGCAATCAAGTGCAGTTTATACAGACAAACAACAAGGCAGCAAAACATTCATCAGATACTTCCTGCTGCTGAGAGAACCTGGAGCTGGGATCTCACATCGCCTCCTGAGCGGAGCCCAGATTTCCTTCCAGAAACTCAAGTTAGAGGCTGTCAAGGTTTCTAAGTCCTGATTTAGTTGCTTTAACAGTTGTCATTCCTGTTGCAGGAGGTGGAGCATGGTGGGCGCGTTGAAGAGGAGGACATGGCCCGGCTCATTCAGCAGCTTGAGGGACGCGTCAGCACAGAGGTACCAAATTCTAATTCTAATTCTAATTCAAAACCACCTTTGCAAGATTTATACGCCATATGTAAAATATCATTGCTGTGCATTTTGGACAAGTTTCTCCAAAATTCAGCCTGATAATTCTTGAAATTAAGAAAAAGACTCAGACTAATTCAGACTTTGTGATTAGAGACACAATGATTATTATTAATTAACTAATTAACTCTAGTCAACAAAAACTAAAGAAATAAATTAGATTTCATCAACAAAATTTTTTGTGGGCGACACAAAATGTTCCTTTCAGATCCAACTGAAAGGAACATTATAATTGATATAAATGGTGAGAACTAGATACATTAGCAAACAATACAGAGACGCAACATTACTGAACTGCTTTTCTAGTCAGCAGGTCGAACAGGTCGAACAGATAAATTAGCTTCTGCAAGACTGGTTCTTTTTGAGTTTTGAAAGGACTGTTTGACCTAACTGGATATCTGAATGTGTGATTCTGCTACTACATCCAATCAGTCACTCAGTTCATTTATCCGTGTTTCACATGTTCTAGTTTAGTTTTTATTTGCTAAGGAAAAATGCTGCATATTTCATGACAGTTTAATTTGGTTGCAGTCTTGTTTTAGTCATGAAAAACATCAGCAGATATTTCTCATCATAGTTTTCACTGATAAATTCCAAAATAAACCAGTCAGTCTCAGGCATCAATCAACTAGTTAAAAATGATTCTGAATCCTCAGCCCGTCTCTGTCGTGAAAGACATCACTGACCAGGCAACAGCCGAGAACCAGAGTGCCACCTTTGAGTGTCAGATCAGGATCAACTACCCGGAGATCACTCTGACCTGGTACAAGGACACCCAGAAACTGGACAAGAGCGACAAGTACGACATCAGCAGTGTGGGCGACCACCATTATCTGAAGATCAAGAACTGCCAGGTCAAAGACCAGGGCAACTACCGTGTGGTGTGTGGTCCTCATATCTCCAACGCCAAACTCACCATCTCAGGTAAGTCTGACTGTTTGACTCTGCCGTCTGCTGGACACTTGTCTGTCTGTGTCCTCATGTTCCAATCCTTTATTTTATCATCAGGAGCTGGTTGCAAAACAGGTGAGGAGAGTGACCCAACAACCTAACAACACTCAGACTCACCTCTTTCAACCTGCAGGGTTGTGGTGCTTTTGTTTTTGTGTTTTATGGATTTCTGTTCTTGTCTTGTGTTTCTTAATTCTAATCAAAACTGCAAACACTCCAAACAGTCTTGATACACAAATAACGTAAAATCACTAAATTAATCAATGCTACAAACTTAGAAAAATCAGAAGTTAACTCTGATCATCTGGTTTTAGCTGACCAAATTCAGTTCACTAAATGCATCAGAAGCATCGAGGTCAATGAGCGCCACTCTGCCACCTTCGAGTGCGAGTTGTCCTTCGACAACGCAACCGTCACATGGTACAAAGACTCATGGGAACTTAAAGAGACCCCAAAATATAACTTCAGGACCGAGGGCCGACGGCACTTTATGACCATCTGCAACGTAACCGCAGAGGATGAAGGTTTGTTAACAAAAATGTTAAAAAATAATTTAAACTGCATTTTACCCTTTTTAACTGATCTGGGGTTGTTGTTTTATCTTAATATTATTGATCAGAAAAGAAAAAGTACCGTTCAGTACAGTTTAGTTACCTTTAATGATGTAACTGACCTTTGCAGTTTTAGTTTGGAGACCAAAGCTAAATTAAGCCTCTGGGGAATGTTGTTAATTAAAAGAGAAATGAAATGAAGATGCCAGTAAAATCAGGCAAACATCCAAATAAGCATCCAATGTGCTTTAGACCCCAAAAAACAATGACACTTTTAAAATGATCGGCCTAATTTGAATATGTGCAGAAGGCAAATTACTATAATATAATAAAGAAAACAAATGAACTGCAGTATAAACATCCATTTTATTTTCTTCTTCACTTGTGCAGCCTTAAATGATTATGTACACAGTTTTAGTAAAGGCCCAGTCACAGCAGTAAAATTAGTTTGTCTTCTTTCTTTTCCACATGAGTATTGCCCAATAAGAAACCGTCCTGATTATCTGAGTGTGACCATCCAGGTTTAATGAAGCTGCTGTGTCAGAGAATAAACCCACAATTAGGAGACATTCATTCACTGTGGAGCAAATTAAATGGAGTCAGATCCTGAGAACAAAATGTCAGAAAGTTCAACTGTTCAGTTAAGAGAAGGTGATTGGAGATTTAATCCTACAGCAGATTTTTAGTTACCTGAACAACATCATGTCATGTAATCAGCACTGATCATGTCTCCACTCTGTTAGGCGTTTACTCTGTGATTGCTCAGCTGGAGCCGATGGGAGAAGCTCGAAGCACGGCAGAGCTTTATCTTTCAGGCAAAGGTCTGCATGTTTTATTCAGCAGATAAAGTTACCAAAGTTAATGTCAGTGCCATTGGCAGCGCTCGTAATAACGTTATACCTTGTCCTTTCACAGACATTGGGTTAGGAAAGGTTCCTCAGGGTGAGTACTTCAAAATGCAAATGCACGGCAAATTAATGACAGTAAAACTGAACATGTCTCCAGGATGAATACTTTGTGTCACGTCTGAACCTGTGATGAAAGGAAACAGATGTGAAGCATTTATTTCCTGTTGGATTAAAGTCACAGTCAAACAGTGTCCTGAGGTTCATGGTCACTGGGGCAAAACGTATTTCATTAACATATTTGCATATTTTATTATTAGATTTTAAAAACAAAGAAATGTTAAGTTTTGCTGTCCCAACACATTTTTTTTTCTTTTATATTTCCCTTAATTTTAATGTTAATTGAAGTTGTACCATTAGACATCCCAGACACATCAGTTCAAGTACCAGAGACGACATCCATGATTGTTTATGGGGGTGAGTCTGGGCCAGTTTTTACAAATTAAACTTAACTTTTACTTCACAACTCCATCTGGACTCGGCTTGTGTCATTTACAAATGTGTTTTTCTATCGAAAGATTCTTCTGAGCTTTATCACTACAAAGAGCAAACTGAAGTGAAAGGTACAAACATTTTTACATTTTTAAATTCTAAAATTAGAACTAACTGCCGTCATTTAATTTCCTTGAATCACCAGGTTTCTGCATTTTTCTCCATCAACAGTAACACTGAACCATTTCCCTCCATCCTAAAACTTAACCATCACCATCATCATCATCATCATCATCCTAAATAACTGTGTGACCATTTTGAAACTCAGTGAATATTAATTCAACCATCATCCCTCCTAATAATTCAAATAACACCTCAACATGTGAAGTGCGCTCTAATAAGATCTCAATATTTTAACTTCAGTGATAAATTTAATCAAATTCTGTAAATATATTTCAAATATAAGTAAATGACACCAAATGTGCAGAAGGGGATTCATGTGGAAAAAATCAAGTCACAATTCTCATATTTGAATCAAATGTTTTTAAAGTTCAAGATAAAGATCCCAGTTCTTCTTAATATTTAAATTAATCATAACTTTAATTTGAAATAAATAAAGATTAACGTCTGAGTCCTGACTTTAATATCAGATTTCTTACCTAAATCAGACTTGAAAATATTAGTCCTTTAATCTCTGAATTTTTTTTTTTTTTAATGACAATTTCTAAATGACAATCAGAAATTAATTTTTGAGGTCAGTCAGAATTCTGGGATTAAAATGTAATTTATAATTCCCAGGTTTTTCTGTTAATTTTATGTTAAAATTCTGAGATTAAATAAATCAGTCCTAGAATTCCTAGATGAAACTCATACATGTAATTTTACCAAAGCAAATCTGAAATTAAAGTCTGTCAGTGAGTTCTGTCATTAAAATTTAAACTCTGAAGTTAAAGTTTGAGATTAAGGTGTGAATTCTGACTTCACACACAATTCCTCAAGTTTCAGTTAAAAATTTCTGATAACTGAAATGATTATTTCACATAATCCTCGTCTGTACAAACTAAACTACAGTGCATAAACTGCCGTGATTCAGTATCTGAAAACAGATCTCTCTAACAGCTCATTGTCCTTTAACGGTTTACTGTAGCTTTTCAAAGTCTGACAGTTCAAGAGGAGATGGTCTCTGTTCGGTACTCCTCTGTCACAGGTACCCACATTATTCTGTTTTATAAAATAACTTCATCACATTGTCTGTCTGTGTATTTAAACGTCCTTTTATTGTTTGTGTCCTTTATGTGTTTATCCGTTGTATTTTTGACCAGTGTCATTTGCCCTTGCTCTTCATGTTTCTTTAGTTTATTTCAGTAAGATTTCATCCTTAATGACTTGGAATTATTAGACTTGCAAAAGTCCTTACATGTCAGAGTCAGATTTTTTTTCTAAGTTCGCTTTTCTCCTTCACCAGAAGAGAAAAAACCTGTTGAAGAAATTGTTGAGAGGACTCAGTTCGAGAGAATAGAAGAAATCCCTGCAGGTATAATCGCTTTAAACAAGAAAAGAGGCAAACGGGCTCGTGGCTGTTCAACAAAGCTTATGGCTGTAATGTAAAAAGCCACTGACCAGAACTGCCAGATTGCTAGCCGCCATGTTTGTTCATCCACTGTGTTTACACATACAATCCTTCACTGCTGCTTGTAGAAGCTTTTCTTTCCCTAAATTTGTAATTTATTTTTTAGTATGTAATTTATTTTTACACTTGAGCTGTTTTTGTCGTAGATGATCTTGTGGTCTTGTCTGTCTTTGATGTTTTATCTCTTCTTCCTGTTGTGTTTCCTTTAATCTTGTTCACCCCAACTTACGTCCCTTGTGTTCTTATTAATCTTCACTAGAGCTTTCAGTTCAGTAGAAGGCAACAAGTAGAGTACAGAGTAGAGCTTTGCCGCCATAGTTTTAATGTGAACTTTCTCAATCTTCCAAGTTCCTGAGGTTTACAGGAGACCAGAGGAGAAACCCTCTGAGCCTGAAGCTCCACCTCCAGCTCCAGCCAAAGGTATCTACAAATACCTCTTTGTATTTTTAGCACTTACGTAATTCCTTCTTATTTTTTGTGCTTTCAGTTTTGTGTTTATTTTGACCTTTTTTGTTATGTCGCTTTGTTTATTTCTGTCTTTCTTAATGACCTTATAATAAAGAATCTTGATGTTAGCGTTTATTGTGGTCAGAAAACTGAAATCACTGATAATGTTTTAAAGTACCTGAAGTAAGGAAGCCACAGCCCGAGGTAACTGTTTCTGCTGCTCCGCCTCAGAGGGAGGAACCTGCAGCTGCAGAAGGTAATGTTCATAACGAAGTGTGTTTGTAATCTTACAGAGTCTTTACTGGCTCGCATTCTTATTTCTTTATATAAAACACAGCAAAACTTGATGAAAATCATTTAAAATTACATTAAAAAAACATCAATTAAACCTGTATAACAGAACACCTCATATGAGTTATCTGTTAATTGCTTTTGATTGATTTTTTTAATCAGACTTCGTAACAATATTCACGTTTCTTTACATTCTTAATTTTTGAAAATGTACATGTACATGTACATGTACATGTACATGTAATAAAAGTAAATCAATCAATCAAAGACAAAATCCTGAATCTGAATTTCTAAATTTTTCATTTTTACGCCTGAAAATTTAGAAGAATGTCATTCATATTCTTTGCTGTAAAATCTGATCATCCTACCTCATAATAGATTTTACATTTCTTGAAATGTTTGTAATTTTTACCCGGGTTTGATATTTATAACAGCAGGATATACAATATATTCTGTACTGTATGTATTTCTTCACCTTCAGATTTGTCGAAGTGCTGTCTGTTCAGCTTTATGTTGTTCCTCTTCTCAGTTGTTCAGTGTTATTACAATGCAAAAAGAGCATTGTGTTCTTGGCTCTGTCTTTCAGTTGTGTGGTTATCTGTTAGTTTTATACAATGTGTGTTATTGTTTCCTTCTTTTACCCCCTGAACTCTTAAAGCTGTGTGCGACCCTCTGTTGACTCACAGTAATATTTCTCTGTTAACATTGAAGAACCTTCAGTATACACCAAACCAGAACCTGAACCCGAGATAGTTTCCAGAAGGCTCACTCCTGAACCTTATCAACCCAAGCCAACAACAGTAGAGCCGAAAATGGTTCCTCCTGAGCCCAAAGTGGCCAAGATTAAACCTGAACCTGAAGCACCAGAAGTTGAACCTGTAGAGAAAGCAGCAGAAACTCCTAAACCAGGAGGTAAATTAGTAAACGCTTGGCTTTACAACTGTTCAACTGGAGAGACAAAGTGTTACAATATGTTTTTCTTGTTGCTTTGTTTCATGTAGCTGTCGTCTGTATGTGTAATCTTTTAACTCATTTGTGTAACTCTTGAATGATCTAGGATGTTTCTTGCTGCTAACCTCTTGACTTGGATTTTTAAAAATGGGCTTTAGGGTGTTTGTATACAGTGTTTTATATAATCCTTCTACACACTGACCTTATGATGAATGTAGAGTAAAAATGGAAAACTTTTTCATGTTCTCCAAATTGATAGCTGTAGCCAAACCAGAGGAAGCCATAGTTCAGCCAAGTCCTGCCAAAATTACTTCACCGAAGACTGCAGATGTTTTAACAAAAGGTACAGGAAAGACAGTGTTCTTCCATCTTTTAACTGTGTAAATTGTGTTGTCATGTGATCGGCTTGCTGTAATGTAAAATCTATTCTGTGTTTTTCATGTAGTCTGTCTTTTCTTTAGTTCTTTTTGTTCTTAGCACTCGTTAGGGTGGATTGTAATACTGAAGCCATAGTGGTTACCAGGTTATTGAAGATGTATATGTAATGTTCTTTAAAATACCAGAACCACCAAGGACAGAAGAACATATAGTTCAACCTCCTGCATTCAAGGTTACTCCTTCAGCAGTGGAACATCTTCCAGCCAAAGGTATTGAAAGCTGATCTTTGAATCTTCTATTGTTCTGCTTCATTTCCTCTCTTGTCTTCTTTCAGACTCTGAATTCACTCGTTAAGCGTGTGATCTTTGATTCTATGTTAGCATTGGTCATTACCTGTCGGTTAAACAATGCATAATGTTCTCTTATGTGCAAGATGTACCCACACCAGAGGAACCTGTAGTTCAGCCATCTGCACCAAAGGTTACTCCACCCAAGGCTGAAGCTGTTCCACCCAAAGGTACTTAAGAGATGCTTTGTTGTACTGTTGTGTTTTATGTTTGTGTTGTTTCTCATTCTATAAGTTTTATATTTTTGTTCTTTTTGAACGTCTTTTAATTATCTCATGGAAAGTAATCTTTCTGAAGCACTCGTTAGAGTGTGACTTTAACTTTTGGATTTTTTCTTTCAAAATATGGTTAACAAGATCATCATCTTATAAATAAATGTTCTTCTAAGTTGTCTCAGAGCCAAAGACACCTGAACCCCCAAGAAAACTACATCTGCTGGCTGATAAACCTGAGCCAGAAGCACTGCAGTACATCCCTGAAACAAAACCAGATGAACTGAAGAAGGTTCTTGAAGAACCAAGGAAGGATCGAGAAACGCCAAAGAAGGTTCCAGAAGAACCAAAAAAGGTTGTAGAAGAAACTAAGAGAGTTCCTGAAGCCCCAAAGAAGATTCCAGAAACACAGAAAAGGGTTGTGGAAGAAACAAAAACGGTTCCTGAAACCCCAAAGAAGATTCCAGGAACACCTAAGATAGTTCCAGAGGCACCAAAGCAGGTTCCAGAAGAACCAAAAAAGCTTATGGATGAAATAAAGAGGGTTGCTGAAGTTCAAAAGAAAGTTCCAGAAAGACCAAAGAGGGTTCCAGGAGGACCAAGGATGGCTCCAGAGGTACACAAAATGGTTACAGAGCTACCAGCAGGCCCTGAGAAACATCCTGTGGTTCAAGAAGAGCCACCTCTCCACCACCAAGTACCAACATCACCACAAGATTTGGAAACACCAAAACAAATTCCCCAGCAAAAGCAAAAGCCTCACCAACAAGGTAGATATGTCTGCAAAAATGACAAGTGTAACCATCTTATTAACTAATCCTTACTCATCTTTATCTTTTAACTCACTATTTACAGTATCTCTTTTTTATTCTGAGATGTCTTTAGCTAATTCTTCAAAGGTTTTGTCCTGGTGTCTGTGCTGTCGTGTGTGTTGACTGTTACATCATATCAATTGTCAAAACAGTAAAACAGAGGGAGATACCACAGGAAACAACAGCACTGGCTAAACCAAAGCTAGAAGCGGGTACACACATTGAAGGTATGTTTAAACTTACAAATGTTTCTCAGGTTCTTTTAGAAAACCAGCACAAATGTCCATCAGTTTCTTGTAGTTTAACCAGGAGTATTTATTTGTCCCTGACACCTGATGAGGTTATTCCTTCTGGAAAAGTAGAAGTCCAGCTAAAGTGTAAAACAAACTCCACAGCAGAGAGGTTGTGATTCATAGTAATTATATTTTAGCTGTAAAAGGGGGATTGTAGCAGAATATATACCATACTGAAATCTGTGTTTTTGTGTCTTGATGGTTTTTGTTTTGTGTTGTTTTCCTCTTGGCCACCGCTCCATGGTGCAAATCTTCAGTCTTGGGTGATATCTTAAAACTCTCCCCAGTTCCCTTGAAGACTGATCTCAAGAAAACAGTAGTGGTTGACGACAGAAAGGAGTCTTCTCTAAAGAAGGATCTTGGAGAAAGGATTTCTCTTGCAGCAGAAGTTGGGCACAGGCAAGAGGAAGTCAGGACATATGAAAGGGGAGGGATACTCAGAGAGTCAACTGTGAGAGAAGAAAGCACTTTGAATTGGGAGATAAGACAACAAATGGTTCTTGGAAAGGAAGAGCAAGGGGTTTCTACATGGTACAGTAAAGATCAGCAGGTTATAGATACTGGACCACTAAAAGACACTGAACTAGCATACACAGAATATGAGTTTAAAAAACCAGAGGACACTGAACCTTGTGATGAAGAAGACTTTGATGTGGAAGAAGAAACTGTAGATCAGCAAGAAGAAATGTCTTTGGGGTCTGTCTGCCTACCTCTAAAGAAAGCTACCCTTCTCTCGTCAAAAAGAGACTTCACACCTCCATCTGAAATGATTCATCCTTCGAAGAAAGATGTTTCCCCTCCTGACACTGGAATCACATCCAAAAAAGAGGTTTATAAGAAAACATCTCAAGAAAGGAAACTCAAGGAAGCAGCTTACACAGACCATAGACCCGGTACTGAATCATCTGTATCAGAACGTCCTAAAGAAACTGAAGAAGAAGCTGTCTTTTATCCTCCAATGGAGGATGCCATTAAATCTAAAATCTCTGCTACACCAAAGACATTGCCAAAGAAGTCAGGACTTCCTAAGGATGTCACTCTTTTGAAGCAAGCTGATTCTGTTGAAATGGAAGTTCCATTTGACAAATTCATGTGTCCTCCTCATAGAGAAACTGTTTTGCCTCCATCTGAACAAGACCTACCCAGAATTCTTCCCAAAACAACTCTTTCTCCTAAGAAAGAAGTAATACCACCTAAAAATATGCTGTCTTCAAGGGAAGAAATCACAAAAAGTCCCAAAGCTCCAGGAAAAATGTATCTTGAAGACATTGTTCCTCTAGAGACACCAACTCCTGTGCCAGAAGATCTGCCTCTCAAAGAACCAAGCAACCAAGCAACAGAATATATCTCAGTAAGTAGTAAAGTGTCACCTCCAGCTCAAATTCCTTCACCTGAGAAAACAGTCTGTCTTGAGGAAGGGGTTTCACTACCAAAAGAAACTGAATCAAAGAAGACCTCTACTTCACTTCCCAAAGCAGTTGTTGCTCCTAAGGAGGACTTTCCCCTTGAAGAAGTGACATTATCAAAGAAACCTATCCCTAAAGACAGGATTGCTCAGAGTCAAAAATCCCTAGTTCCACTACAGAAAAAACCTTTTCCTTCTGAGCAAGAAACTCTGCCACCCAAGAAACCTGCTTCTTACACACAAAAAGGAATTGCCCCTGATGTTGATTCCTCTGAGAAAGTGAGAACCACTGCAACTAAACCTCCAACAAGAGACGACGACAGAAGAGCAGAGAAGGGAACACAGGAGGTCGAACAGCAAACTGTTCAGAAAGGTATTCTTTCTTAATTGAGCTGCACAGGCTCAGGATCGCTCATATGATCAAACCCTCTTAAAAGAGATCTAACATATCACATTTACTGTCTCATACATTCTCCAATATCTTCTATCTGTCTTCAATAACAGCAAGGGATGGTACATTTTACACTAATTGTTGCATCATTACAGTAAGCTGTGTCTGTATGTCTTTGAGACATGTTTTCAATATTGCTACTCTACAAGACATGCCATGTCCTAAGCAACCTCTCTTGGTGTATTAACATCTTTCATTGTTGAGTTTTTGTTTTCGGTTCATCAGTTGACTTTCATATCTTCATTCCTGTCACTTCTTCTATTTGCTTGTCCTGTTTGGAATTATTCATATCTAAATCATCTTTTGTGGTTAACAAGCCTTGATTGATCATGATGTTGTCTCGGTCGTGATCTTAGCATCTTATGTTCCCAACGTGTCTCCTCCAGAGGAGAGGAAACCATCTGCACCAACACCAAAGCCTTCACCTCCTCTTCCTGCTCCTCCTCCTCCTGCACAGAAAGTTGCTCCTCCTGCAGGTAGTGTGTTCCATTTGTGCTTTCCTTGTCTTTGCTGACTTATCAAGAGTGAGTCATGTTGTTTTTCTTTTTGCCCATTTGTGTTTGCCGCATTGTCTCACTTGTCTTCAGATTTTCATGCTTTGAACTTTCCGTGTTACTTATCGTGTTTAGACCAAACTTGGTGTAATTTTGGTCATGACCTTGGCATCTTGTATTCCCAAAGTATCTCCCCCAGAGGAGAAGAAACCATCTGTACCAGCAGTAAAGCCTCCACCTCCTCCTCCTACTTCTGCAGAAGAAGTCAGCCCCCCTGCAGGTAGTTTCTTCACTTGGTTTTGTGTGTTGTTGTAAACTGGATGTCTGTCTGTTTACTGTTTTGTTTTCTTTGCTGGTTGATGAAAAGGTATCCTCAAAGTTTTCTTTTTTCTATCTATCTTTATTCTTTTATCTATTTCACTCACTGTCTATTGTGTCCCCAGTCTTGCATTGTTGTAGTGCAGCTGTCTATTTTTTGATTGGCCATGTTGTAGTCTTGGTCATGATCTTGGCATCTTGTATTTTGTCTGCTCCAGTGGAGAAAAGACCATCAGCACCAGGACCAAAGCCTTCAGCTCCTGCTCCTCCTGCAGGTAGATTTTTCACTTTGTTCGGTGGTACTTAAAACACTGTCTTGTGTTTGTGTTATTGGGTTTTCCCTTTACTGTGTCTGATTGTGTTTTTGTTTCTGTCTGAGCTGTCTCACATTTGTCTGTTTTATTCATTTGCACTTTATTTAATCTGTCCGCTGCCTGTTTTAATGTATTGTTACTTTCATATCTTCTTTCTTCTTGGTCATGGATTTTGATATTTTGTACTCCTCTAGAGGAAAAGAAACCATCTCCACCAACACCAAAGCTTCCAGCAGAAAAAGTTGTTCCTCCTGCAGGTAGTTTGCTCTTGTCATTCATGTTGTATAACTCCGTGTTTGAAATCTGTTGGGTCTTAACAACAGTCTGACTTCTTTAATTTTGTCTGCTCTGTATAAGTATCAGCAAGTTGTTGCATGTTTGCCAGATCTTTGCCAGTGATTTAATCGAGTTGCCGTTCTTGTAGCTCAAGTTGTACCAGTGGAGAAGAAACCCTCTCCACCAGCTGTAAAGGCTGAACCCTCTCCATTGTTGGAGGAAATCCCTCCCCCTGAAGGTAAAATCTCTTCTGTAACTCATATTTATGTTGTTCTGTTATGTTTGTTTTCCACTGTGAAGTATTTCTTATGTTACAGCTTCAATCTCAGACAAAGCGACATGAGCTTTGATTAAAGGAATGCCTTTTTGTCTAATTTTGTCTAAATCTGATTGTCTTATGTTTGTATTTTATGTTCTATAATCCAATCCAAGTCTTTCATATTAACAGCATCTGTTGAATGAGGCCATATAACCTCAAAAATGCCTTTTCTTATCTCTTGGTGCATCTGGACTTATTTTAACTTTGCAACAAAAAAATCATGTTGAACAACTGATAAAGCTGTTGATTTCAGAGCTCACTTTCAGTGCCCAGAATATAAAAATGGAAATGCATGCCACACTTTCTCAACTCAAGTTATCTGTCTTTCTTTAAAAAAAAAAAAAAGAATTTACCTTCTTTGTCCTTTTTTCTCTGTTTCTAACAATATCTGTATTGTGTATACTTTCACTGATCTTGTTGAAATTCTTGCAGACAAGGAACCAGTTTCAGCACCTGGACCTACTAAAGGTATACCAAATATTTTTTTGTGTATTTTAGAAAGGCAGTAAATCTTAATACACGTGGCTGTGTTAGTTACTGTCTCATAAACTACAAAAAAAAAGATATTTCATTTACATGTTTAAGTGTGAGTCCTGTCTTGTAGAAGATGAAATGTTGAGTTTTGTATATATCTATTTATGTTATAAAAGTGTATTCACTGCTTCAACCACAGTGCCACCTCTTAAGCAAAAGGGTAAGGGTCCTGTTCAGGAGGCAAAAACACCCGAATCACCTAAGCTGAAGAGTAAATTCACCAGAATACCTAAAGAGAAAGAACCAGAGGTCATTAAGCTGAAGAAGGTACCAGTGAAACCTCCAGAGCCCGGGAAAAAAGTTGTAACTCATAAAGCTGAAGTGACAAGGCATCACAATCCAGAACTAATAGTTCATGGACTTCACGACAGAGAAGATAGAGAGATAATAACACTTGGAAGAACTGAACAAGTGTTCACTGCAGAGGAGAAGACAGTTCAGTTGGGCCATTTTGAGGAAGCTGAAAGGGTTGTAGTTGTAGAGAAAACAGAGAAAGAAGGTTGGATGAGAACCCTAAAACCACAGGAAGAGGAGGAACCTGAGGCACCAAGAATAGATAAGAAGAAAATAACTAAACTGCCAAAGGCGGATAAGCAGAAAGAATCAGTTAAACTAAAACCATTTGAAAAATCAGGAAAACCAGAAGAAGAAACACAGAAGATCCAACTAAAAAAGGTGCCAACTAAGCCCAAAGAGTTTGAGAAGGAAGTCATAACCCATAGAGTTGATGTGATGAGACATTATGATACAGAACTAACAGTTCAGAAACTTCGGGATAGAGAGGATCTAGAAGTAATAACACTGGGCAGAACTGAACGAGTCTTCACTGCAGCTGAAGAGGCATCAGAACTGGAATATAAGGAGGAGCCTGAAAAGCTTGAGGCAGAAGAAGAGAAATCAAGATGGATAAGAGCCCCTAAAGTGCAGAAAGATAAGGAACCCGAGCCAGATTTAACTAAAAAGAAAATAAAGAAATTGCCAAAGCAAGAGGATGAGCAAGAAGTAGTGACATTGAAACCATTTGAAAAACCTCAGAAACCTGAACCCACGGAACCTCCAGTAGCTAAGAAAAAAGGTGAAGCAAAGATGGATACTGAGCGTACTCCATTCAAGAGAGGTGAGATGCCACAGAGAGATCAGACCTCTGCTACTTTAAAAGATAGAAAAGATGAAGACGTTCCCTTGACAAGGTCTGAGCTAATTCCTGTTGTCAGCCAACACCAGACAGAGATCCTGCAGAAGAAAAGGGCTGAAGTATTGAAGGATGAGGAACCTGTAGCTGCTGACAAGCTTCATGGAAAACCTAAAGTTATTTCCACACCAGATAAAGAGAAAGAGCAGGTTGCATTGAGGCCTTTCACCAAAGTTGCCAAGCCTGAAGAAAAGCCAGAAAAGACATCTGAAGAGGAGAAACAGAAGTCTGTGGACACAACATTACCCTGTCGAACTCCAAGAGATGAAACTCCTAAAGAGCCAAAAGAGCAGCAGCTCAGGAAAGTTGAAAAGACTGTAACACCAAAAAAAGAGGATGAGAAACCTCAGAAGAAAGACGAACTAGCTGTTCCACCCAAGAAACCCAGTCTGAACCAGCAGAAAGAAGAGGGTAAAGAGCCCCCACAAAAACAAACAGAACCCTTAAAAAAAGGTATTGACCTCAAACAGATTCCATCACCTCAAGTCGGTAAAGACAAGGTAGAAGAAGAAAAGTCCCTCAAACCTACTGAGCAGCTCAAGAAGGTTGAGCTTAAAAAGACACCATCACCGAAAACTGATAAACCAAAGCTTAAGGAAATGGAACAAGTCCCTGTTGAAAAGAAGCCAAGTGCTGATAAACCCAAAAGGATTTACAAAACTGTTTCACCAAAATACTCTATTGAAGCTGTAACACTCGAAAAGGTCCCAAAGAAACCATCACCAGAGGAGGCTTCAGAATCAGAAAAGCCTGGTAAAGGGAGGGTCCTCCTAGTGAAGGAGGTTTCTCCTGGAGCCGTGCAGATGAAGAAGGTGCCCACCCAGCCAGAGGAGGAAGTATTTGAAGAGGAGGCAGAAGAAATGGAGGGTGTGCAAGATGAGGAGGCTTGGGGCTGGGAGCTGGTCCCCTCAGACACCTGGGAAGGTGAAGGGGTTGATGGGGCATTGGAGACTCCAGGCATGCCTGGCAGTAAAAGAGGTGAGATGGAGGCCACCAAACTTCCAAATGATGACTCTGGAATCCACTCATCCCATCTAAGATGACTCATTTAATCCTCATCACCTCCATATTTAATCACTCGATCCATTCAGATGTATTCGAGCTCATGTATTTGTCTCTTTTTCCATCTGTCCACTGTAATGTTAACTTGTGTTCCATCATATAATGTCTGTCATCAAACGTGTTTTCCACATCAGTCTTTGAGTTTGTGTTCATGTCATTCACTACTACCTCACTGTCTTCCATCCATTCATGTTTCTTTGATCATATTTGGTCTTTATTCCTCCATTTGTAAAAGACTTCCCTCCATCTTTTTCCTCTTCATTATGTGCTGCATGACATTCCCTCAGTGTTCTCATGTGATGTGTACCTTTTTTAACATGTTTGCTGTTATCATTGCCTAAGTCTTTTGGTTTCTTGGTTTCTCTTTGAATATTTATGTCAACAGCAAGTTCTTACAGAGAAACCTAAAACTCATCTTCCTGTTTCTTGTCCAGATGGAAAGCCAGCAGAGGAGCCACCAAAAGGCAGAGGTCGAGGATTTGGGGGTGAGAAAACACTGACATTAGAGCTTGTGTACAGGTTTGGTTTTTGTGCTAGATAACATCTGAAGCAATTTTACTCCCTTCATTCACAATTGTTAAGTGTGAGTTGTTTTCTTGTCTTGTCCTTGTCACCAAAATCATTTTTTTTGTGTTAAGCCTTTTATCTTAGCCCAAGGGGTTTGTGATGATCAACAACAGAGCTGGGTAACAAAATAATTTTCCAATTTCAGTCAAAACCATGTTACCATGAGCAGAAAGATATTTTAATGGCTTTTTTTTTAGCTTCAAATTACGTAACTTACTGAAAGTTGCTAAATTTTTCTCTCTGTGTTTGTTGTGTGTGGTTGTCTTTTTGAGTTTTGGGGTTCTTCAAAGAATCCTGTTAGAAGCTCTTAGTCTTAACAGAATTCATATTCTGTGCTCCTCTAACACTAAAAACTGCTGATTTAAAACAGATTTTTATTAAAAGTGAGATTATGTCGACTGAGTGACATCTAGTTCTCGGTAGGCACAAGATCTTGAGAACATCCCATAGTCCAATGTTTGACTCCTCGCTCATCATAAAATCTGAAACTTGATGAGTTTTTGTACCTAATGTTGCAGCGAGACAAACACCATCACCTGGAGACGGTGGCAGGGGCCGGGGCCTGAGGCCTGGTGGAAAAGGCCCATCTCCTCCAGAGGAGCCCTTCGGAGGATTCAAGCTCAAAGCTGTCCCTCTGAAGTTCGTCAAGAAACTTCAGGACATTGTGCTGCAGGAAGCCGAGTCTATTGGCTCGTCTGCTGTGTTTGAGTGTGAGGTCTCA
>JBBMJY010000007.1:382603-394188 GCA_037833715.1 Toxotes lorentzi
ATACTGGCGAATATACCTGTGTGGCCAAAAACGCTGGCAAGGAAATATCATGCACAGCCAAGCTCATTGTTGAAGGTGAACTAATGAGGTTTTTTATTCAACATAAACATTGTCATAACATTAAACAACAATTTATTGGAGATGTTTGACTTATTTTGTTAATAAGTTTTTTAGGTATGGTACTGGCACCAGTATGATACACTTCATTGTCTTCCAAAAACAGTTTTTAAATGACTGTATCTTTCTATGCAGAGCTGCCTGTGAAATGGTTGAAAGAACTGGAACCAGAGACAACATGTATGAAGGGTCAGCCAATGTACCTGACCTGTGAGCTGAACAAAGAGAGGGATGTGATCTGGAAGCGTAACGGCACAGTCCTGAAGAAACAGGCTGGAAAAGTGGCCATTAATATTATTGGCATGCAGCACGCTGTGACCATCCAGAACTCCACTGATGACGATGCTGGCACATACACATGTGAGGTGGATGGACAGGAGGACGTCAAGACCTCAACCAACGTTAAAGTGATTGGTAAGCTGTCAACAGTATGTAGGTGAACTCAGGTCACAGGCTTCAGGCTCACCTAATATTTGACTTCACTTCCCCTTAATTCAGACTGAATCACGTTTTTTGTTGCCATTTCTTTGTCTCATTTCTTGGGGAAAGTTTAGATTTGGGAAAGGTTTCCACAAACCAGTCACTAGTTGAGAGATCTGGCCACTCAGATTTCAATCAGCATCAAGACTGCATTATCATTCAGTCAGACTTTAAAGCAGGGCAATGCAAAAATACATATAAAAGACTCTAAGGAAACAGCTAAATCAAATCTTAACAACTATCGACCAATTTCCAAACCGCCCTCTTTAGTCAATAATCATCTTTCATTGTCATACTTTTCAGTTGATCCTTCTGCAATCTGGTTTCAGATCTAAGCATAGCACTATTACTGCAATTACATCTGTTGTTGCAGTAATAGTGCTATGCAATGTGCTATGGACAAAGGGAAATATTGTGCCACCCTTTTGTAGACTTGACAAAAGCATTTGCTACAGTCGATCATGCTCTGCTCCTACAAAGACTCAGAGATATTGGCTTTGACTCAAATGCTTGTAAATGGTTCCAGAGCTACTTATCACACAGATGAAAATAAGTGACTGTAGCAAACATTCATTCTGCATTTCTACCATTAACAAAATGGGTCCCACACGGTTCAATACCAGGTTCTGTCCTGTTTACTATATGTGTTAACAACATTACATCCATGATAACAAACTGTAACACCCATCTTTATGCCGATGATATAGTGCTGTATTGTACTTCTACCACTGCACATTCAGCCACAGAAACTCTCCATCAAGCCTTTGACAACCCGCAATATTCACTTTTAAATCTGAAATTAATTCTAAATTCAGTCAAGACCAAATCCATGATAGATTGACATTTCACCACTTTAACAGGACATAGCACTGAAAGGGTCTCAGAATACAAGTGGTACAAGTGTGGGCTTCTCAACCTAATGTTCAGTAGTAGGAAGGTTTGCAGGTTGTGTTAGTTCATGGGCTGGACCTAATAATACATTTACTAATCCAAAGGCACTGTGAGGCTAAACATCAGGACCCCCTGAATATGTAAATGTGATGTTTAAAGAAAAGTCCAGATGTTTAAGATATCTGAAGGTCATGTACATAATTTTGTTACCACTGGTAACAAGGGCTTACAGGGTTAAACTGTTGATCACATATGTTATGATCACAAACAATCTGTTGTTTCAGCATTTTTAACATCACGTTAAAAACACGTTAGAGGTCTGTAAACCAGGTTCGCTTTAAAGCTGACACTGTGTTAAATAATTTGAACTCTCTGTCCTCAGAAATTATCAAAGACTGGCTGGTGAAGCCTCTGAGAGATCAGCATGTGAAACCAAAGGCCAAGGCCACGTTCAAATGTGAGCTCTTCAAGGACACTCCCAACTGGAAGTGGTTCAAAGGAGACAACGAGCTCACTCCTTCTGACAAGGTCGAGATCAACAAAGACGGAAAGGACATGACGCTGACCATCAACAACTGCCAGCCAGGTGACGTGTCGGAGTACACCATCGAGGTTGAGGATCGCAAATACACCGCAAAACTGACACTTGGAGGTTGGTTTAACAAAAACAAGTCCACATTAGGAAATCACGAGGATTGTGTCCAAACGGCTGAAAAAATTTCTCTCCTTTTAGAGCGTGAAGCTGAGATCCTGAAGCCTCTCTCCAGCCTGGAGGTGGTTGAGAAGGAAGAAGCCAACTTTGACACTGAAATATCTGAGGACGATGTAGCTGGTGAATGGAAACTAAAAGGCCAAGTGTTGACCAGATCTCCAGTAAGATCTTTAAAAACACCTCATCTCAGAGTAAACTGTTCTACCTCAAATAGAATCATGTAAAATGAGAAGAGAAAAAGAACTGTATTTGATGAGCGTACTGATTCAAAATAGTTTCTTAAAAAGTAAGCAAAGTGTAAAACTGAAATGAGAAATTAGGAATAAGAAATGAAAAGTGATAGCTGGAGATGGATATGTTAGGACTTGTAGGACTGATAATTGATGCAGACCAGGATTAAAAAGGGACTGACGGTCTCAGTGATTTCTCTCAGACTCAGGAAAGAGTTTTGTGTTGAAAATGCAAACTCACCTGACAGTAGGTAATCTTCTTCTTCTTCAGGACTTTTAAAGAGAGAAAAGATTGGAAAAAGTGAATGACAGAAATGTTAAAGTTCGTAGTCCTGGATCCGGGCTCAATATATCTGTACCACTGAAAATCAAAAACTGTCACAAAACCAAAACTCTTGAAAAATTCTCAAAATTTGAGAAACCAGGTTTATTTTTTTTGAAAAAATGCTGTTTGGCAGAACAGCAGAAGACATTCAAACTTCTCAGATGGGTTAAAGTTAAACTTCACTTCATGTTTGCTTTTCAGATCTGTGACATTAAAGCCGAGGGCAGGAAGCGTTTCCTCACGTTAAAGAACGTGCATCTGGATCAAGCCGGTGAAGTGTCATATCAGGCTCTGAATGCCATCACCAGCGCCATGCTCACCGTCAAAGGTACAAATGTGTCACAAATAACCTTTTGTTTTCTTGTTGTCTGTTGCGAGCTACTGTATTTGTCAGTCTTGTAAATGGTAGCTGATACGGTAAGAAAAGTGACGGCTATGTTTTTGTCTTTGTGAATAACTGCTGAAATGTTGGCACCTCTCAGAAATCGAAATGGGCTTTGTTGACCCGCTGAAGGACGTTTCTGTACCTGAAAAGAAACAGGCTAAATTTGAATGCACCATCACCAAGGATGTGCCAAAGGTCATATGGTTTAGGGGGTCGGAGATCATCACCCCGAGCCCTAAATATGAAATAATTGACGATGGAAAGAAACACATGCTGATCATAAACAGCTGTGAGTTTGATGATGAGGCTCAGTACATGATCGAAGTGTTGGGTCAAAAATCGACAGCTGAGCTGAAGGTGGAAGGTAAGTGGCAGACAGAAACCCCATGCTTCCTGCTGCTCATGTTTTCTCTGTTGTCACTGGATGTTTGTGGCCAATAGCAACAAACTGCCTGTTTGTGTGCACTGACCTGATGTATTCCAGGCATGAGGCTCAGATTTGTGCAGCAGCTTCAGGACCAAACAGTCAAAGAAGGTAACACGGTACGCTTTGACCTTGAGCTGAGTCACGAGAACGTGCCGGTGGTTTGGTACCGAAACGAAGTCAAACTCCACGTGAGCCGAACGGTGCTCACACATGTGGAAGGAAAGAGACACACTCTAGAAATGAGGACACTGAGTCTAGATGATACCTGCCAGATTAAGGCAGAGGCCAAAGGAATTTACTCGATGGCAAAACTGACTGTTATAGGTAACGACACATTTTCCTTTTCTCCCCTTTTCTCTCATCGTCTTTTTATCCACAGCTCGATGTATCAGACAGCAGATACTGGGCATTAATTTTGTTTAAAACAGAGAAAGATGTGAAGTCTGAACAAGATGAATTTCTTTGACGGTAGACGGGAGCAGATCTCTTGCTTTGTACTGGATTTTTGTTCTTAATAATAGTTAAACTCAACTTTAGTGTTAGACACATGGTTTAAAGGATGATTCTGGTTTATTACAACTTGGCTTGTATTTATTTCAGGAGTAAATGCCGCCTGTTTCCAAACGCAGAACGTCACCAGTTTCCACATGAACATTAACAAGATTATTTTCATTACTGATTCCTTTGGAAAGGGCTGTAATAAACCAGAATTACCCTTAAAATACAAAAGAAAAAATTGAAACCTGCTGAAATGAGAACTATCAGTTACATCTCTACATATGTTCAGGTTTCCTGGAGAAACTGCTCTGTCTTTGCAATAATCTGCACATTCTGTTTGCAGTCATGAGACTGTAAAGTAAAGAAACTGACCGACTCTCTCGGATCTGTTCCAGAGGGCGACGCCGTCTTCGTGGTGAAGATGCAGGATTACACCGCCACAGAGAAAGACGAGGTGACTCTGGACTGTGAACTGAGCAAAGACGTCCCCGTTGTTTGGTATCATGAGGAGAAGGAGATCATCGCATCCAAGATGGTCGTCATGAGGTCTGAGGGCACACGCAGGTCCCTGGTCCTGAAGAAAGTGGAGCAGAGTGATAAAGGGAAATATGTATGTGACTGTGGAACCGACAAGACCTCAGCCAACATCAATATTGAAGGTAGACGTAGTTAAACAATCAGTTATGTTCTAGTGAATCCATTGAAACCTGCAGAACCGACACCAGCAAAAGGAGATTTATTGAAACAGGCCTGTGCTGTCTGAAAGTCAGACTTAAACATCAGAAGAGAAATTTATAACAAGATAAATTTATAATTCTAAAATAAAATCCGACTTTTGATTAAAATACGAATTCTGACTGAAAGAATTTCCTCTCAGTTCCCAGTTAACAATTTCTGATGACATTTTTAACGCAGCCCTGTGACTCTTTTGTATAAATGTGATCTTTTTCATTTCATTTTCAGAAGCACTGTCTTTCACAAACATTACAAAATGGAATTTGTTTTTTCCCACTAGCACGTGACATCAAGGTTGTTCGGCCGATTTACGGCGTGGAGCTGTTTGATGGAGAGACGGCTCGTTTCGAGGTGGAGATCTCTGAGGACGACGTCCACGGCCAGTGGAAACTGAACGGAGAAATCCTCAGTCCTTCATCTGTGAGCACTTAAGCAGTTGACTTTCACTGATCTCATGATGCCTGCGTATTCATCCCAGATGTTTTATTGTGCTTACATTGATTTGTGATGTGAAGACACATAACTGAGCTTCCAACTTATTGATGAGTCTATAATCTGACAGGATGTTGACATCATTGAGGAGGGAGGCAAGCACACACTGATCCTGTACAACTGCAAAGTCTCCATGACCGGCGAGGTGGCGTATGCTGCCGCTAACGCCAAATGTTCTGCAAACCTGAAGGTCAAAGGTAAACCGACAGCAACCACGTGAGCACAGTTATCAGCTTCTGGAAACACTAGGCTGAATGAATGAAACCTTTTGGTCATTTTAGACACAGAGAATAATCCAGGCAGGCCTGTAAACTGAACCTGTACCTACACTGACACCTTGTCTAAGCCTGTCTTGACTTCAGTAAAGGGATCTCTTGCTGTTTTCCTTCAGAACTTCCTCTGAACTTCCTGACGCCACTGAGCGACGTACAGGTGTACGAGAAGGATGAGGCAAGGTTTGAGGTTGAGGTGTCGAGAGCTCCAAAGAGTTTCCGCTGGCTGAAAGGCTCGCAGGAGCTGCAGAGCGACGACAAGCACCAGATGATCCAGGAGGGAAACATGTACGTTCTGTTGATCCAATCGGCCGCCTACGACGACGAGGCAAAGTACATGTTTGAGGCTGAGGACAAAAGGACCGCCGGCAAACTCGTCATACAGGGTAACACCATGTCTTTATATAAAACCCTTTTAGCTCCGTTTATTTTAAACTTGAGAATCTTCAGGGATTGAGCCAGTCTTAACTGTCACTGAAGATTAAATGTGTGAGTTTTAAGCAGATTTTGAAGTTTGTATCTGACGTTTCATGTCACGTAATTAACATTTCAGCAGAGAAATTTCAACTTGAAGAAGTTAAGGTTGAGGACACAAACAAAACCTCACCCTGGTGGATTAGCTTTGGTGTTTTACTGAATCTCCTTTTAAAATATGCTAAACTCCATCTGTGTAAATGTTTTTCTGTGGCAGGTATTCGTCTGGAGTTTGTCAAACCGATTAAGGATGTGACAGTGAAGGAGCGCGAGACAGCCGAGTTCAGTGTTGAACTGTCGCACGACAAGATCCCAGTGGTCTGGTACAAAAATGACATCCGTCTGCTCCCCAGCAAGGTGGTTCACATGATAGATCATGAAAAGATCCACACGCTGGCCTTCAAGGAGGTCACCATTGACGACACATCCATGATCAAAGTGGAGGCCATGGAAAAGTCTGTCACTGCCATGCTCACCGTTATCGGTCAGCTTCACTTCGAAAGCATTTTCAGGAAACCCGTTTGGCTTGTGTCACATTTGGTTAGATGGAAATTTCCAAGGCTGAATTCAAAAAAGGAAAACTTTGTTTCTTTGCAGAGGGCGACCTGTATTTCACCACCAAGCTGCAGAACTACACGGCCGTGGAGAAAGATGAGGTGAAGCTGGTCTGTGAACTGAGCAAGGCCATCGCCGACGTCAAATGGTTCAAGGATGGGAAGGAGATCACTCCTTCCAAAAACATCGCCATCAGTACAGACGGCAAGAAGCGCATCCTGACAGTCAGGAAGGCAGAGAAGGCGAACATTGGAGCGTACTCCTGCGACTGTGGCTCAGACAAAACTACTGCAAACCTCAACATTGAAGGTAAAACCTTTGAAGATTTATGAGGGAAATGCTGCTTGGAAGGATTTCATGATCAAAGTGACAGCCAGATTTTTGGCTGTCAAATTGGCTGCAGTTGTTGAGTTGTTGTTTTTTCCCCCTGGCCTGTGTCCCCTGCAGAGCGCGACATCAAGGTTGTTCGTCCACTGTACAGTGTTGAGGTCACAGAGACAGAGACGGCCAAGTTTGAGACTGAGATTTCAGAGGAGGACGTCCACGGAAACTGGAAACTGAAGGGAGAAGCTTTGCACCAGTCTGCTGTGAGTCTGGTTTCATCTGTAAACCACACTGAGTTAATTTCAGAAAAGATAGAGTTAAAATAAAAACACAGGTTTGGAGTTTTGAGTGAAACGTCCCTCTTTTCTTTCAGGATGTTGAGATTAAAGAGGAAGGAACCAGACATATGCTGATCCTCTATAACGTCCGAATGGACATGGCAGGGGGTGTGGACTTCTCAGCAGCCAACGCCAAATCCAACGCTCAGCTCAGAGTGAAAGGTGAGGACACGATGTTTCTATTCATGTGTCAAAGCCGTTCATCTCTTCAGGCTTCTAAGGTTTTGACTGCTGTTCCCAGACAGTGACAGTTTTTCAGGAAGGATGGAAAAACGCATCCTGATTCTTCTGTTTGCAGCCATGTTTCCTTTATCTCTTTGATCAGGTTCCAGCTTGTCAATAAGACAATGTGAACAGTGAAAAAACACAGAACACGTTTATGCATTTTAAAAACGATATGAAGATTTATTCCCTTAAATGAAAAGATTAATGTTAGTGACTAGTTTGAAAAGCGTCCACTTCTAAATAAAAATCCAGAATTTCACTATTTATTGGTAATTTTGACCTGATATATTGATTTCTCAAAACAGTTTAGGCGTCTGACCTTTTTTTTGTATTTTAATTTGTTGTAAATATGATCTGAAAAAAAAACAGAGGAAAAAAGAAAATGTTTTAATTTAAAAGATTGTAGACACATAAAGTATTTTAGATATTTTAAAATAAGTTGTTTCCTCAGAATATCATCCCAAACACTTTTTCTGTCCCATCTGAATAATTCAAAGCTTTTTTTTTTGTGACACTATGTAGTGTTTGTCAGAGCAGATTTAAATTGAACACACTGTGAACACTGTTTATTTGTCCATTTTATTCTCCGTCTCCATCACCTCACGTTCCACAGCTCATCCAGAAACTTTACACTTAAACCAAAAGCAGCAGGAACTAAACAGGAACTAAGATCTTTATTCTTTCACATTCCACAGTGTCGTGCGTCTGCCAATCCTCAGCCAATCAGCTCCTGTAGTTATTTTTAACACTGACTTTATCTAAAGTGAGAGTCTGCTCTCTGATTGGAGGAGCAGCAAAGCCACTTCTGCTGCTTCACAAACCTCCTGACACAACATCCAGCGGTCCTACAGGTGCCCGCTGGTCCATTTAACCATGTTGTCTTCTTCTTGTTCTTCAGCTCGGTCCATCGGGCTGATGCGTCCTCTGAAGGACGTGACGGTGACCGCCGGAGAGACGGCGACCTTTGAGTGTGAGCTGTCATATGAAGGCATTGCAGTTGAGTGGTTGCTGGGAGGACAGAAGATGGAGGCCAGTGAGCGGGTGAGTCACATCATGTGATACTGTCGATAGGACTAAAATAATGTCACCTCACTGATCGATTCATTTCCTCTGTAAGAAAACTGAGTGGAGAAGGTGGAGATGTTCATGGATTCAGTTAGAATTGATCTTGTTTCCACTCTAATTGTGATACGGTGAAAGTGAAAGTGACTGAAGTTTCCGTTAAAAACTTTTCCAACATTTCCTCTGACAAACTGTGAGAGCTCATACACTGTAAAAAAAACATCAGCCCAAAAATGTAATAGTGAACAAAAAAAACGTGTTCATTACTTTAAAATAATTTCATAATCATGTGTCACCTGTTTGCTTTTTTTTTGTTAAATCTAAAGATCTTTGGTGATGGATTTGGAGAAAAATGAGAAAAAGCAGCTCCTGTAGTTTTAATGTGGGGCTGAGTTTGAGACTCTGCTGCAGCTAAAAATAAGCAGAGATAGCAGAGCAGCTGCTGTTATCTGTAAAACCCAGCGTCACCACAGCCTCAAATGGACAGAGAGCCACAGGGGGCATTGGACTGCAAAAGGCCCTGAAAATGTATTTTAAATGAAAATAAAAATGTAAAAATCTTCTTGCTGAATCAGAGAACAGCTGATTTCTCAGAGTTCAGAGCGTTCTGTTCATTTCACACAACAGATTTCTGTTTGTGTTTTGTTCTCTAAACACTTTATAAAGAAAAATAATTTTTTGACAACTATCTAGTGTTGGAGTGAAATACTGAATTTTTGAAAACAAGAGACTTCAAGTAAAATGTTAAATAAATCCAAAAGAAATTATCAAAGTAAATAACTGAAAATCCATATTTATTATTTATTTCTAATAAAACTTGTGTTTATAATTTTCTGTTTTCTGTTTCTAATGTTTGAACAACAGAACAGCAGCAGATGATTAAGGTGTTTCTGTCCCTGCAGGTAAAGACTCGTGTGGCGGGACGAGTTCACGCACTGACTGTCAGGGATGTGAAGCTGTCAGAGGCCGGCGAGGTCAAACTGACAGCTAAAGACTTCCAGACTCAGGCGCAGCTCATTGTCAGAGGTGAGACGTTCAAATGTACGGGGCAGTAAAAGTATCACCAGCTCAGACACCCAGAACAGCAGGTGTGTTTTTGGTTGTTTGCCCCATGTATAGTCTTTGTTTTCTTGTGTGTGTGTGTTCAGAGCCGCCAGTGGAGTTCACAAAGCCTCTGGAGGACCAGACAGTGGAGGAGGAAGCCACCGCCACACTGGAGTGTGAAGTTTCCAGAGAGAACGCAGAGATACAATGGTTCAGAGAAGGCCAGGAGATAAGAAAGACCAAGAAGTACGACATGATCACTGACGGCCGCAAGAGAGCGCTGGTCATCCACAGCTGCGCTCCAGACGATGCCAAGATGTACACATGTGACGCCAAAGAGTTCAAGACTTCCTGTTTCCTGGAGGTTACACGTGAGGACCTAACTTTAACCAAACTTTTCTGTTATTTAACCTTTTTATGCTGCTGGACTTTAAATAAAAATGTAATCTGTAACCAGCCCTAAAACAAAACCAGTTTCTGTCAAGTCATCTGCATATTATCACATCAAGGTATTTCTTTTAATTAAAAAAGTTAGTACAAACCACTACCATTGAGAAAACATATTAATTATTCTCATAAAATCTCCACTGAAGACCTTACTAATAGATCAGTAAATTAAAAAATCACTGATATTGTAATTAATTAGTTCATTTTTAAGGCTAAGATGTTTATATTTATGAAGTCATACAATTTCTGAATTTTTATAAAATGTATTGTGTATATTATTTTTACTTATCATACTTACTTATTACTACTATCATACTATACTTATTACTTATGTTATCGTATCAAATAATAGATTTTTATGTTTATTAAAAGTATTTAAATTTTTTGTTATATTTTTCTTCTTAAGTTCTGATTTGTAGAACTTAGGAAGTTGAGAGCTGAAGCTGAAGTTTTTCTTCCTATAATTCCTAACTTTTAATCGATTTATATTTCTGACCTTAATCAGCTTTCACACCTTCAAAGAGTTTCACATCATGTTTTGGTCCCTTTTCGGCTTCCATATTTAAAGGTTTTGGTGGGACTATTCCTGTCAAGAGAAAAAAACTGATGTAAATTCAGGATTAATTAAAATATAAAACTCTGGATGCCTGGATGAATGTTGGACTGAATTGTTGACTGTGTCGTCTTTTTGTCCACAGCTCCTCATGTGGAGTTTACAAAGCCTCTGCAGGATGTGGAAGTCAGAGAAAAGGAATCTGCCAAGTTTGAATGTGAAGTGACCCGCGAGTCCGCCAAGGTGAGGCCAGATCAGACACTTTCAGGCCAGATCTTTAAGTTCTGGTTTAACAGCTGGACAGAATGAAATGAAATGATCGACCCGACTGTTCCTCAAAGATAAAATCAAATTTCTCTCACAACAGGTTCATTGGTTCAAGGACGGCAGCGAGATCAGGAAAGGAAAGAAGTATGAGATCATTGCTAAGGGAGTCCAGAGGATCCTCATCGTTCACAAGTCGGTGTTCGACGATGAAGCTGAGTACGAATGTGATGCCAGAACCTCCAAGACCTCTGGCATGCTTACAGTCATTGGTGAGCAGCATTCTCATTATTTGATTTCTTTTGAAAACAGCATTTCCAACATTTCACAATAATTTATTGGAAAACTACACAAAGAAATCCTCTGGGTGTAAGCAGGCAGCTGAGCATGCCTGACAGTCAAAACTCAGGGTGTATCTTCTTAAGGTACATTAACTGCTTTCACTGTGTTTCATCACAGAGGAGGCAGCCAGGTTCACCAAGAACCTGTCCAACATAGAGGGGACGGAGACGGACAGTGTGAAGATGATCTGTGAGGTGTCGAAGGCTGGCGCTGAGGTCACCTGGTACCGAGGAGATGAGGAGCTGCCAGAGGGTGGCCGCTACGAGCAGATCATGGATGGGCGCAAGAGGATTCTGATCATCCAGGACCTGAGGATGGAGGACGCTGGAGAGTACAACTGCAGGCTAAGTCCCACTGTCAAGACATCCGCCACCCTCAAACTCAACGGTAAGA
>JBBMJY010000007.1:394194-420977 GCA_037833715.1 Toxotes lorentzi
AAATATGAAATGATTACGTCCTGATAGTTAAAGCATCCCTGTGAAGCTGAGAGGAAATGTTCTTACAATGTCACAATGTGGCCAATTTATTGGCTGAAATCTTTCCTTTCCGTCTTCTTCTTCCCAGAATTAGCGGCAGAGTTCATTGCCCGTCCTCAAAACCAGGAGGCAGTGGAGGGTGAGAAAGCAGAGTTTGCCTGCTCTGTCTCCAAAGAAACCTACGAGGTTAAATGGTTTAGAGGTGACAAGGAAGTCGAAGCTGGGGACAAGTACACCATCATCAGTGAAGGAAAGAGAAGGGCTCTTATTGTGAAAAACTGTGAGCTGAAGGACGAGGGAGGCTACGTTGCTCACATTGGCAGCGTTAAAGCCTCCGCTGATCTGTATGTGATTGGTAAGACTCTTAATTTATTTTTCTGTTTTTTTTTTTCATTATTCCAGGGCAAAGGTTTGGTTTCAGCAAATCTGTATTTTATTCCAGAAAAACTCAGGGTCATCACGCCAATTAAAGACACTGAGGTGAAGGAAGGAAGCGAGATTGTGTTCAACTGCGAGACGAACACAGAGGGAGCGAAGGCCAAGTGGCTGAAGAATGAGGAGACCATATTTGAGAGCAGCAAGTACATGATGGCTCAGAGGGACAACGTCTTCTCCCTGAGGATCAGAGACGCCCAGAAGGCTGACGAGGCCAGCTACACCATCAGCCTGACCAATCATAGAGGAGAACAGGCCAAGTGCACTGCCAGTGCTAAAGTCGCAGGTAAATAATGCGTTTTTACTCAGTTTTTTTTCTTTTCAGCTCATTTAGTTACATGACAATGTCCACATGGTTGTTTCAATTAAACATTTCTACACACAGATTTGATCTTAAAGATGCATGCTAACATTAGGATGTCTAGCTCGCTAGCTTACTGCCTACAGTATTAACTTAGTGCTACATGGGTTTGTGGAGTTACAGGTTACTTTAGTTACTTCAAAGCCTCGTTCGTGGAACATCACAAGTATGTGAAGTTGGTCCTTGATGATTTCAGAGTTTACTTAAAAAATGAACTAAACTAAAAATGAAATTCACATCATTAACTTTATTGTCCACAGTAATCCTCATTAAGGGACATTTGTTGCCTACCTGGGAATCCAAGAGCACCTGCTTTGTGTTAAACTGCTTTCAGATCCAAGCTGTGCTTCCTTCCTCATTTTGTATGGCATGCTAACTGTGTTCACCATGTGACTCCACAGAGGAGAAGCTGAAGTTCCTGGAGCCCATTGAGGACATAGAGACCCAGGAGAAGAAGACCATCAGCTTCATTTGTAAGGTGAACCGGCCCGAGGTGACAGTGAGGTGGTTGAAGGCTGGCCAGGAGATGACGCTCAGCAAACGTATCGTCTACAGAGCCGACAACCTGAAACACACCTTGACCATCAAGGACTGCATAATGGATGATGAGGGGGAGTACACCGCTGTGGTCGGAGACGACAAGTGTGCAGCAGAGCTGATCATCAGTGAGGCACCAACAGACTTCACTACACAGCTCAAAGACCAGACCATCACAGAATTTGAGGACGCTGAGTTCACCTGCAAGCTGAGCAAGGAGAAGGCTGTTGTCAAGTGGTACAGGAACGGACGAGAGATCAGAGAAGGTCCCAGGTACCACGGACTAGTTTCACCAAAAATTGGTTTTAGATGTTTCATTCAAATTTGTTAATACTTTGTCTTGTCTAATTTTACACTGGTAAGTGTGGAATTTACACAGGACAGCGTCTTACCACCAAGATCACCTCAGTCGCATTTGGGGAATTTGGGGCATCTGAAGTTGTGTCTTTTAGGGGTCCAAGCAACTTCGCTTACTGCTGAAGTCCTGCTGTTTTTATTCTCATTATTAGGGGTCCAAGCCTGAGGGTTTTTGCAAAATTGCAAAATATGCAAAATCTACTTTTTTGAACTCCTCCTAAGCTGTGAACCCAGTCTGCACAAATCTTTGAACCTATAATCTATGGACTCTCATGATCACAAGTTATTAACACGATTTTGATAATTCACAAATTGTACAAATTGTAAATGAACAAACTCCTACAGGTTGCAGTAGTTTCCCATGCTCTACTTCCTCACCAATCTGCCACTAGGTGGAGCTTTTGTTGCAAAATCATGAAATAGATATGGACTGTATCACCCTGGTGAAGTGATCAAACTTAACAAGTAGTTGGGAAGGCCAACTACACAACTGGCTGTTGAACCCTTAACCTACACTGTTCCAATCAGGGCAGAGGAGGACCTGAAGGAAACAGTAAATAGAGATTCACATTACGATGAGCAGGGCAAGGGCAAGCAAGTACCTGCTCTGATTTTCTACTTAGTTTTATGATGGCGACTTTCATCTTGCCTTTGTATTGTGTTTTTTCCAGATATCACATGGAAATAGAAGGCAAGACATGCAGACTGATCATCAAGGTGTGCAGACCTGATGATGAATGTGAATACGCCTGTGGTGTAGATGAGCGAAGGACCAGAGCAAGACTCTTTGTTGAAGGTAAACTTCATGCATCTTTGTCTTTTTTCAAAAACAAGAGGGGTGAATTGACTCTTCATGTATGATGGTGATTCTCTGTCCTGCAGAGACCCCAGTAGAGATTGTCAGACCTCCTCAGGACATGTTTGAACCTCCGGGCTCGGACATTGTGTTCGAGGTGGAGCTCAACAAGGACAGAGTGGAGGTGAAGTGGATGAGGAACAATATGATCATCGTCCAGGGAGACAAATACCAGATGATTAGTGAGGGTAAAGTCCACAGATTGCAGGTCTGTGAGATCAGACCCCGAGACCAGGGAGAGTACAGGATTGTGGCCAAAGACAAGGACGCCCGTGCCAAGCTGGAACTGGCAGGTGAGTCACACAAATCTACCTTGTGATGGATTTATGCAGGCAGCCAGAGTCCAGTTTTCTGAGGGAAAGCTGAAAGACATGGTGAAATATAAGAAATTACTAAATGATACTGATTGATACAGTGCTTATCAAGACACTCAAAAAACACTTTCCGTGACAAATTAGACAAAAGAACCAACATGATTTGAGAGATATTAGGTTCACAAAAATGTGGCTGGTGTTACAAAATACTTCCTACATAGCATTAAACTCCATAAACTGATTTTAGGATTATTTCACTGTAAGACATTGTCCAGTCGGAGAGTTGAGGACTTAAATGAGCCAAAAAATAATATATAAAATGATAAACGAAATGAAAAACCTTTCCCCGTAAATTGTTTCATCTCCTCTGCAGCTGTTCCCAAGATCAAAACCACCGACCAGAATCTGGTGACAGATGCGGGTAAACCCTTCGTCATGAGTGTGCCCTATGATGCTTACCCTCGTGCTGATGCTGAGTGGTTTTGTGAGGGTACTAGTCTGCCCATCCAGAACATCGACACCTCTACTGACAAGACCGAGTACCGTCTTAAGAGCCCTACCAAGGAGGACCAGGGCCGGTACAAAGTGGTTATCAAGAACAAGCATGGTGAAGGAGAAGCATTCATCACTCTAGATGTGATTGGTAAGTCATTGATGGATGTTTGGATGACTAGATGGCTAGGTCTGTGCCCACACATCTCCTAACTAGAATCTGTGTTTGGGCGGTGTCTGTGGATGTCAAGAAAGTTTTTTTATTCCAATGCTCTCTTTTTCAGATGTCCCTGGACCTGTCAAGAACCTGAGAGTGGTCGACACCGCTGATGGTGAGGTCAGTTTGGCCTGGGAGGAACCTGAGAGCGATGGTGGAAGCAAGATCATTGCTTATGTTGTGGAAAGACGTGACGTGAAACGTAAGACGTGGACTCTAGCGACAGATCGCGCTGATACTCCAGAATACTGTGTCAGCAGCCTCCAGAAGGACTCCATGTACCTGTTCCGGGTCTGTGCCCAAAACAGAGTCGGCAGTGGACCTCCTGTTGCCACAGAAGATGCTGTCCAGGCCAAGAACAAGTTTGGTAAGCAAAGCCCAAAGGTCCCCAGTTTTATTCACATACCATTTCCATATTTCAATCCATACCAAATCCTTAAAATGTTTCATTTCAACCATCAGATGTTCCTGATGCTCCAGAAAACGTTGCAGTAGCCAATGTAAACAGGTTCGGTGCCACTGTCACCTGGGAGCCTCCCCACTTTGACGGTGGTTCTGAGATCGCCGCCTATGTGATTGAGCTCCGTGACAGGACCTCTGTGAAGTGGGAGGCAGCCATGGTCTGTGGTGCAAACGACCGTTCGGCCACGTTGAATGACGTGGTGGAGAACAAGGAGTACATCTTCAGAGTCCGAGCAGAGAACAAGGCTGGCATTGGCAGGCCCAGCGCCGCCACAAACCCTGTCAAGATCATGGATCCTATTGGTGAGTGAAAACCAGCAGTTCAAGTGTTATTCTTCCGATGCCTTTAAAGGATCAAAGAATGTAATTTCATTGGACCTTTTGTGTTGTGGCTGCAGAGAGGCCAAGCCCACCACTGAACCTGAACTTCAGTGACCAAATCAAGTCAGCGGTCACACTGACTTGGGAGACACCCACCAGCAATGGTGGCAGCATGATCACCGGCTACATCATCGAGAAATGTGATGAAGGCACTGACAAGTGGCTCCGCTGCAATGCCAGGCTGTGCCCAGACCTCTCCTACCGGGTACGGAGTTCACCAAAGAACTGAACCTTTTTCTGGCATTTTTATTCTCTTTTTTTATTCTGTCCTGCACATCAAATGTGCAGTATAGACCTTGCTCAGAGAATTCTACGCCTTGATTAACAGACAGGGAAAGACATTAATATTATATCTAAAATGAATTAAAAGGCTTGGGTGCATGGTACATGTATGTACAATAATACCGTGTATAATAATTTGTGCAATATCATAACTGATCTACAGCAAGTCCCCCATCAAAGATCCCAGGATTATCCACAATGTGCAACTGTCCAATGCGATACTAATCATTCCCAGTTAATGAGGCCCAGCTTTGTCAACAGAGCACTGGTCTGAGATGGAAGGACAGATTTCGCTTCCACTTTGCTGTCATTCTAATTGATGTCTATATTACTTTGCCTTGCTTATTCTGAGAGCACACCACTGATTTCTCAAAATGGTTCTGTTCCCTGATTAATTTTATCTTCTATAAATTATTCTATAAATCATTCACTTTTTCACCTTTTATCTGACAACTCTGAGTCTTCGCCGCTCAACAGGATCTGACTGTTAACTGTTGATGTTACTGTTTTCTTGTTCTCTGTAGGTGTCTGGCTTGAAACCTGGACAGAAGTACCTCTACAGAGTTTGTGCTGAGAACGCTGCTGGCATCTCCGATCCAGCTGAGCAACTCGGACCACTGCACGCTGACGACCCTCATGGTATGAAACAGTAGAACAGACCACAGATGTATTCAGGAAAAATGGATACCTTCTTTAAAGATGGCATTCCCTTCATTCCTATAAAAGTTACTGACTTGGTGCATATTCCAAAAAATGCCCTCCATGTTTGAGCAAACTGCATCACGCTTCCATGTTTTTGGGCCCATAGAACATGTGCATTGCCTTCAAGACTTCTGCCAATTCAGCTGTTTTTTTACAGTGGCTTCTTTTCCAGTTATTGTGTACAGGAAAAATGCTTTTTGGGCCATTGTGCATTGTGTGATGAACGTGGAAGTTAGTAGAAACACAGTTTGGCCACTTTATAAAAATCCCTTCACAGCCCAGGGCCATTACTGTGGGCTTGGATCAACAGTAGAACAAGCAGTAGAACATAAAGTCTAAAGAGTCTGAAGAGTATGTAAGTGTGTGAAGAGTGTGAAAGAGTATGGTCTAGACCTGCTCTACATAAAAAGTGCCCTGAGGTAACTGTTATGATTTGGTGCTAAATAAATTTTATTCAACTTGACTTTAGTTTTAATAGAGCAGTTCAATTGCATATACCAAAATCCGTAGCAAAAGAACTCTATCTCATTTCCATGTAATACATTTATGTCATTCTTTTCAGGAAACTCTGAAGGAAATTTTTAATAAATTGCAGATCCTTAAAATAAAGAGTTTCAATAAACTGGAATAAAAATTTTTTAAGTCAAAAGACAAATCTAAACTGAAAAAACAAAAACTAAATTTTTCTTTCTTGCATTTCTTCAGGATTAAATATTATCTTTTTGATTCCTCTGAAGCACCAAAACAGCATACTAGATGGCAGTATAAATTTTTAACCAGCCTCTTTTGAGCAAAGTTCTCACTAGACGACACTAAATCGGAAATATTTTTCTTTCTCTGCAGTCGGTCCGACCTTTGACCTCAGTGCCTTTAGGAATGGCCTGGAGGTGATCGTTCCTCAGCCTCTCACCATCAGAGTCCCGATCACCGGATACCCAACCCCTATCGCCAAGTGGACCTTTGGTGAGAAGGAGCTCACTACTGAGGATGAACGTGTCTCTATGGTGACGAAGCCTACGTACACGGAGCTGACGGTCACGCCAAGTGTACGTCCAGACAAAGGCACCTATACCCTGCATCTGGAGAATGACGTTTCTTCTGTCTCTGGAGAGATCGAAGTCAATGTCATCGGTAATAACAGTTTCTCTGCCCCTTAGAATATACATTTCCTAATCATATGTAGTGAAAGCAAATGTGGAAAGGGATTTACTTTTGGTACAAAGATGTTTGACACCCAGAAACTAATTTGAGAAATTTGAAGACTTCCTTGGGGCCTTTATTTTTCCAGCATGCCCCAGTGCTCCCAAGGACTTCAAAGTGGCTGAGGTGACACGACACCACGTCCACCTGATGTGGGAGGCTCCGGAGCACGATGGAGGAAGTCCAGTCACCCACTACCAGATTGAGAAGAGAGAAGTGTCTCGCAAGACCTGGGCCAAGGTACATCAGAGTCTTTGTCTTTGCAGTGCTGTCAGAGAATCTACATGATTGAAACTTAACAGATTCAGCAGCTTGGCCTTTTGTTTGCTGGACCTCAGGCTACAGTTTAAACCGTTTTCTAACAGAACACAAAGTGATCTCTAGCAGTGGCCTGAATGCATAGAAACTCAAAAGGTTATTGAAAATGTCAGCTTCAGCAATTTTTTTTGCATTAAGTGAATATGCATACAAAAAAAGGCCAAGCGGCAAATTAAATTCAAGGTCAAAGTTCTTTACTGCAAAGTGTCCTAAACACTGTGATGTTTTTTCCAGGTGGCTACTGGCATTCTGGACCTGGAGCACACCGTAACAGATGTAATTGAAGGCAAGGAGTATCTGTTCAGTGTCACTGCCTGCAACAAGTGTGGACCTGGAGAGCCGGCCTACATTGACGAGCCCGTTAATGTCTCCTCTCCTGCAAGTCAGTATTTAATGTGAAGCGGAGGCAACTTCATCAGAGCTTGAAAAAAGAAAATGTCTTTGAGAACAATTGGTTATGGAGATTTGATACCTGATAAAGTTATTTTTGCAAATATCCAGAGTAGTATGTTCATTATATTTCTTGTCTGCAGCTGTACCTGATCCTCCCGAGAACCTGAAGTGGCGTGATAAGAGTGCCAAGACAATCTTCCTGTCCTGGGAGCCTCCAAAGTATGACGGTGGTGCCCCAATCAAAGGCTACGTGGTGGACAAGTGTCAGCGTGGTACTGACAAGTGGGAACCGTGCGGTGACCCCATCCCCGAACTGAAGTAAGTCTCAGCAGTTTGTCAATGAAAATGATGATTATGAAAGTGAATTGCAGTAACTTTACAAAGATTTAATGTGTCCTTGCGTTATAGATTTCTTGGGCCCATTTGTTATTTGTGTCATCTCGTATATTGTGGGATAGCTGTGAATATGTTTTTGTGCTCACAGGTTCCAGGTGACCGGCCTGATTGAGGGTCAGTGGTATGCATACAGAGTCAGGGCTTTCAACAAGTTGGGAGCCAGCCGACCTTGCAGGGCCACTGATGAGATCCAGGCTGTGGACGCTAAAGGTGGCTGCCTGTGTTCATCCAGACTTGATCCTGTTGGAGCTTGACTGGAAATTGACTGGAGCAACATTATTTTTTATTTGTACATTTTACTGAGTGAACATTAAGTGAACGTTTTGTATTCAGTTTCTTCCAACTTACTCACTTACTGTCAAAGACGTCCTGCATGTCTGCAGCAACTACCAGAAAAATATCTCTCACTTGTGCAGGAATGAACCTTTTTTATGAAAAGTATGTACTAATAAATAAGGATCGGGTATCAGAGTACTTGAATTTGGAGTAGTAGAAATGGGATTGGGTGTAAGAGTAATGAGGTCTGAAGTAATCATAGTAGGAGTAAAAATACTGCAACCAGGGGGTTAGTGGGATCTGCACTGGGAGAAAATAAGCTATTGGGTTATTGGGAGTAGGAATAATTGAATTTGAAGTACTCTCACAATTAACTTTTATAATTCCAACAGAACCTCCAGAGATTCAGCTGGACGTGAAGTTGCTGGCTGGTCTGACAACCAGGGCCGGTACCAAGATTGAGCTTCCCGCTGATGTCAAAGGAAAGCCTGATCCCCGGGTGAAATGGACCAAGGCTGACCTGGTCCTGCGGGCCGACAACCGCATCACCATTGACACCCAGCCAGGACACTCCAAGCTTTCCATCGCCAGCACCACCAGAGGGGACACTGCCACCTACATCATTGAGGCAGTGAATGCCTGTGGACGCGCCACTGCCACTATCGATGTCAACATCCTTGGTACAGAGGCTAATTTATTATCTGGCCTATAATAACTAACCTGTAGCCAAAACATTACCTATATGTTATCTTTAGGAGAGGAAGAAAATACTAGTCATGTATCAATCAACACGACTCTTTTTGAAAAAAATAGCACAGGACTTATTAGATGGTTGTAGCCAGGTGTAGCCTCCACGTTCTAGATGGTGTAAGCATGTTGGCTAAATAAGCCATACTAACAATATACATAGAAATAGAAGATGCTTGCACAAATATAGTACAAGATGTGTTATTGGATATAGAATAAAACAAACCATAAATACAAGACAAGCAACTACATAAGCTTGTCGTATCTTGTCAATATCAAATTCAGTGTATCCAGCTCATATTAGCTTGTGCCACTTTACAAGTGCCTCAAAGTGGTCTACTCCTGAAAATGAGACATTGTCAGTCTGGATATAAATTTTGAGTCATTTTCATGCTTTGTCTCCTCCTTTTCAGATAAACCCGGTCCTCCAGCTGCCTTTGACATCTCTGAGATCACCAATGAGTCATGTGTCATGGCCTGGAACCCTCCCAGGGATGATGGTGGCTCACCCATCACCAACTACATCGTGGAGAGTCGTCAGACAGACAAAGAGGAGTGGGTGAAGCTGTCGGCCACGGTGAAACACACCACCTTCAAAGCCTGCAAGCTCACAGCTATGAAGGAGTACATCTTCAGGGTCAGCGCTGAGAACCAGTATGGTGTTGGCGAACCTGCAGAGCATGTGCCAATCATTGCAAAGTATTCTTTTGGTAAGTTGTTTTACACTGTTATCCAACTAGATATCAAACATTCGCCTTTGTGAACACTCCATGGACATAGATGAATATTCATAGCCAATGAAAAATCACATTATTTTCCATCTGTTTCAGATCCTCCTGGTTCTCCAACCAGAGTCACTCCCTCTGACATCGCCAAGGACGCTGTGACTCTGACCTGGTTTGAGCCGGATGAGGATGGTGGCAGTCCCATCACTGGATACTGGATTGAGAAGTTTGATCCAGAGAGTGACAAGTGGATCAGATGCAACAAACTGCCTATCAAGGACACAACCTTTAGGTAAATTATCACGTGTCAAATTATAGATATAATGATCATCAAAATCATCAGCCAAAAAGGTGAAGGATCTTTGTTTGTGAAGAAATGAAGAAATGATGTTTCTGTGTGGTTGCAGAGTGAAGGGACTCCCCACCAAGAAGAAGTACCGCTTTCGTGTTCTGGCTGAGAATCTGGCTGGACCTGGAAAACCGAGCGTAGAGACCGATCCTGTCCTCATCAAGGATCCCATCGGTATGTGACATAATATTCAGTACTGTTACTCTACTTAGCTTCAGTAGAAAACTGTTGTAAAAGATGCATTGATGACTATTTTTTTAAGTTCTCTTCAAGATTACAATTTAACTAACATAGTGTATATCATAAAAGAATTAGGTCTGGGAATAAATCACTGGATAAGGAGTAAGAATGACAGGACTGGGAATAAGAGTAATTGGATGACGCTAGTAACGCCACACTCTTCTTCAGATCCTCCATGGGCTCCTGGTAAACCTGTCATCAGGGACATCGCCAAGACCTCGGCTCTGCTGGCATGGACCCGGCCTGAGCATGACGGCGGGGCTAAGATTGAAGGCTACATCATTGAGTTCCAGAAGACTGGAAGCGAGGAGTGGATCCGAATTGCAGAGGACATTCCTCAGACCGAGTACCAGCTGCAGGGTCTGATGGAAAAGCAGGAGTACTCGTTCAGAGTCAAGGCTGTCAACAAGGCTGGCGAGAGCGAACCCAGTGAGCCTAGCGACCCTGTGGTCTGCAAAGAAAGACTTTGTAAGTTCACCTATGCTGTGGTCAGCGGTGGTCGGGGGGTGGCGACAGAACATTGTGTTTCTGAAAAAATTAGAGACTGTGAAAACTCAAAAAAAAAAATCAGCTATCACTTTTTTTTATTACAATAACCATGTCTCTGCCTTTAAGGTTTTAAGGTCCTGATCCAGGATAGTTCGTATTCATTAGGACATAAGAACCAATACTCCTTGTTCTCCATTCAACAGACCCTCCATCAGTTCCTCAGTGGTTGGAGGTGGCCAACATCACCAAGATAAATGCTGACCTGAAGTGGCAGGCTCCCAGCAGTGATGGAGGCTCACCCATCACCAACTACGTGGTAGAGAAAAGGGACGTGAGGCGGAAGGCGTGGCAGACTGTCGACACCACCGTTAAGGAGCTCAAGTACAGTGTGACACCCCTCAACGAAGGATCGCTGTATGTGTTCCGTGTCGCTGCTGAGAACGCCATTGGGATGAGTGAATTCTGCGAATTGGAGGACGCTGTGCTCGCCAAGGACACTTTCAGTAAGATCTCAATAGTTATGTGTCAGTGCATCTGTGTTGTTTTTGCCCTTTTTATTCACTCCTAAGTTAAAACTTGGTTTAGCTTGAATAGGACTGTTTCAGTCATTCATCCATAAACAGTTTACAGCTGAAATTTTTTTGTTCACAGCAACATAATGTCAATTACTCAACAAACTTTTGTGACTTTTGATGTGGATATTCCAGCTCCCAGTACGAGGATCCCTAATGATTTTAGTGACCCAGTCTTTACCACCACCATCCGGACAAAATTTTCCTCTGAAATACATTTTATTCTATCACAAAGAAAAGAAGCTAAAGACAACTTGCCTAGTTTGCATATCAATGTTTGTCCTGTTTTTCAGCAACTCCTGGACCTCCTTATGCCCTGACAGTGGTGGAGGTCACCAAGAGACACGTGGAACTGAAATGGGAAGCTCCCAAGAGCAATGGTGGAAGACCTATTACCAAGTAAGACCAAAAACTGCTTTAAAACCATTTTATAGACTGCCATGAGACCCAGGCAGCTGAAGCAACAGCTTTCTTACCATCCAGACTTAGGTCCATGGGTAACAGAGAGGAAGGGGACATAAAACCTATGACCCGTTCCCTGTAGAGAGACAACTCCTGTTCAAAAAAAAAAATCTACAAAAATTTCTGGTTTGCCATTATACTGTGTATGATGCCAAATTGAAAACATTTGAAAAACTATTCAATGAGAGAATCATCCTTTCTTTCCCAGGTATGTGATTGAGAAGAAAGAGAAGCTTGGAACTCGTTGGCTGAAGTGCTGCAAGACTCCAGACAAACAGACTCAGTTCAAGGTGACAGATGTGGACGAAGGTTCTGAGGTTCAGTTCCAGGTCAGAGCTGAGAACGAGGCTGGAGTTGGAGATCCGAGCGAACCCACCGAGATCCTCACAATTGAGGATCCAACCAGTAAGAGACTATCAAACATTTGTTGGAAATACAGGACTTTGTTGTGTGTTTAAGAACTTTATGAGATCTCCCTGACTAAATTCTAGGAGGACATAGGTTTCTTTTGATAAATTCATTAAAGTTGTTTCTCCATTAGTACCAGTGTGTGGCAGATGAACACACAAAATGGCTTAATATCTATCAACAATCAGAAAGAATACATTTCAAATATATTAACAGATGTCCTCCTCTCTCTCCAGGTGCTCCATCTCCTCCTCTTGAAGTGACCATCCCTGATGCCAGCAGGGAGCACATCAGTGTCACCTGGAAGCCCCCAGCCAAGGACGGTGGCTGCCCGATCACTGGCTACCATGTTGAGGTGGCAGAGGCCCGCCCAGAGCTGAAGTGGCTTAGGGTCAACAACAGACCCATCAAGGAGCTCAAGTTCAGGATCGATGACGGAATCAAACCAGAGAAGAAATATGTTATCAGAGTTCGTGCCATCAACTCTGTTGGCGTGAGTGATCCCTCTGAGATCTCAGACAAGGTCTTCACCAAGGATCCTGACTGTAAGCATCCGCATGTCTGTTTATTGAGATTGAAGTCCTGTCAAAACACTGATAATTAACCCTAAATAATAATCCTGTCCTCTGGTCCCAAGGTGCTCCAACCATGGATTTGGAGGCACAAGACGTTGTTGTGGTTGAGGGCGAGAAGCTGCACCTGAATATCCCCTACAGGGCAATCCCAACTCCCAAGATGGTGTGGCAGAAGGATACAGTGGAGTGTAAGGCTGATGACCGGCTGTCCATGACAGTAGAGATGAACAGCGCTCACCTGGAGCTACTCAAGTGCACACATGCTGATGCCGGCACCTATGCCATCACCCTGGAGAACAGTCTGGGAACTGCCACTGGAACTGTCAATGTTAAAGTAATCGGTAGGATGTCCTCCATATAAAAGTTCTTGGGAAATATAACACCACGCTTTTTCACATTATGTACTTGTGAAGACTAGTAGTGATGTCCTTTTGTACACCAGTTCAAATGTTCTACCCAGGGTTTACCACAAACACTTTTCAATCACATTTTTGCATTTGGTTTCAGATTAATTCTTGTACAGGACTTCACAACCTGCCTGCATCCCTGTTAAGCACTATTTCTGTATATGACTAGAAACAGACAATCAGCAGTCATCCTCTGACACATTTTTGGTTCCTTCCTGAACCCTGCAGGACTCCCTGGTCAGTGTAAAGACATCACCTCCAGCGATGTCACCAAAAACTCCTGCAAGATCAGCTGGGAAGCCCCAGAGAACGATGGCGGTACCCCTATTGTCAGCTACACACTGGAGCGCCGCGAGGCCTCCAAGAAGACCTACATGCCCATTATGTCAGGAGAGAACGTCCTGACTTGCAGTGTCAAAGACCTCTTTGTCAACTGTGAGTATTACTTCAGAGTGAAGGCTGTCAACAAGGTCGGAGCTGGAGAATATCTGGAGCTTCAGAACCCAGTCATCACAGAGGAAATCAAGCGTAAGTCCTCTTTTCAGCTCAGTTACAACAGAGAATCTGAATCTGAATGGTCACTGTGAGCATGTTAGCATTGTGATATTAGCATTTAGCTCAAGTACAGCTTCACACAGTTACTACACTCTAGTCTTATTCTGCACAATTGGTAAACCTGGTGGTCTTGACTATGGAAACAGCTGACATTTACTGTCTGTGGCTAATATCAATTCCACAGAGAAACCAGACCCCCCCATCCAGGTGGAGGCTCACGACCCTACATCCAAGTCCATCACAGTCACATGGAAGGCTCCGGACTATGACGGCGGCTGCCCCATCCAGGGCTACATTGTGGAGAAGATCGAGAAGGATGGCGACCGCTATGAGAGGGTCACCCCAAGCCTGGTTCCTGGTTTCTCCTACGTAGTGACAGGCCTGAAGGAGGACATGGAGTATCAGTTCAGGGTTCGAGCTGAGAACGCTGCAGGTGTCAGCGAGCCGTCACGTAGTACACAGCTTGTTAAGGCAGCAGACCCTGTTGGTATGAAAATCTAAAATTACCTTAAAATTATTTATTATCTCAAGGAGTTTATTCAACTTTAAACCATAAATAGGAACAAGCTAAATTTCAAAACTCTCTCTCCATTTTCAGAAAAACCAAAAGTCACCCTCCACGCCTGTGTGCAGTCTGGTTTGTGCATTAAGAAGGGTGAGGAGATCTGCATCAATGCCTACATTTCTGGGTCTCCATATCCCAAAGTCACCTGGCTGAAGAATGGCGAGGACGTCACCAAAGAGCCAACCAAAAAGATTATTCCTTTGGTCAAGAGGAAGACAAGGACCAAGGTCTCTGTCCTCACAGAGACACCTGAGAGCCTTAATGCATGTCTACATATATTTAAGATATTTTTTATAATTTTTACTTTGGTCCCTTCAGGTTCCAGAACCAGAGGAGGAGTTTGTGACTCCATTGCGTGAGCGTCTGGGTCTGGATCAAACCAAGAAGGGCCAGTCTGCACTGATGATCCGTGACGCAGTCAGAGTCGACCATGGAAATTTCACTATCAAGGTGGAAAACACTCATGGTGTAGCCACCGCATCTTGCTTTGTCAATGTCCTTGGTAAGACACAAAGTTTTATTATCTGTCATGAGTTTCTATCCTGAAACCTGAACCTGATGCTCACAGTGCCTTTGGGGTCCTCAGTTAGTTTTATGTAGTGGTCATCAGTTATACTTATATCAAATCAACAGCAGCTGTTTTTATGAATTAAGGTATAATATTTTCACAAAATGCAAATCATTAACTTTTGACATTTTTTTTATTTTAAAATTATGTGTAATTCAGTTTTGTTAAAACTGCAAAGTAGCAATTTTATTTTAAAAAAATCCTTTTTTTAACAATATTTTTATTGTATAAAATTGTGATTTTTAAAAAGGCAACTGAATTGAAATGAAAGAAAAACAAAAATGCTAAAAATGATTAAAAGGATCTAGTATTTTTAAATGGGTTTAGTTTATTGATTAAGGATACATTTTTAAAAGCTCAGAATCATCAGATACATATTATAAACTTTAAATGTTGACTTGACTCTCTTGTCCAACAGACAAACCCAGCGCTCCAATCAACTTCACCTTTGACGAGATAAGGAACACCTCTGTCATCTGTAACTGGGAGCCTCCTGAGGATGATGGCGGCAGCGAGATCCTGAACTACATCCTGGAGAAAAAGGACAACAAGAACGATGAGATTGGCTGGATCACTGTCACCTCCACCCTGAAGGGCACCAGCTGCCCCGTCACCAAACTCATCGAAGGGAAGGAGTACATCTTCAGAGTCACAGCTGAGAACAAGTACGGCTGTGGGCCACCTTCCATCTCTGAGCCCCTGGTTGCCAAGAACCAGTTCAGTGAGTAAAAAGCATTAAAATAATTTAAAAAATGCACGTAGTAAAATTTAAAGCTCACGTCAGCTTTTCAGTGTCAGTCATTTGAGTCAGCCGACTGGCCAAAAGCACCAAGTGACTCTGCAAAACACAAATATGCGCGTAAAACCCCATATAATAAATACATTACAAAATAATGTACCATTGTGAGCATAACACTATATACATAAAAAAAACCATCATTTTGATAATTATACATTTTGTTAACTCTTTGGCACCCCCTGATGGTCATTTCAAGAATGACACTATAGTATATAGCAATGAACACCACATCCCTTCTCCCACTCCATTAATGTTTAAAGGGCGCTGAGTCACTCACCTTTTTTTCTCTCCTGATAGATCCTCCTGATGCTCCCAACACTCCCAGAGTCCATGAGGTGACGGCAAGCACTGCCCACATCTCGTGGCACGAGCCAAAGGACAACGGAAGCCCAATCCTGGGCTACTGGATCGAGAGGAAGGAGGTGAACAGCAAACACTGGACCCGAGTGAACCGAGCCCTCCTCAACTCTCTGGATGTGAAGATCACTGGCCTGATGGAGGGACTCACCTACATCTTCAGAGTGTGTGCTGAGAACCTGGCCGGGCCCGGGCCCTTCAGCGAGCCCACCGACCGCATTGTCACCATGGATGCCATTTGTAAGTTTTTATCAAAATGCAGCAACAAAATGTTCAGAAAAAGGCAGCAAGCATCATACAGCTGACACAGATGTTGACGTCTTCATGTGGACTAAATCTGTCTTTACCTGTAATTTTAGTGCCCTCTTATGGTTGATCACTGTGACTATCAAAATGTGTAACTGCATAAAGTTTAATGAAATCCAGATCAGTAAGAGCTGAAATATTTTTATGGCACATGGATGGACATTAAATACAAACCATCATTGAACCATCAGCTTTTAGTTTGATTTCCTTCTTTTCAGGCAACCCCATTTGTTTTGTTTTCATTGGCTTGGTAATAACTTTGACTGAATAAGAAAGAGCATATGCCAACATCTTACCAGAACTTTTAGTGCCTCCTAATGGAAATCAAAGAGATTATCCAAAATGCTGGAATTCAGATGTAAAATGAAATTAACCTCCCAAAGGTTAATGACATTTAGATCATAGATGACAAAGAAGTACTAAACTGCATAGAAACTGACTTTGTAAAGCATGAATTAAAGGACCAAACCAGTATTTATGCATCTTTTAGCCCATTTAATGCAAAAGGTAGATTACATGTTCCTGCTTATGAAGTTGCTGATGTTGGTTTTCATTGTGTTTATTGTCTTAAAATGACAAAAAAACCTAACCATCAGAACAAAGAAAGCATTAGAGAATTAAAATATTACGGTTTGCTCAACAGCTGTTTGAGAGTAAGCGTGGCACATTTGCCAAGATGCTGCTGAACACAAACATTTTATCATGTGACAATATAGAAATGTAGAAAACTCTTCTGTTCAGTTCTCTGTTAATTTCCTCTGAAATATTAAATATGTCTCTGCTCCCCCTCAGTGCCTCCTGGCCCCCCAACTCCATGGATTGTAGACACTGGGAATGACTCTGTTATTGTGGCCTGGAAGCCCCCACTGTACAACGGTGGAGGAGACATCTTGGGATACCACGTTGAGAAGGTACAGAAAATTAATACAATGACCTCACTGCATTCTTGGACTTGGACTGGGAAACTACATTTTCAAAAACTGATACATCTCCTGCTTTAGTTTTTGCTCTTTATCATTTAAAAATTAGCAAAATAGAAATCTTAAGTGTTTGACTTCAACCTGCGATATTTAGCTCTTGTTTTCTGGTCACAGGTTTTGGCTGGAGAGAAGGAGTGGACTCGGAGCACAGAGTTCAGGTGTAAAGAGCTGACGTACACCGTGACAGGCCTGACGGAGGGAGCAGATTATTATATACGTGTCATTGCTGTCAACGACGCTGGTCCTGGAGCTCCTGGAATTACCGAACCTGTCACTGTCAAAGAACCTCAAGGTAAGAACAGTTTTATTACCAGACCAGGTACGAGGTATGGTTAACAAGATAGTGCTTTACCTCTGCATATTTTATGCAAATTATTTTTTGCCATCAAGAAACGTGTGTTTTTTGTTTTGTAACCACCTCACAAAACAAGGTAAATATCTAATTGAACACTTCCTTTCAGCTGCTTCACACTTTATCATAAATGATCCCCAGCTGACTGCACGATTGAAGTATTTAATTTATTATTATTATTCATTTCAATGCAAAGTTCTCACTCTAACGGTTCTCATCTATGCCATTCAGAACCTCCTGCAGTGGACTTTGACGCATCTGTGAAGAACGGCGTCATCATCAAAGCAGGTGAGTCTCTGAGGCTTCCCGCTGTGGTGACTGGACGACCCCAGCCGGAGGTCAAGTGGGCCAAAGATGAGGCTGAAATCGACAAAGAGAGGATGATCGTGGAGACGGAAGGCAAGAACAGTACACTGTTCATCAAGAAGGCTGTGAGGGCAGATCACGGAAAGTACCAGATCTCCGGCACCAACAGCAGTGGGACCAAGACCGCTGAGACCAGAGTGGACGTTATGGGTCAGTGTTACATGAATAGACCCTAGCATCTTTTTTCCCTGTGAAAATATCATAAATTCGATTTATACAACCTTTTACGTAGTTGGGGACTGTTTCTAAAACCAACTGACTGTTTCTGTAGATGTACCTGGACCGGTGGTTGACTTGAAGACGGTCATGGTGACCAAGAAAAACATCACTCTAACCTGGTCCGACCCCTTGGACAATGGCGGCAGTGACATAGTTGGCTATGAGGTGCTGAGGAAAGATGCCAAGATGAAACTCTTCCGCCAGCCCATCGAGACAGCATCTTGTAAGTGCGATGTCCAGGGCCTTCTGGCCGGTGAGGAATACGACTTTAGGGTCATCGCACGGAACAAGTATGGTGATGGCACTCCAGCCGACCTAGGACCTATCTTGGCTGAGGATCCTAAAGGTAAACCCATTGAAATATGACTATTGCTGATATTAGCTGACATTTTATGAACTATTCTGAAACAGAAGATCTGTTGACCATACCTGATAATGTTACAGGTACTCCATCTGCCCCTGAAAAGCTGCACTACACTGACAGGAGTAAGAGCACCATCACTCTGGCTTGGCAGGCACCCCGCACTGATGGTGGCAGCCCAATAAGAGGGTACTATGTAGAGAAGATGAGGTCTGATGGCACTGAGTTTGAAGTGGCCAACCGCAAGATCTTCACTGAGTGCTGCGGGACCATTGAGAACCTATCAGAGAACCAGGAATACCAGTTCCGTGTCAAAGCCGTGAACGAGGTCGGGGATGGAGATCCATCCAAGCCAATAACCGCCAAGATCCAGGATGATGAAAGTACAAAACATGCTTTTAAAATCTCAGTGTTAAAATGATACATGTCTGATCAGTTTGGCTGAGACTCTTCAAGATTAAAATTTTAGAGACATAAGAAACAACAAATGAGAATTTTGCACAAAAGCAAAAAAATAACGAAAGGTTGTTGTCCACAGTTGCTCCTGTTATTACAATCCTGAAGTTCTTCAAGAGCAACGGCATCATCGTGAGGAAAGGTTCAGCCATCGACATCCCAGCGGAGGTGAAGGGACTTCCTCTGCCAACGATCCAATGGATGAAGGACGAACAGGTTATCGAGAAGCCTGATGAGGAGAAGATGACAATGGAGACTGAGGAGGTGAGAATTAATTCACCAGGTCGTGGGTTTTGGACTTCTGCTTAGCCTGTGTGTCCAACAATTTGTTCCAAGAAGTGTGCATAGTTACATCAAATCTTTCACCACATTCCTACAATCCACCATCCATCCACAAATCCCCTACTTACTTTGCTGTTGCTTTGTTTCTTTTTTTTATATGGGTTTTGATCACTAATAATTTCACCAATAGTGAAATCATCAGTGATATCATGTTTCAACTGCAGACAGATTTGTTTGAGAAGCAGACAATTAAAGCTTTTTCATTTACAGGTTAACCGGACAACTCTGAACACAAAGATCGCCATCCCAGAAACCATCAGACAGGACACGGGCAGCTACAAGCTGGTGGCTGAAAACTGCTATGGCAAAGCTCAGCATGTCATTAGAGTCGAGATCCTCGGTAAGTACATCTCCAAAAAAATCTAAAATGAGAAATTTTCCATATCAGGTTTTTTCCCATCGTTTCACTCTTGTGACGTTTAACAGAGCTGCATTTCTGTTAGATTAAAATTAAATATGAAATTTTTGAAACTCCTTTTCATCTCTACATCATAATCACCTTAACCCAAACCTGCTTTTCCAGACCGTCCTCTTCCTCCAAGGAACATTGTGATCTCAGACATCAAGGCAGACTCGTGCTACCTGACCTGGGATGCCCCAGAGGACAACGGAGGAAGCGATATCACCAACTACATCATGGAGCGCAGAGACGCCAGCAAGAAGAAGTCTGACTTTGATGTTCTCACCATTAACCTCATTGACAGGAGATACGGGGTGAGTCAAGGCTCCAGGGACCAAAAACTAAACTGGGATGCACCGCTTTGATTGATTAATGCTGATAAAAAAGAAAAGCAAAACTGGATTGTCATGCAAGGGGAGATGTTTGTCCTGACTCCTGAGTTCAGCAACAGGGTTAACTCACATTCAAAACCTAGATTGCTTAATTTAAACACTGTATTATGTGAAAGAGAGGGACTACATTGAACAAAAAATATAAACTGATCTTTAATTTTGTTTATACTTGGTATTTAATTTTCCCATTAATTTCCTGTAAAGATACATGTAATGCAGCTCTAGATAAGATAGAGACAGCGCTCAGTTAGTACAGTTATTGATGTCTAAGCTCAGTCAATTCACAGCAGATCTCCTGAACATTCAAAAATGTGTAATTTGTCTAAGTACAAGCTTACAATATCATAAAACATTTCCAATAAGGAAAAAAAAATGTTAATGGGTTTAAATGGAGCATTTTTTTAAAATTAAGTTCTTTTTTTCATTTGTTTTTAAACCAAACACCTATTCATACACTAATTAAAAGAACTGTCTCAGAATATTATCTCTATTTTCCATGTTAGTTTTTAATAAGAAAAAATAACAGGCCCATAAAACAGTGTTAGCAAAAATGTATCACTTATAACATTCTCATAACCATTCTTCAAAATCATCACATATTGATTCTGTCTGTAACAAAAACTTCTTCTGTTCCGTCAGGTTTACAAACTGGACTTGAACGGCACGTACCAATTCAGGATCAAAGCTGAGAACAAGTACGGCGTTAGTGATGGCTGTGACTCAGAGAAAGTCCAGCTTAGGGATCCATTCGGCCTCCCTGGACCACCACGTAACCCCAAGATCATTGCCACCACAGCAACCACCATGACTCTGACCTGGGAACCTCCTCTGGACAACGGTGGCTCCACCATCCAGGGATACTGGCTGGAGAAGAGGGAGCGTGGTGCTGTGTACTGGGGTCGTGTCAACCGAGCTCCAGTCACCAAACCAGCAGTGAAGGGTCTGCAGTACACTGTGCTCAGACTCATTGAAGGTACAGAGTACCAGTTCAGGATCACAGCCTGCAACGCTGCAGGAGTTGGACCACCCAGTGAGGCCACTGATTGCCGCTTTGCCGAGGATCCATGCAGTGAGTGTTAATCCTTTAACAGCCTAAAACCTTTTATATAACTTTTTTAATCTGAGTGAAATATTGACATGTATTGTAGTCTATGCTAAGCACAATGTTAAGGGTGAAAGCTAGTTATTTTACTATATAGATAATGACCTTTGACCCCTCTGCCCCCCCGTAGACCTTCCAAGCCCACCTGGAACCCCTGAGGTTAAAGACAAAACCAAGAGCAGTATCACTCTCACTTGGAGTCCACCGGACAGAGATGGTGGTAGCCCCATCAAGGGTTACATCATTGAGGTCCACGAGGAGGGCTCTCCTGATTGGAGGAGGGTGAACCCCGCTGAGAAGCTACACCCATCCACTGAAATCACCGTCCCTGACCTGAAGGAGGGCAAAAAGTGCAAGTTCAGGATCTATGCTGTGAATGCCGCTGGCAACTCAGAGCCCGCCAAGACAGCCGACATCCTGGTTCAAGACATCCTGAGTAAGAGTCACACAAATAAATAATAATGTCCTTAGACCTTCTAACAGTCAAAAAACTGTTGCTGTGAATGGTAATATTTAGTTAATCAAGCCGCTGTTCGCTGGTTTTGATGATTCTACTTGTAGCTGATAAAAATCAGATTGTTCTGATTATTCAGGTTGTTACTGCAGATGGTTTCAAATCAGATGTTGGATAACAATGTCACACAAGGATCAATATTATCACCCTGTGATTTAATCTTCACATAATATATATATATATATATATATTTATTTATTTATATTTCCAGTTGAACTTTGCTATGCCAATTTCTATAATGATGATATCATCTTTATCTGGATATGAATAAACATATCAGAGCATGCTGGTTTTAAAAAAATTTTTTGTGTCTGTGTTTGTTCTCCAGTTGAGCCGACTCTGACTCTGGATGTGAGTGCCCACGATCTGTTGAACTGCAGAGCGGGAACAACCATCAGGATTCCCGCCACCATCACCGGACGACCTGTTCCTAAAGTCACCTGGAGCTTCGATGGGACCGCTGAGACTGAGAAAAAGAATGAACTTCACACTCTGCCTGTTGACTCAGAGGTCAGACTTTGACATGTAACAGATGTTAAACAGATCAAAATTCATAGTCTTTGTTTCACCTGTGATGAGAACTCCAACTACTTCACATTTTGGCTTTGTCAGTACATCTCAGGCATTTTTACAACCCATGAAATGGTAAGATTAATTCGGCTGTTCTACAATCTCAGACAAAAGTGTAAGGAGTCAGGGGAAGAGTCGCAATGTTAACATCAAAAGATGAGATATTTAATATTATTTAAATATATAAAATTGAGACTTCTGATGTCTAATATCATGCTGCTGTTTTTTCTCAGATCCACTCCACCGACACAACCTCTGTGGTTGTGATCCCAGTCAGCAAACTGAACCACAGTGGCCGATACATCATCAACGCTGAGAGCCCCGCAGGGCACAAAGTAGTCAAAGTCAGAGTCAACGTGCTTGGTACGTAAAGATTTAAAGATTTTATTTATCACATGCTTCATGTGTCTGGTAAAATACAGGGTGGAGTGGACTCATGAGACTGTGCTAAAAGACAACTGCGAAATGAAGTATAATGGTCACAATAAGAGAAAGAAATAATTAATCTGAAATTAAATAAAAATAGCAAATAAGAATTAGGGAAAGGATAAAAATTCAAAGGTCAAAGGCACCTTGCAGATAATCACCCTTGAAATATGCTGAGTCTTCTAGTCTTTCATTTCCTGTTTTGTGGATCTGCAGACCTGCCTGGACCTCCTAGAGACCTGAAGGTGAGTGACGTTACAAGGGGAACCTGCAGACTAACCTGGAAAGCCCCGGAGTGTGACGGAGGCGACAGGGTGAAGAGCTACTTCATCGAGAAGAAGACGGTGGAGGGCAAAGCCTGGACCAAGGTACAAGCCCACACCTACAGTATAATACACTGAACTGAATGTATATTGAAAAATAACACACTGTCACTACTCACATGTAAATCGGACCTTGATCTCATTATTTCAGGTAAACCCAGCCTGTTCTGCTCAGTCCCTGGTGGTTCCAGACCTAATAGACGGACAGGAGTACCTGTTCCGTATCCGTGCTGAGAATCGCTTTGGGTTCAGCCCATTCATCGAGACCATCCAGAGAACCAAAGCCAGAGATCCCATCCGTGTGTTTGTTTTCTCTTTTCACACTCCACAAACTCATGTTACTGAACAAGCTACTGCTAATTAAAACAAAATCTGGTCCTTAGTTCAAGACAGAACTTCAACTTAAAATCCAAGTGGAAATCTCTGCAGAAAATTCACCTTTAAACCACACGTATCATTTTATAAGACTCATCTGAAAGGGTTTTATTCTGATATAAGTTTTCATTTAAATTTTGTTTTGTTATTTTGTTATTAAAACTACTGACCTTGCTTCTTCTCGTACTTCTCCCAGTACTTGATCTTACATATGTCTATTGTGTCTTCAGATCCTCCTGATCCTCCAACGAGGTTGAAGATCCAGAGCGTGAGGAAGGGCACTGTGACCCTGACCTGGAAGGCTCCAAAGAATGACGGTGGTTCACCTGTCACCCACTACAGTGTTGACCTGCTCTGTTGGGATGCCAGTGGCCAGAAGGAGTCCTGGAGGAGGTAACACTTAAACTGAGAAATCTACATTGGTAGTGAGACTCAGTCAGGCCACGACTAAATTATGTTCTGCTGCATTTTGGATCAGGTCTAATCATCTCTGGGTCCATTTAAATTGGGATCCAGTCCAAATGTTTGGACCCAATTTGCACTAAAAGTGCATATCTTCCGGACATATTTAGTTTTAGTTATTTCAGTGTAAAAATCTGAGAAAGAAAACAGAATAAATTATGTATGAGACCTTTGTGTTTAGTTTTCTTCTCACTACTAAAACAGTTTGAGTTTCTGTTTTGTTGATGGGTTTAGTGTTACCTGCAGTTTGTGCTGTTTCCTGCAGGTGTAATAGGAGAGATGTGGACACCACAAGTTTCAAGGTGGAGGATCTGACGGAGGGAGACGAGTATGAGTTCAGAGTGGTGGCTTATAATGAGGTTGGAGCTAGCCGACCTTCATCCACTGCTGGACCCATCCTCATCCAGGACCAGACCTGTAAGACCAAAACTGAACATTTTTATGAAAGACATGTAGCATCCAGGGTTTTTGGACTGAAAGTCAGGATATTTCCAGCCCTGCTGCACAGATTTGGACTCAAGTCCATTTTACTATATTAAAGTGCAATGCCAATTTAATATCAATATACTTGAAATATATTTGAAATATTTGCTTTTCATTTACTCAGCTAGAACCTTTAAGACCTTAAAGACCACAAACGGTCAAATTTAAGCCATGGTATGTAACAACATTACAAAAATTAACTTCCAGGAAATGTATAGATTCTTATTATTATATCCACATTGGAACTATTTGTTACAATATATTAAGGCAATAATCTCAAGGTTTTAGCAAACTTTCTATAGTTTTCCAATCAAAGAGCTCAATGTGATTGATCACAATATTTTCTTTTTTAAATTAATTTTAGAAGGAATGACAGAAGAACCTTAAGCCTTCAAAAAAAAGAAGAAGTACATTTGAAAAATGTTCTTGTTCTTCTTGCAGGTGCTCCGTCCATTGAGCTGAAGGAGTTCATGGAGGCCGAGCAGGGCAGCGACATCAGCATTGTGGCCAAAATCCGGGGCTGTCCATTCCCCACACTCACCTGGTACAAAGCTCCACCCCACAAGTCTGACGACAAGGTGGAGGTTCAGTACGATGAGCACATCAACAAGATTGTGTCAGACGACAGCTGCACGCTGCTCATCCAGCAGGGTAAACGTCCTGACACTGCCCTGTATACTCTGGTGGCCTCCAACAGCCTCGGCAAGGCCTCCAAGGAGATGAGACTCAACGTGCTCGGTACGAACAAAGACTGAACTGGATTATACTTTGATTTATCTATGTAGAAATTGTGTTTTACAGGGAACATCAGAGAATTTTGTGATGCTACTGATTGCAGCTGTTAAATTAGCAAAACTTGCACTGGTGTAAGTATAAGTGGGAAAATATTAGCTTTCACCTCAGTGTGTGTTTATTATTAATTTCTACATTTCAGTTTTCATTTTAAGCCTTGTTAATACAAATAATTTTTAAATTTTTACATTACTGGTTGTTATTTATTCAGTTTTTCTGTTTTTATTCATGAATTATTTTTCTTTTAACTTGACGATTTTGAAAATAAAAACACAAAATTGTATAATCAGAATAAAAGAAACAATATCAGAATAAAAGCCTCCTGATGACTTAAGATGACCTGTCATAACAAATAAATTGTTGTAATGACAGCAGCAAGGGATTTCTGTGAGTTTCCAATTGTGTTGCTTTTGTGTGGTTGCAGGCCGGCCTGGTCCTCCCTCTGCTCCCATTAAATTTGAGGAGGTTGGAGCTGAGAGGATCACACTCTCCTGGCTGCCGCCGAGGGATGACGGTGGCTCCAAAGTCACAAACTACGTTATCTGGAGGCGGGTGGCCAATAGGAAGACCTGGGTGCCCGTCACCAGTGAGCCCAAAGACCGGATCTGGACTGTGGAGAACCTGATGGAGGGACACGAGTATGTGTTCCGCATCATGGCCCAGAACAAGTATGGAGTTGGAGAACCACTGGACAGCGAGCCCGAGGTTGCCCGAAACCGCTACAGTGAGTTGAGCTGGTATCACAGAGTCTATACACTGACATTTCACTTTACTTACAGCATATTGATTACATGACTATTTCACTGACAGTGTTTCTACTCCACATCTTGTTTTGGTGATTATGATTTCACATGATGAAGACAACAGAAACATAAGATTACATAAGCATAGAAAAATCAAATGCATATCGTGTTCACAGGATTAAGATCAGTGTAACAAATCTACCGAGGATCGTCTCCTCTGCTCAATCCTGTGATGTTTTCTGCCCATGCTCCTGCAGCCGTCCCCGGTCAGTGTGAGAAGCCAACGGTCACCAGTGTCACCATGGACTCCATGACTGTTAACTGGGAGGAGCCCGAGGATGATGGCGGCACTCCAATCACTGGCTACTGGCTGGAGCGTAAAGAGACAACAGGCAAACGCTGGGCCCGTGTCACCCGCGACCCCATCCGTCCCATGGGTCTGGGCGAGTCGTTTATGGTGAGCGGACTCATTGAGGGCTCCCAGTATCTCTTCAGAGTCTCCGCCATCAATGCTGCGGGACCCGGACTTGCCAGCCCCCCCACAGACCCTATCTTTGCCAGAGACCCCATCTGTAAGAGTTACATTCTGAAATCATACAAGTTTATGTTTTGAATTCACACAGCAAGACGTTAACCACCTGTCATCTTTTCCAATAGCTCCACCCTCACCTCCAACCCCCAAGGTTTCTGATTGGACAAAGTCCACAGTAGACCTGGAGTGGATCCCTCCTCTGAAGGATGGAGGCTCCAAGATTCTGGGCTACTGGGTGGAGTACAAGGAGGAGGGCACAGAGGCCTGGGTCAAGGTGAGCAGTCAAGAGCAGTCACCATTATTTCAGAAAGTGAGCGATTATCAGTCATTCCTCAGTAAATCCAATGGTGCTTGTATGAATGTATCTAATCTCTCACTGTAATTTCCCAGCTTGGGATCAATAAAGTCTATCTATCTATCTATCTATCTATCTATCTATCTATCTATCTAT
>JBBMJY010000007.1:421077-486112 GCA_037833715.1 Toxotes lorentzi
ATCTATCTATCTATCTATCTATCTATCTATCTATCTATCTATCTATCTATCTATCTATCTATCTATCTATCTAATCTCATCAAAATGTAAGGCTTGAACAATCCAATAATGTCTAGTTATGTAATAATGAATGTCATAACTAACAAACATTTACTAGATAACAGACTACTGGGATAACAAGGTAAATTAATCGCTGGTCATCATGCCCCCTGTGGGTTTCCATAGAAATCAAATGGTGGTTAAACATTTAGGTTCAGCCTAAAATTTCATTTGATGCAGCACTTTTTCTTACATGGATAGAACTTGTTTTTAGAGATAGATCTATGCTTAAGAGCAACTTAGAAATGGAACATTTGTGTTTTTCAGGCTAAGGAGACTGAAATCCGTGGCACCCGGTTTGTGATCACTGGTCTGAAGACTGGCAGTCAGTACAGGTTCAGGGTAATCGCCTTCAACGCTGCCGGTAACGGCGAGCCAGGCGAAGTCCCAGAGGTGCTTGAGGTCAATGACAGAACCAGTGAGTTGATCTTAAACTCTAAAGGGAGAGGGTTACAAATTTCTTTCAAAGACAACTGTTGTTCTCTCAACAATGACCTTGAAGACTTCTTTTTCTAGTCTTTTTTAAAGCAGGCAGACTGTAATGTTGAGTTTCTTCCCCTCAGTTGCTCCTGAGGTTGACCTGGATGCCTCAGTGAAGGAGAGGATGGTGGTTCATGCCGGTGGTGTGATCCGCATCATCGCCTATGTGTCAGGCCAGCCATCCCCAGAGGTTACCTGGAGCAGAGATGGAGCTGCCCTGCCTCCTGATGCTACAGTGGAGACGACAGCCATTAGCTCGTCTCTGGTTATCAAACCCTGTGCCAGGAGACACCTTGGTGTCTACACACTGACTGCCAATAATGCTGGAGGGGAGAAGAAGAAAAATGTCAATGTGGAAGTTCTGGGTGAGATACTGTTTTCAGAAAAATAAAGATGTGAAAACAGTTTAAAAATGTTATTTACCCAGTTTTTAGATCGATTGACAGCCATTGGTTTCAGTTCATTTCCTTGAAAAATCTTTGAAAATCAACATACAGAGACTTGAGATTCTGCTGCTCTGTTTTGTTTGCAACATTTGGAGTTCAGATGTTGCCTTAGAAATAGATACTAAGAATGTTTTTATTTGAAAGAAACAAGCCAGTATCATCAGCAAAAAGTAAGCCGTAGGTAGATAAAGATGCAGAAGACAAGTCATAAAATGTTATTTCTTCTCATCAAACCTGGTTGTGTCCTCCCTCAGACGTGCCTGGGCCTGTCGGTATCCCCTTAACCGTGGAGAACTTGAGCAGTGAGTCCTGCAAGATCAACTGGTTCTTCCCTGAGAATGATGGAGGATCTCCCATCAGTAACTACATCATTGAGAAACGTGAGGCAGAGCGTAAGGCTTGGACCTCACTCTCCTTCACTGCGAGCAGACAGAACGCTGTGGCTCACGGCCTCACCACCGGAAAGTCCTATTTCTTCAGAGTGGCTGCCGAGAATGCCATTGGCATTGGACCATTTGTGGAGACCGCAGCTGAGATTGTGATCAAGGAGCCCATCAGTGAGTTTAGTTAAACATGGTGAACACTTATGAAGGTCTGAAAATTGATTGTCACTTATAACTGATTTAAAGATGAGAGGATGAAGGATTCTGCAAACAGAGAATTCAGACTTTTTTGTGTCCCCCTTTTTCCATTCTTTTTTTTGTTTTTATCTTCTTTTATCTGTCATCTTTTTCTGTACTATCATCTGTCATCAAAAAAATTAAAACTATACAACAGATAAATCTGAACAGAAAATGACAAAAACCATTATTAACTTAACAGGTTCCCACCTCCAGGAATAAACTGTTTGCATTTCTTTCAGCTGTACCAGACCGCCCTGAGGAGCTGGAGGTCACCAAGGTCACCAAGGACTTGATCAGTGTCACCTGGAAGGTGCCAAAATATGACGGTGGCTCAGAGATCACCATGTATATCTTAGAGGCCCGTATGATTGGCAAAGACAAGTTTACCAGACTGACGAAGGATAAGTTGATGGAGAGGAAGTACACCTATGACGGTCTGAGGGAGGGTGACACCTACGAGTTCAGGGTCATGGCTGTCAATGAAGTCGGACCCAGTAAACCATCGTTCAGTACCAAACCAATCACCTGCAAGGATGAACTTGGTGAGGACTTATTAACAGGACCAGCTGTTTTGCATGTTTTACCCAGTTTTTAGATCGATTGACAGCCATTGGTTCCAGTTCATTTCCTTGAAAAATCTTTGAAAATCAGCCTACAGAGACTTGAGATTCTGCTGCTCTGTTTTGTTTGCAACATTTGGAGTTCAGATGTTGCCTTAGAAATAGATACTAAAATGTTTTTATTTGAAAGAAACAAGCCAATATAATCAGCAAAAAGTAAGCCGTAGGTAGATAAAGATGCAGAAGACAAGTCATATCAGGTCTTAAATCATTTATACTTACAAATTGTTTCCAGTGAAAAATATAATTAAAAAGGCATGTTAGGTTTAGTTTGAGTGTATAGAGGACCCAGAAGCAGACCACAGGCAGATGGCAGTTCAAGGTTAATTTAATTAGAACAATCAACACCAGGTACGTCCAAAAGTAGTCAGGTTAGTTTGAGGAGTGGAGGCAGAGCGGCATGGCTCTGGCTGGAGGAGCGATCCTGTACACAAGTGAGTATCTGAAGCAGAAAACAACAGATAACAAGGGTCACTTAGACCAAACACAAGATTAACTCATAAGAGTTTCACTAGAAGACTGTTTGCACAGCGGCGAGAGTTACCACTGAAGGTAGGACAATCCAGCGTCAAAGTGAAGCCCTGCTCCGGCTTAAAAAGAGTGAGGACAGGAAAATGAGGTGCAGGTGTGCCACTCTCCAGCCAGCAGGAAACCACGCCTCTCCACTCTAACAGGAAGGAACCTCCCACAGGGGGCAGAGGGAACAAACACCAAAGCACAAGCACACAAAAAGAACAGTCCAAACCCCATATACATAACAGCATAAAAAGCACAAATATATCCAAAATCATATTTATTATTGTTCAAATCAGTATGTTTATTTTCTTGTTGATATGGTTGTCACTTCACTCCATCTGACTATGTCTTCATTTTCTGTTCTTACAGAGCCACCAACCATTGAGCTGGATTTCCGTGATAAGATCATCATCCGTGTGGGTGAGAGCTGCTTGCTGCAGGGCCGCTATACCGGAAAACCTTCTCCATCCATTGTGTGGTACAGAGATGACAAGGAGCTGAAGGCCGACAAGCATATTATGTTCAAGAACACGCTGACCACCATGTCACTGGGCCTGATAAAGGCACAGCGCGAGCACAGCGGCAGATACGTGGTAGTGGTGGAGAACAGTACTGGATCCAGGAAGGGAGTTTGCAACGTCACGGTTGTCGGTATGTTGACAGACCCCATGGAGAATATTGGAGCTGATACAAGCTAGTATCATCAGCAATAGATAATAGAGATGAAGATGCAGCAGCTAAATGATCAGTTTAAATGAGAATTAGGTTTTCAAGAATAAACCCCTATGGGGCACCAGAAGTAACTGTGCCATTATTTACATTGTCAAATGTAGCCAAGTCAAAGTTTCAAAATTGCAAGCTCTTCTGAATTGGGCCAGCATATTGAGACTTTCTGGGACTTTTTTGTTATGTCTTTCTTCCCTGCAGATCGTCCAACTCCTCCTGTTGGCCCAGTGGTATTTGAAGAGGTTCACAGGGAGTACATGGTCATCTCCTGGAAGCCTCCTTTGGACAACGGTGGCGTGAACATCTCCAACTACATCATTGAGAAAAGAGACACCAACAGAGACATCTGGACAACAGTGACATCTGCCACAACCAAGACTACATGCAAGGTGGGTCCAGATAGTCTGTGGACTTGACTTTCATCAGCTGTCATGATATGAGATCTTCAGGGGTCCAAAAACTTGTATCTGTCCCCAAAAAAGAGCCATTTTCCCCATGGAAGGGCTTTGCTGAAGTTTAGAACTGTTTGTAAGTTGTTTTTTTTTCTCCCAGATCCCCAAGCTGACAGAGGGCAGGGAGTACATCATGAGAATCTCTGCTGAGAACATGTATGGCATCAGCGACCCACTGGAGTCTGAGGAGATGAGAGCCAAAGATCTCTTCAGTATGTTCGTCTCACTTTGCATTCAAGACACATCTACATTTTTATTTCTCCTAAATTAATTGCAAATAAATTTATGAATTTATTAATACATTTTTCAAGAATTTATCAGTTACTGAAAGCTTCAAAAACGTTTAGTCTATTGATCACCAAAATAAGATTCAAAATTATTGAGTGTATTGGAAAGATTACATCCTTCTATAAATACTCCTTCTTCATTGGAAATGGTCCTGAAAAAAGCCCTGACCTAGTTTTTCCCCTGTGGCTCCCTTGCAGGAGTCCCTGAGGCCCCTGAAATGCCAACGGTCAGGGAGGTGTATGCCACCAATGCTCTTGTACTGTGGAACCGCCCTCGTGACGGTGGGAAGCCAATTACCAACTACATCCTGGAGAAGAAGGAGCCCACAGCCAAGAGGTGGTCCAGAGCCACGAGAGACCCACTGTATCCAGCCACTCAATACCGAGTCCAGGACCTTGTGGAGGGCTGCGAGTATGAGTTCAGGGTGATGGCTGAGAACGAACTGGGAACCGGAGACCCCAGTGCCCCCTCCAAGCCAATTCTTGCAAAGGATCCTATTGGTTAGTGTGGCACAAACTCATGAAAAATACAGTTATAATTATTATTGTCCTTATTTATATTATTAGTCAATGTCTTATTTCTAAATGAGTGTTTTTGTACTTGTTTTCCTAGTTCAAAAAAAGCTGAAATTAAAATTAAGTATAATTTAATTTTGTATTTTTATTATTTATTACTTATTACTCTATTAAAATTGTCCTCTATAACATGATGATTATATGTGGCTTCTTTTCACAACTATATTAATTATAGCTCAGTAAGTTCACTATTTCTTCATTTTTATGTTCAGGTGTTTCAGTGTGTTTGAAGTGAAATATTGCTTGTGTCCGTCTTTTCTGTCACAGTTAAGACAGGTTACCAAATCCAATTTTTCGTTGCCCATATAACTGACCGCCTTCCTTGACATTTTTCCCTTCACAGTGCGTCCCAGCCCTCCAGTGACCCCCGAGGCCTACGATAAGACCAAGGACTCGGTCAGCCTGAAGTGGCAGATGCCCCGCCATGATGGCAAGGGCCGGATTTTTGGCTACATTGTTGAGTACCAGAAGCCTGGTGCTGTGGAATGGATTCAGGCTAATGAGACCCCAGAGCAGTGCCCCGACCTGCACTATGTGGTGACAGGCCTGACCAATGAGCAGGAGTATGCCTTCAGGATTTTCACTGTCAATGCTGCCGGCAAATCTGACCCTGCCTACGTCAAACAACCCATCAAAGTCCACGACAGGCTAGGTAGGGGGTCCATTTGTCTCTCTTTTATTTCTGTTCTTTGTGGTAACCAAGCTCCATGGAATCATTTTTGAAGCACAAATAGATGTTTAAGTTTAGCCTATCATAACAGCTTTTGAGAAAAAACAGTATTTCACCAAGTTTTTCTGTAGAATTCATTTCAATGTAGTTTCAGTTACAGCTTCAGGAGACAATATTTAAGTTTTTCAGTTTATTACTGGAGACGCTGGGGCAGGGGGCTGCCTAGTAAGGTGCCCAGGGAGTTGGGATGGATTGGTGCCTTGTTCAGGGGCACCACAGCACATTTTTGGACACCGCAACCATTTGAGTTCATATCTACAGAATTTAGTAAATTTGTACCCATTTCTGTCCACAGAGGAGCCAGAGTTGCTGCTGGATGCTAATATGGCACGTGACCACCTGGCAATGTTGGGCACTGACATCACTCTGAGTGCCACCATTAAGGGTGTGCCAACACCCACCGTAAGCTGGAAGAAGAACGATGGAGATGTTCCTTCTCACATCACTGTTGCTGTCACTGCCACCAGCAGCAAAGTCTTCATTCCCAAGTGTGTCCGCGCTGACTCTGGCAACTACACAATCACTGTGGAGAATGCTGCTGGAAAGAAATCAGCAACCGTTGCTGTGCTTGTGCTGAGTAAGTGAATCATCAGTCAAAAAAAATAATTTGTAAAGACTGATATACTCTGGGGTGGTTTGGTTCTGCAGGCTGCAGTTCAAAGAAATGTGGATTAACAGGCAACACTAAATTGGCTGTAAGTGTGAATGTGAGTGTTTGTCTCTGTACATCAGCCTTGTGATCGACTGACGACCTGTCCAGGTGAGGCCTACAACCCTCAAAGGACAAGGGGTATAGCTAATGGTTGGATGAGGAAAAAAAAAGAGAAGAATACATTCAAAATTCTTTTAGAATATAGGTGAATTTTAACCCACTTTTGTTTCCACCAGATAAGCCTTCTCCTCCTAGAGACCTGGTGGTCTCCGAGGTGACCAGCGAGTCCGCCTACCTGACATGGAAAGCTCCTGAGGACAATGGTGGTGCTGTCATCTCCCACTATGTTGTACAGAAGAAGGATGTAGCTGCAGAGCAGTGGGTTCCCGTATCTGCAGCCAATAAGAAACTGAGTCTGATGGCCATGTATCTGATGGAAGGAATCCAGTACCTGTTCAGGGTGGCTGCTGAGAACCAGTTCGGCAGAAGCGACTATGTGATGACTAAGACACCCATCAAGGCTATCGATCCGCTCTGTCAGTATAAGTCATTATTATGTTATGTTGAAAAATAATAATTTTTCAGAACCTTGTGTAAATTATGGAGCTTCTAACTTCTGAAGGATACATTCTAGATTAGTTGTCTATAGTGTCATTCATTAGTGTTTCTGCTTTTCCAAAAAATGTGCATTGTTTGTGTTTTTTTACTTTGTCACAACAGAAAAATTATCAGAGCTGTTAGAATGATGAATGTCAGTGATCAACCGTTGTTCTTTGGGTTTAAGAAAGTCTGAGGATAGTTCTGTGTCATCTCAAGACAATTTTCAGCAAATTATCAATAAGTTCAAAATTTAAATCCACCAGTAATCAGCAATTAATTGTCTTTTTTTAAGATCCTCCTGGCCCACCCAAGAACCTACACCACACTGATGCAGACAAGACAGAGGTGTGGTTGGCATGGGAGTGGCCAGACCGCACGGGTGGAAGTGAAATCACTGGTTTCATTGTGGAACATCAGGAAGAGGGCCAGACTGATTGGGTCACCTTCAAGACCGTAAGCAATAACCATGCCCACGTCACTGGTCTGGAGGAGGGCAAGACTTACCGCTTTAGGGTCAAGGCTCAGAATGCCATTGGTGTGAGCAGGCCTGACACTAGCGTCCCTGTCACCTGCCAGGAGAAGACATGTAAGACACATAATTCTTGTGTGTTGAGTTGTTTGTTATTGCAAATGCTGCTCCAGTTCTCATTTACAAGCCTAAAAACATTCTAATATTGTTGCTGTTTTGGTCTCTTTCAGTACCACCAACTATTGAAGTTGACGTGAAGCTTATTGAGGGTCTTGTTGTCAAATCTGGCAGCACTATTGCCCTTCCAGCCAAGATGACAGGCATTCCCATTCCCACTGCCAAATGGATGACAGATGGCAAGGAGATTGCATCAGAAGGCCGCTATCACATCAAGTCTGCTGGATCCTCAACCATCCTCAGTATCCCTGAGTGCCAGAGAGGAGACACCGGAGAGTACACCCTCACTGTGTCTAATCCTGCTGGTAGCAAGACTGTTGCCTTGCATGTCACTGTGCTGGACCTTCCAGGTCCACCCATCGGACCCATCAATATCTTGGAGGTAACCCCTGATTACATGATGATCCAATGGAGGGCACCCAAGGATGATGGTGGCACGCCCATCACCAACTATGTGGTGGAGAAGAAAGATGTGAAGAAGCCATGGGAGCCTTGGTCTGTTGTTAGTTCCAGCGGTACCAGCACAAAGGCCAAAGTGTCCAGGCTGGAGAAGGGTCGTGAGTACATTGTCCGTGTCCGTGCAGAGAATAAGATTGGCATCGGCACTGGGCTTGAGAGTCCACCCACAATTGCCAAGCACATGTTCAACCCTCCTGGTCCACCAGGCCTGCCAGAGTGCTCTGATATCACAGAGAATGCTGTGACAGTGGCATGGACCCTGCCTGACTATGATGGCGGAAGCCCCATCAGTGGCTATGTAATTGAACGCAGAGAAATGACAGGAAAGTGGATCCGTGTCAACAAAACACCTGTGCTGGACCTCAGATACAGAGTCTCAGGCCTGTTTGAAGGCAACAGCTATGAGTTCAGAGTGTTTGCTGAGAACATTGCCGGTATCAGTGAGCCCTCTCCCACCTCTGACCCCATCAAGGCCACTCGTGCTATCACCAAACCCGGACCCCCTGGCAATCCTAAACTGAAGGACTGGAGCAAATCTTATGCTGACATCTGCTGGACCAAGCCTACAAGAGATGGTGGCAGTCCCATTCTTGGTTATGTGGTTGAGGCTCAGAAGTCAGGAACTGCCCAGTGGGACAGAATCAACAAGGACCTCATAAAGATGTGTGCTTACAGAGTGCCAGGCCTGATTGAAGGAATGGAGTACAGAATTCGCATCAGGGCCACCAACAAGGTTGGAGACAGTGAACCCAGGGAACTGCCTGAGACCATCTTGGCAAAGGACATTCTGGTGCCTCCTGAAGTTGTTGTTGACGTGTCCTGTCGCGATTCTCTGACAGTAAGGGCAGGCCAGATCGTCAGTTTGATCACTAGGGTGAAGGGCAGACCAGATCCAGAGATCACTTGGACAAAGGATGCTAGAGCCTTGTCCCGGGATAAGCGCACTGAAATTAATAACAGCTACCCACTATGTGAACTAGTTATCAATGAGGCGGTCAGATCAGATTATGGTAAATATGCAATTATTGCAAAAAACAGCAGTGGGCAGGCACAGGCCACAATTCTTGTGAATGTCCTGGACACACCAGGAGCTTGCCAGAACCTGAAAGTGGCCTATGTGACCAAGAACTCCTGCATGGTGTCCTGGGAGAACCCTGAGGACAATGGAGGCACTGAGATTACTCAGTACATTATTGAGTGTCGTCAGCCCAGCCAGAGAGGATGGACGGTGGTCTCAAATGATTGCACCAAGCGCTTGATAAAGGCTCCTCTTGCTGAGGGTTGTGAGTACTTCTTCCGTGTCAGCGCAGAAAACAAGATTGGTGCTGGTCCACCTACTGAGACAAAGACACCTGTGTTGGCAGTTGATCCCATAGAGAAACCTGGTGAACCTGTTGACTTCCATATTTCTGAGATTGGCAAGACTTTCTGCTTCCTCAAGTGGAGGAAGCCAGACTATGATGGTGGTAGCCGTAACCTGGGTTATCATGTTGAAAAGAAACCAAAGGAGGCTGAGGAGTGGGAGAGGCTTCACAAGGGTGCCATTAAGGAGACTTACTTCATGGCTGACAGGTGCATTGAAAACCAGATCTACCAGTTTAGAGTTCAGACTAAGAATGAGGGAGGCGAGAGCAATTGGGTGACCACAGATGAGGTCCTGGTTAAGGAGCAGCTTGTGGAGCCTGAGATCAAGATTAAACTGGATGGAACCCTTATGGTCAAGGCAGGAGATTCCATTCCTATCGAGGCTATGGTGAAGGGAAAACCCCAGCCTGATGTGAAATGGACCAAAGATGAGAGAACAGAGGAGATTAAGAAGGGCCCCAGGCTACAGATTGAAATTGGTACTGACTTCTCAAAGCTGCTGATTACCAGCGCCAGGCGCACTGACAGTGGCAGATATATTGTCAGTGCCTCCAACAGTGCAGGAACCTGCTCTGCTCATGCCAAGGTCAATGTACTGGATAGACCCGGCCCCGTCAGGGATCTCAAGGTGTCTGATATCACCATCGACAGGTGCCATCTGGCTTGGGAAATCCCAGAGGATGATGGCGGCTGTGATATCTACAACTACATTATTGAGAAATGTGAGACCAAGAGAGGAATCTGGTCAGTCCACTCAAATGCTGTCATCACCAATAAAGCAAAAGTTACTCGCCTCATTGAGGGTAATGAGTATATCTTCAGAGTTCGTGCTGAGAATAAAATGGGTCCTGGCCCTGCAGTGCAGAGTGAGGCCATTGTTGCAGGCACCCAGTTCAGTGTACCCGATGCTCCTGAAGCACCAGAAGTCACCAAGATTGCCAAAGAAGAGATGACTGTGCAGTGGTCAGAGCCTGAGAGAGATGGAGGAAAGCCAATCACAGGTTATCTGTTGGAGAAGAGGGAGGAACATGCTGTTAGGTGGTCTCCTGTCAACAAAGACCCAGTTCCTGGAACTCGTTTCACAGTTACGGGACTCCTGCCTCTCCATGACTACCAATACAGAGTGAAGGCTGTCAATGAAATTGGCATCGGCAGCCCAAGCAAGCCTTCACGTGCCATCACTGCAAAGGATGCAGTTGGTATGTAACTAATAATGTTTACATAGTGTTTAATGTGCGTTTACAAATATAGTTTGTACCAGAGACAAAATTCATGCTTTCATGTTCAAACACTCTTATGTCTTCTCACAGAGCCTCCTGCACCTCCTACCAACTTGAAGGTCCTGGACAGCACCAAGTCAACTGTGACTCTGGGCTGGACCAAGCCTGCATCTGATGGTGGAGCGCCCATCATTGGCTACGTTGTGGAGATGAGGGCACAGGGAACTGCCAAGAAAGGAGATGACAGTTGGAAGAGGTGCAACGTAGCAGCTCAGTTGGTCGTGTGCGAGTTCACAGTCACAAGTCTGGATGAGAAGCTTGTGTATGAATTTAGAGTGTCAGCGCAGAACCAGGTGGGCATGAGTCTGCCCTGCAACCTGGAGGGTGCTGTGATCCCAAGGGAGATTCTAGGTGAGATTCAAGGGAAACTTGAATTGCTTTTATGGCAACCACATAGCATCTCAGGTTTACCCAAAGTATCTGTGACAATGTTTTATGATCAACAGATCACATCAAGATGTGATCTGTATTTGTGACATCAAGCTGACACATGCACTGTTCTTCCAACAGAGGCACCAGAGATTGACTTGGATGCTAACCTGAAGCAGGGACTGACAGTGAGAGCTGGCTGTCCCATCCGGCTTTGTGCCACCATCAGAGGCAGACCACCTCCCAAGGTGACTTGGAGGAGGATGGGCATTGACAACGTGGTCAGGAAGGGAAAAGTTGACATCATTGACACCATGACCTTCCTCGTCATCCCTGACAGCACACGTGATGACTCTGGCAAATATTGCCTGACTCTGCAGAGCCCTGCAGGAGAGAAGGCTGTATTTGTCAATGTTAAGGTTCTAGGTAAGTCTTGGTTTTCTTGTGCACACAAGCAAACTTTAACAAAATAAAAAACAAAATTCAAATGTCATAATCTGCTGTTCTTGGCAGACACTCCTGGACCTGTAATGAATCTAGAGGCTACTGATATCAAACAGACATCAGTCATGCTGTCCTGGAGTCCTCCAGAGAACAACGGTGGCAGTGAGGTCAGTCATTACATTGTTGAAAAGCGTGAGATTGACCGCAAGACATGGGCAACTGTCAAGGCCGAAGTGGACAAGGAAAAGATTCCCTTCAAAGTCAGTGGTCTGATGCCGGGGACCGAATACTACTTCAGAGTCATAGCTGTCAACGAGTACGGTTCTGGAGTTCCCAAAGTGACACCCACTTCGTACCTGGCCTCTGATCCTGTCAGTACGTATCATCTCTTAAACACACAATGTGACACCAGACCCAAGAGCTCATGCATGGCTTACAGCCCTCCACTGTGCTCAGTTGTCTCTTTTTTATCGGTCATCAGAAACACTTGAACACACCTATCTGATTTCTTTTGCAGGCAAGCCAGATCCTTGTGAAAAGATTGAAGTTCTGGAGATCACTAAGAACAGCGCCACAGTTGGCTGGGTGAAACCTGCGAGGGACGGCGGTGCCAAGATCGATGGTTATGTGATTGAATACATTGAAGTCAAACCTCCTCCAGAGCCTCCAGCACCTGTGGAGGTTTGTCACGTGAACAAAAGAAACCGTAACCTCACAGCCATTTTACAAATATTTATGCATTTATATTTTTCAATTCAAGCTCTTTTCTTGAGTAAACTTGGAAAAAACAAAATGCTCAAATGCTCAAATTGCTACAGGTTCAAGAAGGAGAGGAGGCTCCTCCACCACCCCCTCCACCTCCTGTGGTAGAGGAGGAAGAGGAGGCTGAACCTGAAAAGGAAGTGTGGAATGCCTACACCACAGTAAAAGGTTTGACAATCAGCATCAGTGGTCTGAAGGAGGGCAAGAGGTACAAGTTCAGAGTGGCTGCCAAGAACATCATGGGCATGAGCTTGTTCACCGAGACAAGAGAGCCCGTCGAGATCAAGGAACAGATGTGTAAGTTGTCATGTCAGATTAGAAAGAGATCAATAAGTTTTAGCCATTATCCCATGATAGGCCGACAGTTTACGTATGTTGTTTTTGTCTAGTTATCTCATGATCAGGATTTAATTGTTTTTATTTTTGAACACTGACAGTAAAATGTAGTACTGTAATATCCAGGTATAGCGCTAAATATGATCACCATTTGTTATCTCAAGGCTGCTCAACTTCCCCAGATAGTCTCTCAAATTCTCATGTCCTCACCTGCAGTGGAACCAAAGATTGTCATGCCAGAGTCAGTGAGTGCCAGGGCCGGCGCCAAGCTCAGAGTGGAGGCACTGGTTTCTGGAAAACCTGCCCCAACCTGCAAGTGGAAGCGTGGCGAAGATGCAGTTGTCCCATCCAGTCGTCTCGCTGTGCACCAGTCCGGCAACCTGTGTGTCTTAATCATCAAAGATGTGTCAAGGACTGACAGTGGAGAGTACAGCCTGGTGGCTGAGAACAGTTCTGCAAAGGTGGTCCAGACACTTAAGATCGTCATCAGAGGTCAGCGTTACCCACAATAAGATAACATGAAGAAATTAAAGTATTTACATTTTGGGACTAAGCAACAGAGAAAATGACTCAGCTGAATTTTCTGTGCATTTCAGACATCCCTGGTCCACCTGAGGGCCCTGTGGTGATCAGTGACATTGACTCTGATGCCTGCTCCCTGTCCTGGAATAAACCACTGGAGGACGGAGGCAGCAATATCACCAACTATGTGGTGGAGAAATGCGATGTGAGTAGAGGTGACTGGGTGACAGCCGTGTCTTCCTGCCAAAAGACCACCTGCAGGCTTGGAAAGCTCATTCCTGGGAAGGAGTATGTGTTCCGTATCCATGCTGAGAACCGCTTTGGTGTGTCAGAACCCATTCAGTCTGACAGGATGGTTGCCAAGTTCCCCTTTGGTAAGTTTAACTGAAATATGTCCCCAGTGCAGGCATTGATACATGTTAGATGTAAGCTTCTGTTTAAAATTGACAGGTTTTGTCATTACAGGCTGTATTTATTTTGTCTGTTTTGTTGTCACCAGATGTTCCTAGCGAGCCCCTCAACTGCCGCATCAACAAGACCAACAAGGACTGTATGTTTGTGGCCTGGGATAAACCTGAGAGTGATGGCGGCAGTCCCATCACAGGTTACTACATCGAGCGTAAGGAGAGGAACAGCCTGCTGTGGGTGAAGGCTAATGACACAGTTGTCCGCACCACTGAGTACCCATGCGCTGGCCTCATTGAGGGCCTGGAATACACCTTTAGAGTGTCTGCAATCAACCGTGCCGGCCAGGGCAAACCAAGCAAGAAGACTGACTTTGTTACTGCCAGAACACCCGTTGGTATGTTTTGTGCCAGTACCTATGCAACAATCATATTGTATTAATTTAATCTTGTTACCTTACTTCTGCTCATTTGTCTTTTTGTGTCACAGACACTCCAGGTAAACCTGAGATTCTGGATGTAACCAAGAACTCTGTCACTCTGGTATGGGCCCGTCCGAAGAATGATGGTGGAAGCAAGATTATTGGCTACTATGTCGAGGCCATGCGGGTACCAGGAGATACTTGGATACGCTGCAACACTAGCAGCCAGAATGTCCCAAGGGAGGAGTATACAGTTACTGGCCTGGAGAGAGACTTGCAGTACCAGTTCAGAGTCATTGCTAAAACAGCTGTCAACATGAGCAGACCCTCTGAGCCGACAGACCCTGTCCTGGTTTGTGCTGAGAACGGTGAGGTTTGAATTTAACACTCTTCTGACCAGGCTCAGCTTGACATTGTGAAAAAATAGAAAGAGAGGAGTATCTCACAGATATGAGCGTAACACTTATTTATGTCATCGTCATTAAACACAGTTCCTCCAAGAATGGAGCTCAGTGCCAGGATGCAGAAAGGTCTTAAGGTGAAGGCTGGGACCACAGTGCTACTAGAAGCTGAGGTGTTTGGTAAGCCAATGCCCAGAGTGACCTGGAAGAGAGGGGATGAATACCTGAAGTCAGGTGAAGGCCAGGTAATTACCCAGCAGAGGCATCACTTCCAGGTGGAGATGACAGCAGTCACAAAGGAGCACACAGGAACCTATACCATCTTGGCCGAAAATGCCAGTGGCTCCACGACTGCTGAGATCCAGGTCAACATTCTGGGTGAGTACTTAATTTCTTTAGGGACATCTTCTGAAACTCTATCAAGATACAACTTCTGTGTTTTTCATAGTCTATAGGCTGTATTCACATTATATTCTACATGATGTACCCACAGCTTCACACGTCACCATACTGTGCTCAGTTGGCTGATATTCCATTAATTTTTCTGTCCTTAGATGCGCCTGGCCCCCCTGCAAGTGCCAAATATGTTGAGGTGTTTGCCACCAGTATCAAGCTGTCTTGGGAACCTCCTGTGAAAGATGGTGGTGCCCCCATCAGCAGCTATATTGTGGACAAGCGTGAGACCAGCAGAGCTAACTGGGCCCAGGTCTCCACCAAGATCAAAGGTGACATCCTTGAATTCAACGTGGAGAAGCTGATTGAGGGTCATGAGTACCAGTTCCGAATCCGCGCTGAGAACATGTGGGGAGTTGGAGACCCCCTCATCACTAACCCTGTCATTGCCAAGAACCCATTCAGTGAGTCATCACCAGCATTTTGTCTGTGTTCACACATCGTACAACAACATCAGTGGCAGTGAACAACTGTAGGAATTAATTATATATTGAGTATTGCATCATGCTGTGCTAAAATTTAAACTGGATCTAAAACCGTGTGAAATAAATAAGAAACACCGAAAACTTGTCACACTGAGTCCAGATTTGGTTGCCTTTTTCAAACCTGAAATATATTTTTAATATCCACACTAAAACCTTAACTCTGGTGTCACTTACAGCGGTCCCTGGCCCTTGTGAGGCCCCAGTGATCACCAATGTGACAAAAGATCATATGACTGTGAGCTGGAAGGAGCCTGCTGATGATGGAAAGTCCACTATCTTGGGCTACATGCTTGAAAAGAAAGAGGCCAAAGAACTGAACTGGACCAAGCTGAACAGGAAGCCTGTGACAGAAAGGACCCTTGATGTAACAGGCCTCACAGAGGGATCTGAGTATGAGTTCAGAGTCATTGCTGTCAATGTTGCAGGGCTTGGCAAACCCAGCGAGCCCTCTGCTGGCACCACCGCACAGAATCCCATCAGTGAGTCCCATGGCTTCTGAAAACTTTGCAGTTATTTCTTAACGAGATATGAAATGTACTGTTACTCACAGAATTCAGACATCCTGTTTGTAACCTAAATTGAATCAATGTGATCTTCCCCAGCTCCTCCTGGCCCCGTTGTGAATCCCAGTGTGGCAGACACGACCCATAGCACCATCAGTCTCACCTGGACTGCCCCTGCCAACAATGGTGGAAGCTCCATCATTGGATACTTGGTGGAGTGCAAGAGGACTGACACCACAGACTGGATCCGCTGTAATGTCCCCAGGAACCTGCAGGATACCAACTATGTAATCCAGAACCTAATTGACAAGGCCGAGTACCAGTGCCGCATCACTGCTGTCAACAAGGTTGGCTTCGGCGAGCCAGTTGAAGTATCCGGCACACATGTTGCCAAGGACATCACTGGTATGTATGATTTCAAGTTCATTGCATTTACTTTAATTCTGTAGAACAGTGAGTGTAAGTGGAAAACAGTATCATTGATATAACCTGATATACAAGATACAAACCTGGAAAGTGCTGCTTATTCATAGTTAGCTGGAGTATGACAAAGATTGGATGAAAATCTGCAATCATTTAAACTTGCTAGCATCATGTTAGCCTGGACCACTGAGACTGTGTTTGAATAAAAGGATCCTTGTGTATTTCAATTTCACTTGACAGCTTGACTAGTTACTATATACTTACTATAGTTCTCAGTAAAACGTTGCTTTTTACCACCGTTTTTTTAATTATTATTAAAGTTCACAAAGTTAGCAGTATTCTTCTCTATTTTTATGAAGAACATTGAGTCTTTGCAGCCATTAACAGTAAGGCTCTTTCCTCTGTCACTCCTAAAAACTTCACCCCTCTGTGTATTCATGCAGTTCCTCCAGAGGCAGAGCTGAGCGCAGAGCTAAAGGAAGGCCTGGAGCTGCGCGCTGGTGCCACGATGAAGCTTCAGGCCACCATCAAGGGCCGACCCATTCCCAAGGTCACCTGGGCAAAGATGAACACCAACATCAAGGACCGTCAAGGCATTGTCATAAAATCCACCAACACTGACACCATGGTGAAAGTGGAGAATGTCAACAGATATGATGCTGGCAAATACATCCTGAACCTGGACAGCTTGGCTGGCATGAAGATGTACACCATTGTTGTCAAGATTCTTGGTGAGTGAAGGGCTTATTTATTTATTTTCTATGCAAATGCATTAATCTCAGTTTGTTTGCAGTAATTGTACTCTGTACTGACTGACTCAGATCAGCCATGGATTAATCAAAAACAGGAATGAATTGATGAAAAAAAATCCTTTTTGGGGTATAGGTTTATATTGTAGGAGACATTAAATGTTGTTGAATCCCTCCAGACACTCCTGGACCACCAGTCAATCTGATGGTGAAAGAGGCATCCAAGGACAGTGCCTCCATCTACTGGGATGCTCCTCTGATTGATGGTGGCCATGAAGTCACCCACTACATTGTGGAGAAGCGAGATACTGAGAGGAAGGCCTGGTCCATCGTCTCCAACAACTGCACCAAGACAGCATTCAAGGTGCCAGACCTGGATGCTGGACGCTCCTACTGCTTCAGAGTGTCAGCAGTTAATCAGCTCGGTGCTGGAGAGTGCTGTGAGACAGCCGATTCAGTCAGAGCATCAGGTTGGTTGTGTATAACATATTTTGTGGCTGGCCTTCCTTTGTTTGTTGTTCTTGCCATTACTATTCTCACTATGTTCATATCTACCCTCTCAGAGGAGCCTGGGCCTGTCATGGACTTTAAGACCCTGCTGGTTACCAAGGACTCTTGCACTCTAAGCTGGAAGAAACCACTCTCAGATGGTGGCAGCCGCATCATCTGCTACGTGCTGGAGGTTCTCAATGGTGAAGACAAGTACAAGGAGCTAATGAGGTCCAAGAACATGCAATATAGCGCCAAAGACCTGGTGGAGGGCAAAGAGTACACCTACAGAGTCAAGGCTGTGAATGATTCAGGAGAGAGCTCTGCCAAGGAGCTGATGGTGGTTGCCAAGGAGCAGATCAGTAAGTGTCCACAACTTGGCAGTGTGTGAAGTGTTCAAAGTAGAGTTTAAAAAGTAGAGTTTTAAAATACTTTTTCCTTCACTCTGCAGTTCATCCAAGCTGTGACTTGAGGGAGCTACCCAACATGTGCTACATTGCTAAGGAGGGTAGCACCGTCCGCCTGAAGATCCCGATCATTGGCAAACCTACGCCCAAGGTCTCCTGGAAGAAGGGAGAAGACGAGGACCTGACAGACACAGGGCGAGTGTGTGCTGAGTCATCTGCAGTCAACACCACCCTCCTGATCAGAGACTGCCAGAGGAGTGATGCCTCCAAGTACACCATCACCCTGAGGAACAGTGCTGGAAGCAAGGAGTCCACCATCTTCATCAGGTAGGAATTAAATTGTACCAGGGCATGTAATTTAACAATATGTAATACAACATTCAGAATATAGTCCTTAAAATGGATCGCAACATGCCAGTTTCAGTCATACCCTGGCATTACTGGCAACACATAAATAAGAAACAAAGAAAAAAAACTGTCTATCTTCCTTTTAGGGTGGTGGGCAAACCTGGCATCCCTGGCGGGTCCATTAAGTTCAAAGATGTTACTGCAGATGGTGCTACACTGAAGTGGGGTGTTCCAAAGGATGATGGTGGCTCAGAGATCACCAACTACATCTTGGAAAAGAGGGACTCCATCACTAACATGTGGGTGACTGTGTCCTCCACTGTGGAAACCAACACAATGAGGGTGACTGGTCTCCATGAGGGCACAGAATACATCTTCAGAGTCTGTGCTGAGAACAAGTACGGTGTTGGAGAAGGACTCAAATCTGAGCCCACTGTTGCTAAACATCCATTCAGTAAGTGACTATAACATATTTTAAGGCTCAAGAAGTCTAGGTGTTCAACTTTTAAAGGTTAGCTTTTCCTAAACACTGTCTCCCTGTTTTTCTACAGATGTTCCTGATGCTCCTCCTCCTCCTCAGATCATGAGCATGCGTCACGACTCTGCTTACTTGGCCTGGTCTGACCCCAGGAAGACTGGAGGATCTCCCATCACAGGTGCAGTGAGCTTGAATAAATGAACTACTGTCAAACAGCAGTGTCACTTCTTACTTATATTATTATGACCTATATGACCTGTATGTGCCATGTGAGCTAAATGAAGATTTTGTTTTTCCCCCCTTTGGAACTACGTTCAGGCTATCATGTTGAGTTCAAGGAAAGGAACAGTATGCTGTGGAAGAGAGCAAGCCCAGCTCCCTTGAGAATGAAGGAACACAAGGTAACTGCACTGACTGAAGGCCTAGAGTACGAGTTCAGAGTCATGGCAATCAACCTGGCTGGCATTGGCAGACCGAGCGCTCCCACAGATCCTCAGGTGGCCCTGGATCCAATTGGTAGGTGTAAACTGTGTGAGAGTGGCAACAACTTAAAATATATACTAATTATATAAAGGCACAACACTGCATTCATATTTTTCATATTTGCATCATTAGATGCCCCTGGTAAACCTGATGTGATCAGCATCACCAGGAGCACTGTGACCCTCCAGTGGACTGAACCACAGTTTGATGGTGGCCACAGACTGACTGGCTACATTGTTGAGAAGCGTGACCTTCCGTCTAAGATCTGGGTTAAGGCCAACAATGTGAATGTTGTGGAATCTGCATTCACTGTCACCGATCTACAGGAGGGCTGCAAATACGAGTTCAGGATCAGGGCGAAGAATGCAGCCGGTGCTCTCAGCCCACCCTCTGAGCAAACAGATACCATTATCTGCAGAGATGAATATGGTGAGAAGAGGATATAAAACGGTGTTAAAACCATTCTGAATGCTTTCAGTGTGACAATATGACACTGAGGTAGAGGCTTAGCATACTGCATGATAAATTAAATGTTTCCTATTTCCTCCAACAGCTGCACCAACCATTACTATTGATGCTCAAGTGATGGAGGGGCTGACTGTCCGAGCCGGTGATACCATTGTCATTACTGCCACAAGCATTTTAGGCAAACCTGCGCCAACCTCATGCTGGTCAAAGGGAGGAAAGTACTTTAAACCCTCTGACCTTGTTCATATCGAAACCACTGCAACTTCCTCTACTCTATCCATCAAATATGCCAGCAGGAAGGACTCTGGAGAGTACATCATAACTGCCAGCAACCCATTTGGTGTAAAAGAAGAAACAGTCAAGGTCAAAGTTCTGGATGTTCCTGGTGCTCCTGGACCCATTGAATGCAGTGGTGTCTCCTCTGAAAAAGTCACTCTTACATGGACAGCTCCTACTGAGGATGGAGGCTCTCCTATCAAGTATTATACCCTGGAGAAGAGGGAGACCAGCCGCCTGCTCTGGACTGTCTTAGAAGAGAAGGTCATCGACTGTCACTATGTGGCCAATAAGCTCATCCAGGGCAATGAGTACTTGTTCAGAGTCTCTGCTGTTAACCAGTATGGTGCCAGTGAGCCATCTCACTCTGAGGCTGTCAAGATGGTTGATAGATTCGGTATGTTCAGTTGTTTTATGTTCTTCAAATGTCATACATCCTGTATTTGTGCAAAGTTGTTTTTTTTTATTAGATAAAACATCTCTGGAAGAAAAATACAGAATGCTAAAGTTCATTCATGTGTTTTTTTGTTTTTATTCTATACGTCTAGGTCCTCCTGGTCCACCATCCAAACCAGAAGTTGAGAAAGTGGATGGCCATTCAGCCACTGTGAGCTGGAGAAGACCAGCTGAGGATGGAGGAAGTGATATCATAGGATACTGTGTTGAGAAGAAGGAGAAAAGGGCAATGAGATGGGTCAGGGCATCCAAGAAATCCATTGCTGAACTCAGCTATGAAGTCACTGGTCTTACTGAGGGTGTGGAGTATGAGTTCCGTGTTCTTGCTGAGAACAAAGCTGGCTTTGGAGAGCCAAGTGAACCATCTATGTCTGTCAGAACAATAGTTGCTGCCCGTAAGTAAAATAAGTTTGAGCTGTGAAAACCAAATGGGCCACCAAAAAACAATATTAAAGTATTATGTTAAAGTACAGTGAAATCAAGCTTTTACAGAATGCTATCTTTAATTTTAAAAAACATTAACCTTTTTTTTTAATGTCTGTCAGGTGTGCCTGGACCTCCAGTCAATCCAAGAGTCACAGACACAACCAAGACTACAGCCACTCTGAACTGGGGAAAACCTCTTGATAATGGTGGACTTGAAGTCACTGGGTATGTGATTGAGCACAAGAAGGAAGGAACAGAAGAATGGGTTAAGGATACCCCATCATCTCCCCTTAGGATCACAGAATTTGTTGTTCCTGAGCTTGAAACTGGTGTAAAATACCACTTCAGAATTAGTGCCGTGAATGCTAAGGGGGCAGGTGCACCTGCTGAAACTCAGGAACTAGTTGAAATTGTGGAGCGGGCAGCTGAGCCAGATTTGGAGCTGGATGTTGAGCTGAGAAGAACCCTTGTCATCAGGGCTGGCTGCACCATTCGCCTCTTTGTTCCAATCAAGGGACGTCCTACACCTACAGTCACCTGGACTAAGGAGGGTGGTCCTGTCCCACGTGCAGTCATTGACAGCACTGAGTCATTCACAATGCTGCTCATTCCTGAGAGTTCAAGGATTGATGCTGGCAAATATGAGCTTACCCTCAAAAACTCAGCTGGAAAGAAAAGTGCTGATATACATGTGAGAGTTTTGGATTCACCTGGACCTCCAATTAACTTAAAACCAGTCAAGATTGACAAAGAAAGCATTACTCTCCAGTGGGAGATTCCTCTCATTGATGGTGGAGCCAAGATCACAAACTACATCATTGAGAAGAGAGAATCAACACGCAAGGCTTTCGCTACTGTTGTTACAAATTGCCCAAACACTTCCGTCAGGATTGGTGAGCTGGGTGAAGGTTGTGAGTACTATTTCAGAGTATCTGCCGAGAACGAATATGGTATTGGTGAGGCGGTTGAGACTGCAGATCCAATCCGTGCATCCCAAGCACCAACTCCTCCAGAGAGTATTATTCCTACTGATATCACTAAGAACTCTGTGAGCCTGGCTTGGACCAAACCCAAGCACGATGGTGGAAGCAGAATTTCAGGATATGTCCTGGAGGCCAAGAAGAAGGGAACTGATCAGTGGGCCCACGTAACAACAGTCAAAACCATGGATTTCACAGTGAAAAATCTAAATGAAAATGAAGAGTACATTTTCCATGTAATGGCTGTCAACGTATCAGGTAGAAGCACTCCACGTGAGAGCAAACCTATTGTTGTAAAGGATTCTACCTCCGTACCAGAGTTTGACCTGCGTGGTGTGTGTCAGAAGACTGTTATTGCCAAGGCAGGAGATGACATCAAGGTTGAAATCCCAGTTATGGGACGTCCTAGACCAACTATCTCTTGGCAGAAGGATGGCTCAGCCCTAAAGCTCACACAGAGAACCAACGTTGAAACTACTACTGCTACTGTTATCCTCAGCATCAATGAATGCAACAGAGCTGACAGTGGTGTATACACCATGACAGCAAAGAACATTGTTGGTTTTGTGACAGATAATATCATCGTCAAAGTACATGATGTACCTGGGCCACCCAAGGGACCAGTTAAGATTGTGGAGATATCGCGTACCTATTGCATCTTTGCATGGGACACTCCTGAGAATGACGGAGGTGTTCCAATCAATAACTACGTGATTGAGATTAGAGACACAACTTCCCAAACATGGACAGAGCTGTCTTCCACTGTCATCCGTACAATGTTCAAAGCCATTCGCTTAACCACGGGATCAGAGTACCAGTTCAGAGTAAAGGCTAAGAACAGATATGGTGTTGGACCTCCCATCACCTCAGAAGCAGTGGTGGCTGCCTATCCATTTAAAGCCCCTGGACCCCCCGGTACACCTAGTGTTGTTTCATTTACCAAGGACTCTATAACAATTGGCTGGAATGAACCTGTGTCTGATGGTGGAAATGAAGTAATTGGTTATCATGTTGAAAGAAAAGAAAGAAGCAGCATTATGTGGCATAAGATCAGCAAGGGTCTTGTGAAAGGAAACATCTTTAAATCCACTGGGCTTGAAGATGGAGTTGCCTATGAGTTCCGTGTCATGGCTGAAAACATGGCTGGAATTGGTAAGCCCAGCAAAGCCTCCGAAGCAATACTGGCCTTGGACCCTGTAGACCCACCAGGCCAGCCTGTGCCAATATTTGTCAACAAGAATGTCATCACTATCCAATGGACAAAGCCTGAGTACGATGGTGGCTTCAAAATCACTGGCTACGTAGTGGAGAAGAGAGAACTGCCTACTGGTCGATGGATCAGAGCCAACTTCACTAACATCATTGAGACAGCATTCACTGTAAGTGGACTCACTCAAGATGCCTCTTATGAGTTCCGTATCATAGCCAGAAACTCAGCAGGTGCAGTAAGTGTGCCCTCTGAACCTTCAGACCCAATTATCTGCAAAGATGACATCACTGAGCCACGCATTATGGTTGACGCAATCTTTAAGGATGTTGTACTACTGAAGGCAGGAGAGTCCTTCAAGCTTGATGCTGACATTGCTGGTCAACCAACCCCATCTATGGTTTGGACCAAGAATGGAAAGGAGGTTGAGAACACAATGAAATTGGAAGTTAAATTTACTGAACTGACAACTACTCTGACCAACAAGGACTCTACCAGATTAGATGGGGGAGAATTTGTTTTGACTGCTACTAATGTCGGTGGATTTGCTAAGCACATCTTTAATGTTAAAGTGCTTGACAGACCCGGACCACCAGCTGGACCTCTAAAGGTGACTGATGTCACAGCTGACAAGTGTGTACTGACCTGGGCTCCACCTGCAGATGATGGCGGGGCCAAGATTGAAGGATATGTGGTTGAGAAGCGTGAGTCAAGCAGACTGGTTTGGACAAATGTGGTTTCAGACCTTCAGGTTACACAATATAAGGTGACAAAGCTGCTTAAAGGAAATGAATACATTTTCAGAGTTATGGCGGTAAACAAATATGGACTTGGCGAGTCTCTTGATTCAGAGCCCACTCTTGCAGACAACCCATATGGGGTTCCTGATCCTCCAGAGAATCCTGAGGTGACAGCTATCACTAAAGATTCAATGGTTGTTATGTGGCAAGCACCTAAGAGTGATGGTGGAACTCTGATCACCAACTATAATGTTGAAAGGAAAGACAGAATAGGCCTACGTTGGGTCAAATGCAACAAGAGGAAGATCAAAGATCTTCAGTTCAAGGCCGCGGGCCTTGTTGTCGGTCATGAATATGAATTCAGAATAACTGCTGAGAATGCTGCTGGAGTGAGTGCACCAAGTGTCTCCAGTCCATTCTACAAGGCAACTGATGCACTATACAAGCCAGGGGCTCCATGCAACCCTAGAATCTTGGACACAACCAAGTCCTCAATTACTGTCGCCTGGAACAAACCTGTATATGATGGTGGCTCTGACATCACTGGCTACATTGTAGAAACCTGCATCCCATCTGAAAAAGAAGATGAGGAGGAGTGGTCCATTGTGACACCCAAAGGAGGTCTCCTTGCTACCTCATTCACCATTATTAACCTGAAGGAGAACCAGGAGTACAAGATCAACATCTCTGCTATCAACAGTGAAGGAATTGGGGAAGCAGCATCTGTACCTGACAATACAAAGGCAGAAGACAGGCTTCTCCCACCTGAGATTGATTTGGATGCTGAGCTACGTAAGGTTATCAGTCTTAGAGCTTGCTGCTCACTTAGACTGTTTGTGCCTGTCAGAGGCAGACCGGCTCCTCAGGCTAAATGGACCAAAGGGGATGGTGAGCCTATTGAGAGAGCAACCATTGACAGCACAACATCATACACGTCACTTGTGATTGAAAATGTCAACAGATTTGACAGTGGAAAGTATAATCTTACAGTTGAAAATAGCTCTGGCTCCAAGACAGTTGCAGTCCAAGTCAAGGTGCTTGATACACCAAGTGCCCCACAGAATCTGAAGATTACTGCCGTAACAAATGAAGCTGTCACTCTGACCTGGGATCCACCAGTGAATGATGGAGGAGTTAAGATTAAGAACTATATTGTTGAAAAACGCGAGTCCACAAGGAAAGCCTATGCCATAGTCAATGCTCTCTGCCATCACACCACCTTCACAGTTGGCCAGCTCCTGGAAGGATGCAATTATTACTTCAGAGTTTTGGCTGAGAATGAGTATGGCATTGGCTTGCCCATTGAGACTGGTGAATCAGTTAAAGTGTCTGAAAAACCACAGCCACCTGGCAAAATCACTCTTAAGGATGTTACCAAAAGCAGTGTCACCCTCTCCTGGGAGAAGCCAGAGCATGATGGTGGCAGCAGAGTAGGTTGTTATGTTGTTGAGATCCAGCCTAAGGGTGTTGATAAGTGGAGCCAGGCTGTGATTGTAAAGGAAACAGAAGCTACAATTAGTGGACTTAATGCAGGTGAAGAATACATGTTCCGTGTGGCAGCAAGAAATGAGAAGGGAACAAGTGACCCACGTCAAATTGGTGTGCCTGTGATCGTGAAGGATCTTGTCATTGCACCTGTTGCTAAAATGTTGTTCAACACATTCAGTGTGTTGGCAGGAGAAGACCTGGCAGTGGAGGTTCCATTTGTTGCACGTCCCAAAGCAGCTATCTCCTGGGTAAAGGATGGTCAGCCTCTGAAGAGAACTACAAGAGTAAACTTTGGTGTAACAGACACAATGTTGAACCTCAAGATAAAAGAGGCTATTAAAGATGACGTTGGACACTACCTCATTACTCTTAGCAACACAGCTGGAGAGACAACTGCAGGCATTGACATTGTTGTTCTCGACAAACCTGGCCAGCCAAGTGGTCCAGTTAAGGTGGAAGAGGTCACTTCCGACAACATAACCATCTCCTGGAACCCACCAGAGTACGATGGTGGTTGCACCATCAAAAACTACATTGTGGAAAAAAGAGACACATCCACAACTAACTGGATGGTTGTATCTCCTAACCTTGCGAGAACCAAAATCAAGGTAGGCAGACTGAAAACTGGCTCTGAGTATCAGTTTAGAATCACAGCAGAAAATCGATATGGAAAAGGCCCAACTCTTCAATCAGAGTGTATTGTGGCTCAGTACCCATACAAGCTCCCAGGACCCCCAGGAACACCATCAATTGCTGCCTGCACCAAGGAGAGCATGGTGGTGACCTGGAATGAACCTGTGAATGATGGTGGAAGTGCTATCTTGGGCTACCATCTTGAACGCAAAGAGAGAAACAGCATCCTGTGGGTCAAACTTAACAAGTCTCTTATTACTGACCAAACCTTCAAGACAACTGGTTTGGAGGCAGGAATGGAGTATGACTACAGAGTTTATGCTGAAAATATTGTCGGAATAGGCAAAGTGAGCAAAGTGTCTGAGGGTCATGTTGCTAGAGACCCCTGTGATCCCCCTGGGACCCCAGAGGCAACAAAGATCAGTAAAGACTCTGTGACCATTGTTTGGACGAAGCCTGAGTATGATGGTGGTGCAAAGGTTACGGGTTACATTGTGGAAAAGAAGGAGCTTCCTGAAGGTCGTTGGCAGAAGGCAAACTTTACTAACATCATCGAGACAGAATATGTTGCAACTGGTCTTGTGCAAGACAATCAGTATGATTTCCGTGTCATTGCTAGAAATGCTGCTGGTGTTTTCAGTATTCCCTCTTACAGCACTGGTCCCATCACTGCCAGGGATGAAATTGAACCGCCACACATCAGCATTGACCCAGAGTACACACAGACCATTGTGGTTAATGCTGGAGACAGCTTCAAGATTGATGCTGATGTTCATGGCAAACCATTGCCTTCTATCCACTGGATGAAGGGAGAGCAGGAACTGGGCAACACTATTCATAGAGAAATTAAGAACACGCCAACCAAAGCTTATATATCTGTCAAAGAAGCTAAACTTTCTGATGGAGGCCAATACACTCTGCTGTTGAAAAACCCAGGAGGTGAAAAGGCTGTACAGGTCAGTGTGGTTGTTCTAGATAAACCTGGAGAACCACAAGGACCTCTTGTCATTACAGGAATAACCAAAGATCGATGTTGTCTTGCTTGGAAACCACCGATACAAGATGGTGGCAGCAAGATCTCTCACTACATTGTGGAGAGGAGAGAGACAAGTAGACTAGTCTGGACTGTTGTTAACCCAAGAGTGGAAAATGTTTGTCTAAATGTCACTAAACTCCTTGAAGGAAATGAGTACATCTTTAAGGTCCATGCTGTCAACCAGTTTGGAAAGGGTGCACCACTTGAATCTGCTGCTGTCATAATCAAAGATCCGTATGTGCCCCCTGGTTCACCAAAGAGCTTAGAGGTTTCAGATGTTAAAAAAGATTCAATGGTTCTCACCTGGGAGGCTCCCTCTGAAGATGGAGGTAGTCCCATCACTGGATATATAATAGAAAAACACGACAAAGAGGGTGTCAGATGGACCAGATGCAACAGACAAACTGTCACTGACTTGACTTTCAAGGTCACTGGACTCCTGGAAAGCCACATATACGAATTCAGAGTTGCTGCTGAGAATGCCGTTGGTGTTGGTGAACCAAGCTCCCCTACTGTATTCTACAAAGCCCTTGATCCCATCTTCAGGCCTGGTCCACCACACAATCCAAGAGTTACTGACACTACTAAAACATCAGTATTCCTGTCATGGGGCAAGCCTCTATGTGATGGAGGCTGTGAGATTCAGGGATACATTGTTGAGTGCTGCACTACCACGTTGCAAGCTGAGGCCCCTGAAGCTGTTGCTACAGAGCCAGCTGCTACAGATGCACCTGCTGAGGAGTGGATAATGTGCACACCACCAACAGGTGTCAAGAAGACCAAGTTTGAAGTTGCCAACTTGAAGGAAAACCAGGCATACAAGTTTAGAGTGTGTGCTGTCAACAAAGTTGGAGTTGGTGATCATGCTGATGTCTTTGGAGCTGTTGTTGCCCAAGATAGGGCAGAAGAACCAGATCTTGACATTGAACCAGAACTGAGAAAGATTGTGACCATCAAAGCTGGAGCTTCCCTTAGGCTGTTTATCCCCATCAAAGGAAGGCCCACTCCTACCATCAAGTGGAACAAGGAAGAAACTGCCCTTAAAGAGACTGCTCAAATTGAGGTGACCAGCAGTTACACATCCCTTGTAATTGACAAGATGAGCAGGAATGACAGTGGAAAATACACAGTTACTGCAGAGAACTCAAGTGGAACCAAATCAGCATTTGTTGTTGTCCGTGTTCTCGACACACCTAGTGCTCCTGTTAACCTGAAAGTGAAAGAAATTACAAACCAGTCAGTGACACTGGCATGGGAACCACCTCTGTTGGATGGCGGGTCCAAGATAAAGAACTACATTGTTGAAAAGAGAGAAAGCACACGCAAAACATATGCAGCTGTTGTAACAAATTGTCATGCTCTTTCATGGAAGATTGACACACTCCAGGAGGGTTGTAGTTACTACTTCCGAGTCATTGCTGAGAATGCACATGGTATTGGCCTGCCTGCAGCAACTGTTGACCCTCTTAAGGTCTCAGAGGTGCCCCAGTCTCCGAAGAACTTGGTTGTTACAGACCAAACCAAAACAAGTATCTCTTTGGCCTGGGAGAAGCCTGAGTATGATGGTGGCAGCAGAGTCATGCAGTATTTGCTTGAGGTGCAGCTTAAGGGCCAGGAGAAGTGGTCTGGTGTTAATACATTTAAAACAATGGAGGCTACTGTTTCCAATCTGAACCCAGGAGAGGAATATCTGTTTAGAGTTACAGCCATCAATGATAAGGGTAAGAGTGACCCCAAAGTCCTTGCTGGTCCAGTAATGACAAAGGACTTGGTCTTTGAGCCTGATGTTCGACCAGCATTCAGCAACTACAGTGTCCACGTGGGCAAAGACATGAAGATTGACATTCCCATCTTTGGACGTCCTAAACCAAAAGTCACATGGACTAAAGATGGAGCTCCTTTGAAGTTCACCACCAGAGTCAACATTCTCAATACACCAACACACACAACACTCAGCATTAAGGAGGCAGCAGGTGATGATGGTGGCATGTACAGTATAAATGTTGCCAACTCAGTTGGAGAAAAGGACACAACAGTTGAAATCATTGTACTTGACAAGCCTGGTCCTCCATCCGGCCCTGTGAGGTTCGATGAAATCACAACACAGAGTGTTACTGTTTCATGGGATCCACCAAAACACAATGGTGGCTGCCAGATTTCAAACTACATTGTGCAAAAGAGAGATACTACTACAACAACATGGGAAAATGTCAGCATCAGCTGTGCCAGAACCACCATCAAAGTGCCTAGACTAAAGGCTGGAAGTGAGTACCAGTTCAGGATCATTGCTCAGAACCGATATGGCAAGAGTCATGGTCTGGATTCATCTGCTGTAGTCGCTCAGTACCCATACAGAGAGCCAGGTCCCCCGGGCACTCCTTTCATTTCTTCTCTCTCTAGGGACCACCAGATTGTTGAGTGGCATGAGCCTGTTACAGATGGAGGCAGCCCTGTGCTTGGCTACCATCTTGAGAGGAAAGAGAGGAATAGTATTCTCTGGGTCAAGATCAACAAGACACTCATTCATGAGACTAGTTTCAAGAGTCATCCCTTAGAGGAGGGTGTTGAGTATGAATACAGGGTTTATGCTGAAAATATTGTTGGCACTGGCAGGTGCAGTAAAGTCTCAGAAGGCTGCATTGCCCGTGATCCATGTGATCCTCCTGGCGCACCAGAGGCCATACATGTGACCAAAGATACCATTGTCATTCAGTGGACTAAACCAGAGTATGATGGTGGCAGTAATATAACTGGCTATACTGTAGAGAAGCGTGATTTGCCAGAGGGCAGATGGGTAAGGGCAAATTTCACTAATGTGATTGAGACCCAATTTACTGTGACTGGGCTGACAGAAAATGCACAGTATGACTTCAGAGTCATTGCTAAAAATGCTGTGGGCACCATCAGCAAGCCATCTTACAACAGTGGACCAATCACTGCAAACGATATGGTGGAGGCACCCAAATTTTCCATTGACCCCGCATTCACCAAGACCACTATCATCAATGCCGGAGAGACATTCAAGCTAGATGCTGATGTCCGCGGAAAGCCACTGCCTTCAATCCAGTGGTTCAAGGATGAAAAACCAATCGAGAATACACTCAGACTAGAAATAAAAAACACAGAAAACCATGCAATGATTGTCATTAAGGATTGCATTAGAATTGATGGTGGAATGTACATGCTTCAGCTGACAAATGAAGCTGGCAGTGAAACTGTACCATTTAAAGTTGTGGTCCTGGACAGGCCAAGTCCATGTGAAGGACCCCTCAAAGTCACTGGAGTAGGTGAAGATAGATGCACCCTGGTATGGCGTGCCCCTCTACATGATGGAGGTAGTCCCATTACACATTACATCATTGAAAGAAGAGAGACCAGCCGTCTAGCTTGGACTGTTGTTTCTAACAGCTGTGACACAACATGCTACAAAGTCACCAAATTACTGGAAGGTAATGAGTATATGTTCCGTGTCATGGCAGTTAACAGTTATGGTGTCAGTGAGCCACTGGAGTCTGGTGGAGTGATTATGAAGACCCCATTTGTTCCTCCTTGTCCACCTCACATTGAGGATGTATCCAACATTGCCCATGATGGTATGACCATCACTTGGTCTGCCCCCGAAACTGATGGTGGCAGTGAGATCACCAATTACATAATTGAAAAGAAGGACAGAAATGGAATCAAATGGACCAGATGCAATAGGCAGAAGGTCACTGACCTCTCCTTTAGAGTCACAGGCCTAACCACTGGCCATGAGTATGAGTTCAGAGTTGCTGCTGAGAATGTAGTTGGAGTGGGAGAGCCAAGCCTTCCAAGTTCATACTATAAGGCCTGTGATCCCAAGTACAAACCTGGTGCCCCGGCATATGTGAATGTAACTGACTCCTCAAAGAGTTCTATTACAGTGTCATGGGGCAAGCCACTGTCTGATGGTGGCAGCACCATTCAAGGATACATTCTTGAAGTCTGCAAGGCTGAGGAGGAAGAATGGACCATGGTTACTCCTCCCACTGGCCTGCGTGTCAACAAATATGAAATTACCAAACTTGCAGAGGGTCAGGAGTACAAGATCCAGGTGTGTGCTCTGAACAAACTGGGAGTTAGTGAGCCAGCAGTTCTCTCTGGAACATCTAAGCCAGAGGAAAGGGTGGACCCACCACAGATCCACCTTGACTCTGAGCTGAGGAAGGGCATCAATGTGAAAGCCGGTGGATCTGTTAGAATCTATATTCCATTTAAGGGAAGGCCAACACCTGAAATTAAGTGGACTAAGGATGAGGGAAACCTGACGGAAAAGGCAGTGGTCGAGAAGGCTCTCAACTTCACACAGCTGTCCATTGACTCATGTGACAGAAGTGATTCAGGAAAATACACCTTAAGCCTGACAAATAGCAGTGGCACTGTGTCTGAGTTTATTGCGGTTAAAGTCCTGGATACACCTGGAGCACCACAGAAGCTTGTGGTTAGAGATGTTAAAAAGGACTCTGTCACTCTTGCATGGGATGCCCCACTGATTGATGGAGGCTCTAAAATCAAGAACTATGTCATTGACAAACGTGAATCAACCAGAAAGGCATATGCAAATGTGTCTACGAAATGCACCAAGACAACATTCAAAGTTGAGAACTTGATTGAAGGTGCTATGTACTACTTCAGAGTTATGGCTGAGAATGACTATGGAGTCGGCCAAGCTATTGAAACAAAGACAGCTTCCAAGGCCTCCGAAGTCCCACTGCCAGTTGGAAAAGTCTTTCTCACTGATGTCACTAAAGCTAGCGCCTCACTGGCCTGGGAGAAACCTGAGCATGATGGAGGCAGTAGAATTGGTGGCTACCTAATCGAGATGCAGCCTAAGGGTACAGATAAGTGGGGAGTTGCAACAAACACAAAGACATGTGAGGGCACTGTCACAGGACTCACAGCAGGAACAGAATACCTATTCCGTATTATTGCGTACAATGAGAAGGGAAAGAGTGAACCAAAGGCACTTGCTGCACCTGTTATTGCCAGTGACATGACCATGGAGCCAAGCATTAAGATGCAATTCAACACTTACAGTGTATCAGCTGGAAAAGATCTTAAGTTGGAGTTCCCTGTGCTTGGCAGGCCCAGACCTAAAGTCACTTGGACCAAGGATGGTCAGCCTCTAAAGGTGACATCAAGAGTCAATGTGGTAAATACTCCAGAAACAACTACAATTCAGATTACTGAGGCATGCAAAGAGGACTTTGGTAAATACTCCATTACAGCAACCAATACTGTGGGCACAGTCACTGAGGATGTGTCTGTCATTATCCTTGACAAGCCAGGTCCACCAACAGGTCCAGTCAAGGTTATTGAAGTGAGCAACACCTTTGTCCATCTCGCCTGGGAGCCCCCAGGTTACACAGGTGGATGCCAGGTGAAGAACTACATAGTGGAGAAGAGAGAAACCACCACCACAACATGGCAGTCAGTCACCACACAGCTTGCTAGAACAGCCTTCAAGGCCACCAAGCTGAAGACTGGTGCAGAATACCAGTTCAGAATAATAGCTGAAAACAGATATGGAAAGGGCGTGCCTCTGGACTCCAAGGCCATTGTTGTGCAGTATCCATACAAACCACCAGGGCCTCCAGGAACACCATATGTCAAATCTGCAACGAAGGAAATGATGATCATTGAATGGAATGAGCCAGTCAATGATGGTGGCAGTGCAGTTATTGGTTACCATCTGGAAAGTAAGGAGAGAAGCAGCATTCTGTGGAACAAACTGAACAAGACTCTCATCACTGATACTCAGTTCAAGATCTGCAATCTGGAGGAGGGTGTTGGATATGAATTCAGAGTTTATGCTGAAAATATTGTTGGCATTGGTAGATGCAGTAAAGTGTCTGAGTCCTTCGTTGCTCGTGACCCATGTGATCCTCCCGGTGCTCCTGAAGCTGTATCTATTTCAAAAAATCTAATCAAGATTCAGTGGACCAAGCCTCAGTATGATGGTGGCAGCAAAGTGAATGGATATATTGTGGAGAGGAAAGATCTCTCCTCCCCTGATGGGCACTGGGTGAGAGCTAACTTCACTAATATAACTGAGACTGAGTATACCGTCACTGGTCTGACAGAGAATGAGCAATATGAATTTAGAGTTATTGCAAGAAATGCAGCTGGAGTCTTCAGCGAGCCATCAGACAGTTCTGGACCTATTACTGCTACTGATGAAATTGAACCACCAAGGGCCTCAATGGATCCCAAGTACAAGGATGTGATTGTTGTCAATGCTGGAGAACACTTGGTTCTTGATGCAGACATCTATGGAAAACCAATTCCTGATGTTGTCTGGCTTAAAGAGGGAAAGGAAATGGACAAAGCCCTGCGCATTGAAGTGAAAACTACACCAAAGCGTGCAGCCATAACCATAAAGGATGTAACCAAGTTAGATGGTGGCCACTATGACCTTGTCCTCAAAAATCTGGGTGGTACAAAAACCTTCCCAATCACTGTCAAAGTTCTTGATAAACCAGGTCCACCTACTGGACCCATGAAAGTGACAGGAGTCATGGCTGACAAGTGCATCCTCGCCTGGTCTGAACCAACTCTGGATGGTGGGGCTAGTGTCACTCACTATGTCTTAGAGAAGAGAGAGACAAGCAGGCTGTCCTGGACAGTGGCTGCACCAAATATCAACGGTCTGTATCATAAACTAACAAATTTGCTCCCTGGAAATGAATACATTTTCAGAGTCAGGGCAGTGAACAAATATGGTGTTGGTGATTATCTTGAGAGTGAACCCATCATTGCACGCAATCCATATAAGCCACCAGGTGCTTCTGGAACTCCAGAAGCCAGTCAAATCACAAAGGATTCTATGGTTCTATCATGGACCGTTCCAGAACAGACTGGTGGAGCTGAAATTGAGGGCTACCACCTTGAAAAGCGTGACAAAGAGAGTGTAAGGTGGACAAAATGCAACAGACAAAAGCTGACCGACACCCACTTCAAGGTCACAGGTCTGATGACAGATCACTTCTATGAGTTCCGTGTTGCTGCTGAGAATGAGGCTGGAATAGGAGACCTCAGTGAATTGTCCTTGTTCTACAGAGCATGTGATGCTACAACACCACCTGGGCCTCCACACCATCCTAAAGTGACAGACTACACAAAGTCTTCTGTGTCTCTGTCATGGGGCAAACCTGACTTTGATGGTGGTGCCTACATCAAGGGCTACATTGTTGAAATGAGAGAGTACACAGACGTTCCTGGATCAACAGAAGAGGCAGAAGTAGCACCAGCAGTCGTGGCACAAGCTGAAAAACAATGGACCATGTGCACTCCACCTACTGGTATTCAGACCACTAAACTCACTATCACAGACCTTAAGGAGGGCGGAGAGTACCAGTTCCGTGTTTGTGCTATCAACTCTGAGGGAGTAGGAGAGGCTGCCAGTGTCAGTGGCACTGTGGTTACTTCTGACAGGGTAGAAGCACCAGAGATCGAGCTGGATGCTGATCTCAGAAAGGTTGTATCTGTCCGTGCTGGTGGAACTCTGCGTCTGTTTGTCACCATCAGAGGAAGGCCTGAACCTGCTGTGAAATGGGAGAAGGTTGAGGGTACTCTCACAGAGCGTGCTGCAATTGACACCACTGCTTCATACACCATGCTTGTCATTGACAATGTCAACCGCTTTGACAGTGGAAAATACTCACTGACACTGGAGAACAGTAGTGGTACAAAATCTGCTATTGTTGCAGTGAGAATTTTGGATACACCAAGTGCACCACAGAAATTTGCTGTGAAGGAGGTCAAGAAGGATTCAGTGACTCTTGCCTGGGATACACCACTCACTGATGGTGGTTCTAAGATCACAAACTACATTATAGAGAAGAGAGAGTCTGTCAGGAAGGTCTATACTACTGTCACCAGCAACTGCACAGCCAACTCATTCAAGATTGAAGAGCTGCCTGAGGGTGGTATTTTCTACTTTAGAGTCTGTGCTGTTAATGAATATGGCCAAGGACAGATGGTTGAAACCAAAGAAATCAAAGTATCTGAGGTACCTCTGCCACCAAGCAAGGTTACCCTTGTAGATCTGACAAAGACCAGTGTGTCACTGGCATGGGACAAACCTGCTCATGATGGTGGAAGCAAAGTAATGTGCTACAATGTAGAATTTAAACCTAAGAGTGGAGATAAATGGGGCACAGCATGCACAGTCAAGGTGCCTGAAGCAACTATTCCTAATCTGACTCCTAATGAAACCTATTTATTCCGAATTGTTGCAATCAATGAGAAAGGAAAGAGTGAGCCAAAGGATCTTGGCTTGCCTGTGGTTGCAAAGGATGTTGCAATAGAACCATCTGTCAATTTACTGTTTACTACATACAGTGTGAAGGCTGGAGAAGACCTCACTCTTGAGGTTCCTGTAAGAGGCAGGCCAAAGCCTGTTGTATCCTGGAAGAAGGATGGCCTTCCTTTAAAGCAGACATCATCAGTGACCATCTTAAACACTGCAACCTCTTCCAAAATACTAATAAAAGAAGCTAGCAGAGATCATGTTGGCAAGTATGAAATCACTCTGGCCAACACAGCAGGAACTGTCACAGCAGATATTGGAGTAGTTGTCCTTGATAAGCCAGGTCCACCTAAAGGTTTTAAGGTGGATGCTGTGACTTCTGACAGCATCACACTGTCCTGGTCACCACCAGATTATGATGGTGGCTGTTCCATCAGTAATTATATTGTGGAGAAGAGAGACACAAACACACAAGAATGGCAGATGGTAGCAAGTAATGTTGCCAGAACATGTTTCAAGGCTTGCCGCTTGACACACGGTGCAGAGTACCAATTCCGCATCTATGCAGTCAACCGTTATGGAAAGAGTACATATCTGGATTCATCAGGAATTACTGCTCAGTATAACTTCAAACAACCTGGACCTCCTTCCACACCTATAGTGAGGTTGGCGACCAAGTCTTACATGTTGGTGACTTGGAATGAGCCAGTCAGTGATGGCGGTAGTCCTGTTCTGGGCTACCATCTGGAGAGGAAAGAACGTTCTAGCATTCTTTGGACAAAGATGAACAGAGGAATGATCAAAGATACAGAATATAAGGTCAATGGAATTGAAGAGGGAATGATGTATGAATATCGTGTCTATGCTGAAAATATCGCTGGTATTGGTAAATGCAGCAAAGCTTGTGAAGCTGTAGCAGCCAGAGATCCATGTGATCCTCCAGGCACACCTGTGGTCACTGCTGTTACCAGAACATCTGTCTCCTTGACTTGGGATAAACCAGAGTACGATGGTGGAGCCAAGGTTTCTGGCTACATCATTGAATGCAGAGACCTGCCTGAGGGACGCTGGACAAGATGCAACTTCACCAATGTGCCTGAGACCCACTATGATGTGACAGGCTTAACAGAAAACAGCCAGTATGTCTTCCGTGTCATTGCCAAGAATGCAGCTGGATTGTTCAGTGAACCGTCTGACAACACTGGCCCCATCACTGTCAAGGATGATGTAGATCCACCACGCATCATGATGGATGTCAAGTTTAGAGAGAAAGTGTTTGTGAAAGCAGGTGAAACTCTGAAGATTAATGCTGACCTTGCTGGACGTCCTGCTCCTGTCATTTCCTGGACAAAGGATGGCAAAGAGATTGAGCTGAGAGCTAGAATCCAGATTGTTTCAACCGATACCAGTACTTCTGTCATAGTCAAGGACTGTATCAGAAGAGATTCTGGACAATATGTCCTGACTCTACAGAATATTGCTGGAACAGTTACCATGCCAATAAACTGTGTGATTCTTGACAAGCCAGGTCCCTCAGCAGGACCTCTGCAGATCACAGGTCTCACAGCTGAGGAGTGCACTCTGTCATGGGGTCCTCCTCAGGAGATCGGTGGTGCTGATGTCACACATTACATTGTTGAGAAGCGTGAGACCAGCCGCTTGGCATGGACACTGGTGAAGACAGACATCACAAAAACATACTACAAAGTCACTGGACTGCTAAAGGGCAATGAATATATCTTCAGGGTTTTGGCTGTCAACAAGTATGGACCTGGTGAGGCTCTGGAGAGTGATGCTGTAAAGGTTACAGATCCATACACTTTTGCCACTGCCCCAGCTGGTGTTGATGTCACTGCTATAACTGGAGATTCAATGACCCTCACCTGGTGCAAGCCAGCCAATGATGGAGGCAGCCACATTACTGGATATATAATTGAGCGCCGTGAGAAAACAGGTATGCGCTGGGTCCGTGTGAACAGAGATCCAGTTGTTGAATGTACCACAGTGGCAACCAAATTGCGCAAGGGTTGTGAGTATGACTTCAGAGTCTATGCTGAAAATGCTGCTGGTCTGAGTCCCGCAAGTGAACCATCTGCAACTTTCAGAGCAATGGATCCTCTGGTTGTTCCTTCTCGGCCCACCAAGCCAAAAATTGTCAGTTCAACCAAGGACAGTGTGTCCATTGTCTGGAAACCACCAACAGATGATGGTGGTGCTCCCATTCTTGGATACTGCGTAGAATACAGAGACTACATCCGCAAACCAGAGCCAGAGGTTGAGGGAGAAGAGGATGAATATGAGGAGGAGGAAGAGGAAGAAGTGCCTGAACCACCTGAAGAACTAGCAAGATGGATTGAGGCTATCCCTCTTACCAAAAGTTTGGAATTCACAATCACAGGACTAAAGACAGATGCAGAATATGAATTCTGTGTCAAGGCAATAAACAAAGTTGGTAGCAGTGTCCGTAGCCCATATTCAGATGCAGCTGCAGCAGTGGACAGAACTGCAGCGCCATCATTTGATGTTGACATTGAGATGCGTAAAGTACTTATTGTTAAGCATAGCACAGCATTTACTCTAAATGTACCCTTCAAGGGAAAACCTCTACCATCAGTGGAATGGGTCAAGGAGGGCATCGATCTAAAGGTCAGAGGAAGCATTGAATCAACAGATTCAAACACTTCACTGACTATTGAAAAGTCAAATAGAAATGACTCTGGTGAGTACTGTGTCACTATCGAGTCACCACTCGGAAAGGCTACATTGCCCATGACTGTCAAGGTGCTCGACTCTCCTGGACCCCCAGTCAATGCTAAAGTTTCTGCAGTAACTAGAGATTCTGCAACCCTCACTTGGGAGGCTCCAGAAAATGATGGTGGTGACCCAGTGAAGGCCTACCATGTGGAAAAACGTGAAGCCAGTAAGAAAGCCTGGGTGTCTGTGACCAGCAACTGTCACGCACTTACTTACAAGGTGGAAAACTTGCAGGAAGGAGCCATGTATTACTTCAGAGTTATTGGAGAAAATGAGTATGGAGTGGGTGTCCCTCAGGAAGTCAAGGCTGGAACCAAGATTACAGGTAACATAAGAACTTCTATTCCCTTCAAAGTTGATTTTACACAACTTTTATCACTTTAACAAACTGTGCTTGATAAATCTTCCTACTGTCTGTTACAGAGGTACCAAGTCCACCCATGAAACTTGGAGTTGCAAGCGTTACCAAGGATAGCGTAACGATTGCCTGGACAAGACCTCAATACGACGGTGGTAGCAGGGTTACTGGTTACCTTATTGATGCTCTGGAGAAGGGACAGACCAAGTGGGTGAAGTGTGCCACTGTGAGGACCATGACTCACACCATCAAGAGCCTGAGGGAGGGTGCTGAGTATTTCTTCAGAGTCCGTGCTGAGAACCATGCCGGACTCAGTGAACCCAAGGAGATGATCGTACCTGTTATTGTCAAGGAAATACAAGGTATTACTTCGTATTACTTCTAGTTTTACTGCTACATTTTGATATTAGTTGTGTTAGCCATATCATACATTCATTAATACCCCTAGAAAACAGGATCGTTGCACAAAAAACCCAATTAATATATTTCTACAGACGGATGTTTTTTAAACCAAGGTAATAGATCATGTAAAATAATGACACAAATAATGTGTCTATGTAATGAAAACAGTTGGGGGGATACTAGTTCTGAAGTGACATTACTAATCCAATTGGTAATGCTTATTTTTTAAACAGAGGCTCCAGAGTTTGACCTGAAGAACTACCCCAAGAATACAGTTTATGTGAGAGCAGGATCTGACCTGTCCTTTGAGATTCCTCTTACTGGCAGGCCCATGCCTAAGGTGACTATGTCCAAGAACAATGTTGTCATCAAGGGATCCAAGAGGCTGCTAACAGAAGTAACTCCAGACAGCTTAATTATCACTCTAAATGAAAGCACTTCAGGTGACGCTGGCAAATATGAATTCACCGCCTCAAATGCGGGGGGTACCACAAAGATCTTCATTATCTTCATTGTACTGGACAGACCTGGGCCTCCTGTTGGTCCAGTTGAGATTGGAGAGGTTGGTGAGACGACAGTGTGTCTGAAATGGGCTCCTCCAGAGTATGATGGTGGCAGTCCTGTTACCAACTACATTGTTCTGAAACGTGAAACCAGCACACCTACCTGGGCAGAGGTGTCAACTAGCATTGCCAGAAGCTCGATCAAGGTGACTAAGCTGACCAAGGGAGAGGAGTATCAATTCAGAATCAAGGCTGAGAATCGCTATGGTGTCAGCGACCACATTGACAGCAAATCAGTCATGATAAAGCTTCCATACAGTAAGTCAGGCCACTTGAATACATCATCATATATATTTAATGATCCTGTTTCTTGACTATGACCTATGTTCACTAAACATCAGTTCATTTCAAATCCTTCAGGATAAACATGTTTTATCATATTTTTTGTTAATTGCAAATTAATGGACAATGAATTTGTTGTTTATGGACAATGAATTGTTCTGATTAAACACTTACACTAATGCTGTCAATTACAGCCATCCCTGGACCTCCATCCACGCCATGGGTGAGCTTCATATCTAGAGAGAGCCTCACAGTCTGCTGGAATGAGCCTGTAAATGATGGCGGAAACCCTGTGATAGGATATCACCTTCAGATGAAAGAAAGGAGCAGCATCCTCTGGCAGAAGGTCAATAAGACAGCAATCCCAGGAAACCAGTGGCGAGTTACAAACATTTGCCCTGGCCTCATCTATGAGTTCAAGGTGGCAGCTGAAAATGCTGCTGGTATTGGAAAGATGAGCAAGACCTCTGAGGAGGTGCTTGCTATTGATGCTTGCGGTAAGTGTTTAGAATTTGGATCGCTTTCCCACAGCCTTAAATAATAGGAGCTTGCACAAGGAAAAATCTTTGCTGTTGGTTCATTAAAATAGCATCTTTCTCTCTTTAATGTTCTAGAGCCCCCAGCAAACATCCGTATCACAGAAGTCACAAAGAACTCAGTCAGCCTGGCATGGCAGAGGCCTCCATTTGACGGTGGCAGCAAGATTACTGGCTATAGTGTGGAGAGGAGGGAAGCTCCCAATGGAAGATGGGTGAAGGCCAACTTTACAAACATTATTGAGCTGGGCTTCACTGTATCTGGACTGACTCAGGATGAGTCTTATGAGTTCAGAGTGTATGCCAAGAATGCTGTGGGGTCTGTCAGCAACCCATCTCTCATTGCTGGCCCGGTTACTTGTGTTGACGCATGTGGTGAGTTTTTTATTTATATCTGTGGTTACATTTCTTGTTTTTCATTTTGTTGGATTGTTGTATACATTACTTATTTCATGTCCCACAGGTGCCCCAGCTATTGACCTTCCTCCAGAGTATCTGGATGTGGTTCAGTACAAGGCTGGAGCATCAGTTAAGCTTAGAGTTGGAATCATTGCGAAGCCTCTTCCCACCATTGAGTGGCTCAAGGATGGAAAGGAGCTGGTAACAAGCTCTACTGTGTCTGTCGAAAGCACAACAGACTCTTCTGCTGTTCTGATCAAGGATGCAACTCGCCTTGACACAGGCTCATATGAGGTCAAGATCAAGAATGTTCTGGGATCAGCATCCGCAACCATCAGGATTGAAATCCTAGGTATTTATAAATTCTTGCCTCAAACTTTGACATTTACACAGTTCTGATTCTCTTGAGATCCCCTTATTTAATGCAACTTTCTATCATCTCTGTATTTTTTTAAACCTCTCTTTAGATAAACCTGGACCCCCACCCGGCATCATTACCTTAAACTCTATCACAGCCGAAAAAATCATCTTTAGCTGGGAACCTGTGCCTGAGTCTGATCAGGGTGGTTCCAAGGTGACTCACTACATTGTTGAGCGGCGTGAAACCAGCCGAGTGGTATGGTCGACAGTTTCAGACAAGCACGAGCAGACACACGTTGCTGTGGGCAAGTTGGTGCGTGGAAATGAATATGTGTTCCGTGTCATGGCTGTTAATAAGTATGGAGTTGGAGAGCCACTGGAGTCAGAGCCTGTCATCGCTAAGAATGCTTTTGGTAAGTTTTGGGGCTGTAGAATGCTGAATATGATGATCAATAAGTCATATGGATATGAGTCCTTTCCTGGTTAATAAACACCAAATAATTAGTCTACATCTACTGTCCTTTGTCTTTCTTCTTGTTTTTTCTCAAACAAATCGTTTCTCCTTGTCTTGACATTTTCATTTCCTTAACATATTTGTTGTCCATTTCTACAGTAACTCCTGGCCAGCCTCATACTCCTGAAGTGAACATCATCACCAAGTCTACCATGGTGGTAGAATGGGACAAACCAGGTGTAGATGGAGGTAGCCTTGTGACTGGCTACTACCTGGAGAGACGTGACAAGAAGAGCTTGCGCTGGATCAGAGTTTACAAAGATCCTGTCACTGACATCAAACAGACTGTCTACCACCTGACAGAAGGAAATGAGTACCAATATCGGGTCTGTGCTATTAACAAGGCTGGAGAGGGACCATTCTCTGATGCATCAGACTACTACAAGGCTGCTGACCCAGTTGGTAAGTTGTCTAAAATTAACAGATTTCCAACAAGAACAAGAAAGAAAAATGTACAGCCCCATCTAACAAAAAAAATATTTACAGATCCACCAGATGAGCCTTGCAAGCTGAAGGTGGTGGACTCCACCAAGACATCCATCACCTTGGGCTGGTCTAAGCCAGAATGGAATGGAGGCAGTGAGGTCACAAGCTACATGGTGGAGAAACTTGTTGAGGGAGAGGAAGAGTGGGCAATGATTACCTCCAAGGGAGAGGTCAAGACAACAGAGTACACAGTTCATGACTTAAAACCAGATGTCAAGTATTTCTTCAGAGTTTCTGCTGTCAACTGTGCTGGCCGTGGAGAGCCTCTGGAGATGACAGAACCTGTACAGGCGAAGGATATCCTGGGTAAATTTATGACTCATCTTGAAAATGTGAAGAGTGTTGGCAACACCATGTATTGTTTTGTTCATACCTTGCTCACATGCAGCAGTCCCTGTGTGACCTTGAATATTTTTCATGATTTTCACAGAGGAGGCCCAGATTGACTCAGATGTGGCCATGAGGACTCACTACATTGTGAAGGCTGGCAAGGATGTGGAGCTTTCTGTTCCTCTGAAGGGTAGACCTGCTCCCAGTGCCTCGTGGAGCAAGGGAGAAGAATGCATTGATCGCAACCCCAAATATGAGTTCCACCACTCAGACACAACCACAGTCCTTGTCATGCGTGAAGTGACCAGGCTTGACACTGGAAAGTACACAGTCAAGATAGAGAATGGTGTGGGACAGCCCAAGACATTGACCCTGTCCGTGAAAGTCCAGGATACCCCAGCTCAGTGCAGAAACCTGGTTCTGAAGGATGTGACCCGTGGAAAGGTCACTCTCTGCTGGGAGCCGCCACTCCTCGATGGTGGTGGTGAGATCACAAACTACATTGTTGAGAAGAGGGACTCCTCCAAGAGATCATTCTCTGCAGTGACAAGCAAATGCACAGACACAACATATACCATTGAAGATCTGTCTGAGAAGACATCCTTCTTCTTCCGTGTGTTAGCAGAAAATGAGAATGGTGTTGGTGAGCCATGTGACACACTTGAGCCTGTGAAGGCCACAGAGACTCCAGGGCCAGTGAAGGAGGTCTCTATGAAGGATTCATCAAAGACATCTGTCACTCTGCAGTGGCTGAAGCCCGATTATGATGGCGGCAGCATCATCTCTGACTACATCATTGAGAAGAAGCTTAAGGATGAGGAATGGTCACTGGGAGGAACCAGCAGACAATGTGAGTTTGAAGTCAAGAAGCTCAAGGAGCACTCGAACATGTTCTTTAGAGTAGCTGCCAGGAATGAGAAGGGACAGAGTGACTTTGTTGAGATTGGGCCTATCAAGGTCATTGACTACATTATCACACCTGAGGCAAGCCTTGCAGAATACCCAGATGGCAGCATCAGTGTTCGCCTGGGTCACAATGTGCACATCGAGCTGCCATACAAAGGCAAACCCAGACCTTCTGTTTTGTGGCTGAAGGACAACCTGCCTCTGAAGGAGAGCGACCAAGTACGCTTCAAGAAGACAGAAAACAAAGCCACTCTAATGATCAAGAATGTGAAGAAGGAGAATGAGGGTAAATACACCCTGACTCTTGACAATAAGGTCAACAGAAGATCCTTCCACATCCATGTCATCACACTTGGACCACCATCAAAGCCTGTTGGACCCATCCGACTGGATGAAATCAGAGCTGAGAGCATCATAATCTCCTGGGATGAACCCAATGACGATGGCGGTGGAGATATCACCTGCTACACTGTGGAGAAACGTGACACCTCCCAGTCTGACTGGAAGATGGCCTGCTCCAGTGTAGAGGGTACTCAATTCAAGGTCCCCAACCTGATCAAGGGTGTCCAGTACCAGTTCAGAGTGTGTGCTGAGAACAGATATGGTGTGAGCGAGCCTCTGATCTCACAGATGGTCATTGCCAAGCACCAGTTCAGGCCTCCAGGCCCACCGGGCAAGCCTGTTGTGTACAATGTCACCAACGATGGAATGACCATCCAGTGGGAGAAGCCCATCTATGACGGTGGTACCCCCATTCAGGGCTACCACGTGGAGAAGAAGGAAAGGAACAGCATAATGTGGCAAAAGGTGAACACTGTCCTAATCAAAGAAACTGACTACAGGATTCTGGAACTCATTGAAGGTCTTGAGTACTCCTTCAGAGTCTACGCCCAGAATGATGCTGGCTTCAGCCGAATGAGCGATGAAAGCAAGCCAACCATGGCTGTCAGTCCTGTTGGTGAGTTCTGATTCAATGACATTATTCTGTTTCCTTACACTTTAAACATGCAACATATTTAAACTATATGAAGTTTAGCAAAATCATTATTGTTATAAAACCAACTAAAATGATGTTAGAATGCACAAGCAAAAGGACGTTGAAAGATGTATCTTATGTCTTTCAGATCCTCCTGGCCAGCCTGACTACACTGATGTGACTAGTGACTCAGTGACACTGAAATGGGATGCGCCCAAACGGGATGGTGGTAGCAAGATTGCCGGGTACAATATTGAGAAACGACAAGGACATGGCCGCTGGTTCAAGGCTAACTTGACTGACGTACACGACTGTCAGTACACTGTCACTGGATTGGCAACAAATGAACGCTATGAATTCAGAGTTATCGCCAGAAATGCCATTGGTGTTGTCAGTCCTCCCTCCAATTCTTCTGGCTTGATTGTAGTCAGAAGTGAGAACGGTGAGTAATGACAGGACAGCAAGAGCCCTATAGTTGTATATGGTAATATTAAAAAATCAGGAGTGATGGTAAATAATGTAGTTGTTCAGCACTGCTTTTGTTACTAAATAACTGCTCCCTGCCTAAAAGTATTTTCAGCTCAGCTTTTTGAAAATTACATTGTTAAAGCACAGTAAAAATAAACACTCTAAATTAATATCTTTCCTTTTTCTCAAAATCAGCTGTTCCCAATATTGAGTTTGGCCCAGAGTACTTCGAGGGCTTGACAGTCAAGGCAGGAGATAACATCAGACTGAGGGTGACCATCACTGGACGCCCAGTTCCTAAGGTTGTCTGGTACAGAGATGGTGTGGAGGTTACCAAAAAGATGATGGACATTATCAATGTAGCTGGATCCAGCACGCTGTTTGTCAGGGATGCAGACCGTACACACCGTGGCCTCTATACTGTAGAGGCTACCAATGGATCTGGAAGCAAGAAGGAGAACATCCTTGTTCAAGTTCAAGGTATTCAGTTTTGACATCTTTTCTTTAAATTACACTACACCCTTTTACACCATCATATGCATTTGTTTGTGTTCTAACATCAGTTTCATACACATTTGTGATGCAGACACACCTGGGGAGCCAGTGGGACCCATCACTTTCACTAACATCTCAGAAGGCAAGTGCACTTTGTTATGGAACCCACCAGAGAACGATGGCTGCTCTGAGATTTCGCATTACATCATTGAGAAGCGCGAGACTGCCAAGATCTCTTGGGCCTTGGTGTCTGATGAATGTAAGGAGTGCACTTTCACTGCAACCAAGCTCATCAAGACCAACGAGTATCAGTTTAGGGTCTCTGCTGTTAACAAGTTTGGAGTTGGCAGACCTTTGGAATCCAGCCCTGTCATTGCACAGCTGCAATACAGTAAGCAAAAACACTGAAAGCCTTTTTTTCTATTTAATACAGAGATACAAAAGAAATTTGCTCTCCACGTTATCTGTTTTGAGTAAATGCACACAGTGTCCTTATCTATGAAAATTTTGTTTCCCTCAGCTACTCCTGAAGCTCCAGGCACTCCTGACGCCACTGATGTGACAGGAGAGAGCATCACCCTCTCCTGGACTCCTCCAACATCTGACGGAGGAAATCCCATTCAATACTACATCCTGGAGAAACGAGAAAAGAAGACCATCCGGTTCTACAAGGTGATTACCAAGAAGCCCATTGTTGAATGTGCTCACAAGGTGCTTCACCTGACAGAAGATATGGAGTATGAGTTCCGTGTCATGGCTGTGAATGATGCTGGTGTTGGAGCTCCTAGCAACATCTCTATGCCTATCAAAGCCGCCGAGCCAAAAGATATTCCTTGTGCTCCATCTGTGGTGTGTGTGTCTGACTCCACCAACACCTCCATCAGTCTGGAATGGAGCAAACCTGCAGATGATGGAGGGATGGAGATCCTGGGCTACATTATTGAGATGGTGAAGGGAGAAGAAACAGAATGGAAGAGAGCAAATGAGGAGCTGGTGGCAGAAACAAATTATGTGGTAACTGGTCTACAGATGGGAGCTGAGTACAGGTTCCGCATCGCAGCTGTCAATCACGTGGGTAGGGGTGAGGAAAAGGAGACTCCCGAGCCTGCTCAGGCTGTAGACAGGCTAACACCACCACAAGTGGATATTGATGCCACTTTCAAGCAGACACACATTGTCAAGGCTGGAGGTTCGGTGTGCTTGGGCATCCATTTCAGAGGAAAGCCCATCCCTACTGCCACCTGGGTGAAAGAGGAAGGAGAGCTGGGTGTCATGTCAGAGATCACAACTACAGACGGCTATAGTTCTCTAAGTATTGAAAACTGCTCTAGAAATGATACAGGAAAATACGTTATTAACCTGGAAAATAGCAGTGGCAGCAAGGCCATTACATTCACTGTAAAGGTGATGGACACTCCTGGACCTCCACAGGCTGTTGCCTTCAAAGAGGTGTCCAGAGGCTCGGTCACACTTACCTGGGAGCCTCCTCTGAACGACGGTGGGGCCCGGATCCATCACTATATTGTTGAGAGGCGTGAGGCCAGCCGACGCACTTGGCAGCAGTCTGGGGGCAAGTGCACACAGCACATCCTGAAGATCCAGGACCTTCTGGAGGGCGTGCCATACTTCTTCAGAGTCTCAGCTGAGAACCATCATGGTGTGGGTGAAGCATTTGAGCTGACTGAGCCTGTCATTGCCACTGCAGAGCCAGCATCTCCAAAGACACTGGATATTCTGGACACCACAGACAACTCAGTGTCGTTGGGCTGGCTGAAACCTGAACATGATGGCGGCAGCCGCATCCAGTGTTATGTCATTGAGGCAAAGCCAAAGGGTACAGACAAATGGGTCGTGGTTGGCAACACCAAGAATCTCATCTATGTTGTTGAAAAGCTCAACAAGGGTGATGAGTATGACTTCCGTGTGAAAGCTAAGAATGAAGCTGGCTATAGCAAGCCCAGGGAAAGTCTGGCTCCTGTGCTGGTCAAAGAGCCTCGTATTGAACCTGCTGCTGACCTAAGTGAGATTACCAACCAGCTGATCACATGCAGGTCAGGCAGCACCTTTACCATTGATGTTCCCATCAGTGGTAGACCTGCTCCTAAAGTCACCTGGAAGTTGGAAGAGATGAGGCTGAAAAGCTCAGACAGAGTCTCCATTAAAGTAACTAAGAACGGAACCAGCATCTCAGTCAAGGAGGCCATGAGAGGAGATGGTGGTAAATACTACCTGACACTGGAGAATGTGGCTGGAACCAAGACCTTCACTATAGAAGTTAATGTCACAGGTAGACCCAGTCCTCCAACTGGACCCATCGAAATCTCATCAATCACCTCTGAGTCCTGTGTCATTAACTGGCAACCACCAGAGGACGATGGTGGCACCGACATCACCAACTACATTGTGGAGAAGCGTGAATCTGGTTCCACAGCCTGGCAGCTGATCAATTCCAGTGTAAAACGCACATCTCTCCACGTCAGTCACCTGACCAAGTACATGCAGTACACGTTCAGGGTGTCTGCTGAGAATAGATTTGGTGTCAGCAAGCCCACCGAGTCTGAGACCATTACCGCAGAGCATCCTTTCAGTAAGTGCTACTCCTTAATTTTTTGGCTTACTTACTAATTTAATGTATGAATATTAAAGAACAGATGTCTTTTTATGTATTTCTTAGACTCTTAATGTTTGTAAAACATACCTTCTGTTGAATCAGGCTGTAATTTAAGAGACTGCTCAACAACAAAATCTGATTTTTTTAATCATAGCACCTCCTGGCCCACCAACAAGGCCCTCAGTCTTCAATGTCACTGCCAACACAATGACTCTGAAATGGGAGGAGCCCTACAATGATGGTGGAAGCAAAGTGACAGGCTACTGGATCGAGAAGAAGGAGAGGAACAATATCCTGTGGGTGAGGGAGAATAAGATCCCTTGCTTTGAGTGCTACTACAAGATGGAAGGTCTAGTTGAAGGCCTGGAGTACCAGTTCAGGGTATATGCTATGAACAGTGCTGGGCTGAGCAAAGCCAGTGAGGCCTCCAAGGGAGCAGTTGCCCAGAACCCAGTTGGTGAGTTCTGACATGGTTTAGTATCAAACTATCCAGTTTCTTTCTATTTTTCTGTCTGACAAAAAATGATCTGTTATTTAGATCCACCGAGTAAGCCAGAAGTCACAAACGTTACAAGAACCACCGTCTCCCTGAAATGGTCGGCTCCACTGAACGATGGTGGCAGTCCCATTGTGGGCTACATCATCGAGCGTAAGCCGTATACTTTGACCGGTGAGGGCCGGTGGCTCAAGTGTAACTACACCAATGTGACAGACAGTTTCTACACTGTTACTGCCCTTGGAGAGGGAGAGCCCTATGAGTTCAGACTCATCGCCAAGAATGCCAACCAGGTCTTCAGTATGCCCTCAGAGTCCACTGGATCAGTGCAGTGCAAAACTGACTTTGGTAAATAATGTGTGACTGTGATATAATGCCACCAATACAGCATGCTTTCACATTTCTGACCTTAACAAGTCTTAAATAAAATGTGAACAACACTTTCAGACTTAAATATGTAGATTTAATTGAATGTCACTATATTATAGTCTGAGCAAAGGAGAACTGTACTATCAAAAAACGGTTTAGTAACCATGCACTTTGTATCCACTCAACAGAGCCTCCAAAGGCCCAGCTGGACAGCAAACTTTTGTCTGAAACTGTGATGGTCCGAGCCGGTTCAGACCTGGTCCTGGATGCTGCAGTGGGAGGCAGGCCTGACCCCAAGGCTTCCTGGTCCAAGGGCAACAGGGAGTTGGAGTTGTGTGAAAAGTACCATCTGCAGTACACCCCCACCAGAGCCATGGCTGTTATCAAATTCTGTGACAGAGATGACACTGGAAAGTACATCCTCACGGTCAGGAACGTGAGCGGAACGAAGACTGCTGAGGTCAATGTCAAAGTGCTTGGTAAGAACCTTTTTATTTTCAACCTTTTAATTCAGTGCATTTACAGATCATACTGGAAACATTAATATGTCGCAGTTATGCAAAGCAACATACTATGACCACATGTGCTTTTTCCAGATACACCCGGAGTGTGTGAAGGCAACATTGAGATCAGCAAAATCACTGAGGAGTCATGCACTCTGAGCTGGAAGCCTCCTCTCGAGGACGGTGGTGATGAGGTCTCCCACTACATCGTAGAGAGGCGTGACACCAACAGGCTCAACTGGGTCATCATGCATGCCAAGTGCAAGGAGCTGACCTGCAACATCACTGGGCTGTTTAAGAACACTGAGTACCTCTTCAGGGTCCGGGGAGTCAACAAGTACGGAGAAGGAGTCTACCTGCAGTCAGAGCCCATGGTCGCTAGAAACACTTTCAGTAAGTGCCTTTAAAAGCATTTTTTTTTTTGTTAAACAAGGATCCTTGTTAAATGAAAAGTAAGCAAAGTAAGGATAAAAGTAACAAGAAAATCTTAACAAAACCTACCCTTGGTGGCAAAGTACTAGAGTCACAGCGAAAATGAAACCACAAGTGAAATCTTCATAGCCTCTAACTCTCAATTGCTCTTTTATTTTCTGTTCCTTCAGGTGTGCCAACTCCTCCTGGCGCTCCAGAGATCCTGGTATCAGGAAAAGACTTTGCCACCATCCAGTGGCTGAAGCCAGAGAGTGATGGCGGCAGCCCATTGATCCACTATCTGGTGGAGAGGCGTGAGAGAAAGAGCGCCCGCTGGGTGAAGGTGAATCGGGACGGAGCTCACCTGGACACCACACTGAAGGTGTCTGGTTTGACCGAAGGCAACATCTACCAGTTCAGAGTGACGGCCATCAACAAGGCCGGAGATAGTGAAGCCAGCGAGGTTTCTCTGTATGTTGTTTGCAGAGTGCCAACATGTAAGTCCAGTTTTTGCTCAAGTCTAAATACCCAATATTGTATGCAACTAAATATGAGTAATGATCTTAAATCCACAAATCTGACCTATTTATATCTGTCTTTTGTGACGGAATTCATGGGTAATCATTAACAAATAAGTAACATCTCAGATCTATTAATCTTTATTCCTGCATCCTCTCTTCTCAGGCACGCCTGCTCCTCCTTCTATCCCTCGTATCACAGACACCCATGCTGACAGCATCAGCTTGGCCTGGTCCCGCCCCATAGAGGACGGAGGAGCTGATGTGATGGGCTACATCCTGGAGATGCAGGAAGCTGGAACAGAGGAATGGAAGAAGGCCCACGAAAAGACCCTACGTGCTACAGAGTATGTGGTGACTGGACTTTCTGCACGCAAGAAGTACTGCTTCAGAGTGGCTGGCATCAACATCAATGGTACAGGAGACTTCAGCGAACCCTGTGCTGAGACTGAGCCAGTGGAGAGAATTGGTAAGTCACCTGGAGAAACAATAAGCGATTGCAAATACAGCAACTGAAAAATTCAATCTGATGCTAACCCTAACCCACATAAAAACATTTCCTCTTCTGTTACAGTAAATTTTATTTGTAAGTCTTTCATGATATAGTAACATTTAAACTATCCTGTCCTCACAAAGAAACACCTGATTTTGAGCTCCATGATGACCTAAAGAAGACCATCTGCTTACGTGCTGGTGGCTCCCTCCGGCTGTTTGTCAACGTCACTGGACGTCCCACTCCTGCCATCACTTGGAGCAAGCCAGGTGTTGACCTCCACAACAGAGGATTCATTGAAGTCACCAACACTTCCACCACACTCATCATCGATAAGGTCCACCGCTACGATGCTGGCAAGTACACACTGGTGGCTGAAAACTCTGCAGGGAAACAGGAAGTCAACATTCTTGTCAAGGTCTATGGTAAGTTAATGAAAATGTCCAAGATGTGACTTGAAAAATGCCATACTACACAGGAAAATGATGTGATTGTTTAAAAGTTAACTCTACTGGAACTTTTATTTGCCTGTGATTTAAGTTTATATGATACTGTTGCTCTTTTTTTTTTTTTTTAATTTTATATTTTAAATAAAGAATGATTTTTTATTTTTAGACACTCCTGGACCAACTGGACCAATCAAGATCAAGGAGCTGACCAAAGATTCTACCACTATCTCTTGGGAAGCCCCAGCTGTAGATGGTGGTGCTCCTGTCAACAACTACATCATTGAGAGGCGTGAAGCTTCCATGAGAGCCTACAAGACAGTCACTTCCAAGTGCAGCAAGACATTCTACAAGATTGATGGATTGATGGAAGGCATGCTATATTATTTCCGAGTCCTCCCTGAGAACATTTATGGAATTGGAGAGCCCTGTGAGACTCCTGATGTTATCCTGGTTTGCGAGGTGCCTTTGCCACCACACAAGCTGGAGGTGATTGATGTCACCAAGAGCTCTGTTACCCTAGGATGGGAGAAACCTGAGCATGATGGCGGCAGCAGATTGACAGGCTACATCATTGAGGCCTGCAAGTTCGGCACTGATAAGTGGATGAAGGTGGCCACGCTGAAGCTCACAGACTTTGAGCACACCATAGAAAAGCTGAATGAAAATGAACAATACTTGTTCAGAATCAGAGCAATCAACAGCAGAGGAGCCAGTGAACCCAAAGAGCTTGTTACAGCCATCACTGTACAGGAACAGAGAGGTAACAGACACAAACAGTTTACTACCTGCAGTAAAACATGTTTTTAAATTATTTTTAGGAGAAAGCATGTAAATAAAGACATCTCACTTTGCCAATCCTTTGGGGACTGAAAGAGTTTAAGTTGAAAGTCCAACATGAGGTTGCTTTTCTTGGCTCATGAAACACGTTGAAAAGTCAGAATCAGAATCCGGTTTATTGCCATGTAAGTGAAAGGGTTTCACATTACTAGGAATTTGCTTTGGTGATTTGGTGCATACATAGAAAGTAAGTTCAATAAGAATCATGTAATATAAAAGAAAAATATAGAATAGAATACAATAAAATAAGATAAAGTAAAAAAATATATAGGTAAAATATAAGTACAAAAAATAAGATAGAGTAAGATAAAGCTAGGACCAATCAAAAGATATACAATATGAACAAGACAGTATGTTTAAGTGCAAAGTACCAGTAACATGTAGTATATCATCACAGCTGAGTTCCTAATGTTTCCCAACTGTAATTACATAATTTTTGTATGTCTCTCTTTTTCCTTTCCAGTAATGCCCATGGTAGACTTCTCCAGCATTCCTCAGAAGGTTGTCAATGTCCTGGCAGGCAAAACTCTGGAGTTGGAACTGCCCATCATCGGAAGGCCTCCTCCCATCTGCTCCTGGTATTTCAGAGACAACAGGGTAAAAATCACAGACCGTGTTAAGATCAAGAGCACTGGCAAGTTCTCCAAACTGACTGTGTCTGATACCACCATTGAAGACACCGGTGACTACACCCTGGAGGTGAAGAATGCCGTTGGTGTCATCACAGAGGTCATCAAGATCATCATCCTCTGTAAGAAACCATCTCTCAATTGTTACTTGTTTCATTATTTATTTTTATTTGTTGATGCTTATCAATAGCAGGTAACAATAAAGTAAATCAATTTCCAGATTGACAATGTATCTTATTAACATTTTTAACCTTTTAGTCAATCAGACTGACTGTAATTATTTATTCTGTTACTCTCCCTTTTCACTAGCTAAACCTGATGAACCAAGTGGACCCATCAGGTTTGATGAGATTGATGCCACCACTGTCACCTGCAGCTGGGATCCTCCTGTCAGAGACGGCGGAGCTCCCATCAGTGGCTATGTGGTGGAACAGCGTGATGCTCACAGACCTGGCTGGGTGCCTGTCTGTGACACTGTTAGCCGACCAACCTTCAAGTTTGAGAACCTGATTGAGGGAGATGAATACGTCTTCCGTGCAGCTGCCGTGAATCGCTATGGCACCGGAGAGTTCCTACAATCTGAGATCGTCACCTGCAGAAGCTTGAAGAGTAAGGGTTTTTTTCCAAGATTACACATTCAGACAATACTACTATGCATACAGAATGAGGTAAATTATGACGGAATTATGGAAATTTTTCCCCTTCTCCACAGATGTGCCTGGACCTCCTGGCCGTCCAACCATCTTTGATGTTTCTCGAGATGGCATGACCGTGGCCTGGAACCCACCAGATGAAGACGGTGGCCTTGAAGTGTCTGGATACATTGTTGAGCGCAAAGAAGTCAGGTCTGACAGATGGGTGCGAGCCAACAAGAACCCCATCACCATGACTAGATACAGGTCGACAGAGCTGATCGAGGGCCTGGAGTACGAACACAGAATCACTGCCATCAATGCCAGAGGACTGAGCAAACCAAGTCTGCCATCAAAACCAGCAGTCGCAACAGATCCCATCGGTAGGAGAACAGTCTGAGAGAGAGCTTTGTTATATTTATATGTTTTTTTTAATGTAGATAAAACAGTGAATTCATAGTTCCAAAGTTCTAAACTCAAAAGAACAAGCACAGATTCATATCTTTTTCAGCAGCTGATGGAAATACTGACATGCTTCTCTTCTATATTTAGATCCACCTGGCTGTCCTCAGAACCCGAGGATCACCGATACCACCAAGTCCTCTGTGTCTTTGGCTTGGAGTCCTCCCGACGATGAGGGAGACGCAAGAGTGGACGGTTATTTGATTGAAATGCAGAAGGCGGGTACTATGGCCTGGATCAAGTGCAACACCACACCATCTCTGATCTGCGAATACACGCTGACTAACATGCCACAAGGAGAGGAGTTCAAATTCCGTGTGATGGCTTGCAATGCTGGCGGCTCTGGAGAGCCTGCTGAAGTGCCTGGAACTGTCACTGTGACTGAGATGCTTGGTAAGGACACGACAGTTACATTAACTACAACTGCACAAAGATCATTTGTTTAAATATGTTTAACACTAACATAGAATAAAACAGTTTTGTAACTATCATTCTTCTCCAGAATCCCCTGACTATGACCTGGAGCTGAAATACAAAGATGTTTACGTGGTCCGCCAAGGAGGAGTGGTCAGGCTCTCTGTACCCATCAAGGGTAAACCTCACCCAGTCTGCAAGTGGTTGAAGGATAGTGGTGCAGTCTCCACCAAAGCTATGATTGCCTCCTCCGAGGATGCCAGTGAGCTGGTGATCAAGGGAGCTGAGAGGAGTGACTCTGGTCTGTATGACCTCCTCCTGGAGAATAAGGTTGGCAAGAAGAAGGCCCAAATTAAAGTGAAGGTCATTGGCCGCCCCAGCGCTCCAGAGGGACCACTTGTCTTTGAAGAGATCCAGGCCAACTCTGTCAAGGTGTCCTGGAAGGCGCCCACTGATGATGGTGGTTCAGAGATCCTGGGTTACATAGTAGAAAGACGTGAGGCAGCCAGAAATGCCTGGTACACTGTGGACTCCAGAGTGATTGACACCCAGCTAATTGTCAAGGGCCTGAAGGAGGGAACAGAGTACCACTTCAAGGTCACAGCTGAAAACTCCTTCGGTATTAGCGCCTCTCTGAAGTCAGAGCAGCCACTGGTGCCCAAGACTCCTCTTTGTAAGTATTTAAGTTCTTCAGTCTTAAGTGTCTTTAACTTGTATGAGATCACTCAGCAATGACTCAAAAAATCATCTGCATTTTTAAAACCAGGTCCTCCTGAGCCTTCAAGCACCCCACCGGAGATCATGGATGTCACCAAGAGCTCTGTTGCATTGGCCTGGTCTAGACCAAAGGATGATGGTGGCTCTGCCATTACTGGCTACTTTGTTGAGTACAAGGTGGTGTCCACTGAGACATGGTCCCGCCACCAGACCAAGATCACCTCTACCATGTTTACACTGCCTGGACTCACCCCTGACGCAGACTACCAGTTCCGCATTGTGGCTGTCAATGACATTGGTGAGAGCGAGGCCGGTCCAGTGTCAGACCCAGTCCCCTGCAAGGATCCATTTGGTGAGTCTTGCCTCCTAATAATATGTAATTAGTAATTATTAACAACATTGTAATTATTATAATTGATGGAATTTTAATGACCATGGGACAGTCAGCTGTGACCAAAAGACTAAAATGTAAACAAATAAATAAATATATATACAAATAAATAAGGGAAAATCAAAACCAGAAACGGAAAAGATACAGTGGTTATTGCTGGTGTTGGGAAGTCACAAAAACAAATGTCAATTAAAATAACAAGGTTTTGCTTCTTTCGTTCCAGACAAGCCAAGCCAACCAGGCGAGATCGACACAGTGAGCGTGACAAACAACTTCATCACCATCCGCTGGCAAGCTCCAGAGTGCGACGGTGGAAAAGAGGTCCTTGGCTACTGGGTTGAGTACAGGAAATCCATTGAGAGCACCTGGAAGAAGTGCAACAAACAGAGGCTGAAGGAAAAGGAGTTCACCCAGCCTGGACTGGCTGAGGCCACAGAGTATGAGTTCAGAGTGTTTGCTGAAAATGAGACAGGAATGAGCAGACCTCGTAGGACTACCACATGCATCAAGACCAAACTGAGTGGTGAGTATACTGAAATATACAGTGTGAAAAATATTTGTAGGCATTTACCCAACAAAGAATGACTTTGATAAATAAATAAATTTGACTTATATTTACAGTTGAAACTAAACCAAGCCTGAGAAAGGAAATGGATGAAACAACTGCCAAGCTTGGCCAGCCTGCTGTCATGAAGTGCCAGATTATTGGCAGGCCTGTTCCTGACATCAAGTGGTATCATGCTGGCAAGGAGATTGTTGAGTCCCGCAAGTACGAGATGAATTCTGATGGCCGTAACCACTCCCTGTCCATCATGACCGACCAGCAAGAGGATGAGGGAGAGTACACCTGCAAGGCCATCAATGAAGCTGGAGAAGCTGAGACCACAGGCATCCTGGTATTGGAGGCTGCTCCGTCCTTCCACCCCGACTACCCATTGAAGGAAACCTACTACGCTGGCCTGGGAACCACCCTGCGCATCCACGCTGTCTACATTGGCCGTCCTGAGCCAAAGATCATGTGGCTGCATGGGGCAAAGACCCTGGAGAACACAGAAGATGTCAGCATTGAAACCACCGAGCACTACACACACCTGGTCATTAAGAATGTGCAGCGCAGAGTCCATGGAGGAAAATACAGGATCAGACTGCACAACCACTTTGGCCGGGCTGACACTGCGTTCAATGTTGAGATCTACGGTACGTTCATGTAAATGCCTTGCACTGAGTGCAACAACACGTGTATTTGTAAAGGTGATATTATTAAGTTTAAAAATAATTATATCTAATATCTCTGTTTCTAGACAAACCTGACATGCCTCAGGGTCCCATTGTCCTGGATGCCCTCCTGAAAAATTCTGTCATCATCAGCTGGAAGCCTCCCAAGGATGACGGAGGCTGTATGATCACCAACTACATTGTGGAGAAGCGTGAAGACAAGGAAGGCACAGAGTGGGAACTGGTGTCATCATCCATTAATGGCATATCTTGCCGTGTCCTTAACCTTATCGACAGTGCCGGATACTTTTTCCGTGTGTACGCCCAGAATCGCTATGGCAACAGTGAGCCACTGGAGCTCACTTCTCCTATTCTTATTAAGAGCCAACTGGGTAAGTTTAATCCAAAGTCAATTTATGTTTCAAAGCATAGCATGTAAGCATCATATCAGTTCATATGTGTAGAGATATACAGTGCAAAAGTACTGACAATGGCTTCTGATTTACATACTCATGTCCACAGAGAAACCATCACCACCTCTGTCGCCAGTTGTGTCTGGAATCACCAAGGACTCCTGTGTTGTTTCCTGGAAGCCCCCACTCAGCGATGGTGGCTCCAAGATCAAGAGCTATTGTCTCGAGAAGAAGCACAAGAAGGACAAGAAGGAATGGACTGAATGGACTCTGGTGACCACAGATGAGATCAAACAGACAGTGTTCTCCGTCAAGCGTCTGACTGAAGGTGTTGAGTACATCTTCCGTGTGAAGTGCGAGAACCTCGGAGGACAGAGTGACTACAGTGAGGAGACTGCTCCCATCATTCCTGCCACAGCTGTCGAAATCCGTGCTCCTGCCTTCAAGGAGGAGCTGAGGAACATGAGCGTCAAGTACAAAAGCAATGCTACCCTTGTCTGTAAGATCACAGGACAGCCCAAGCCTGTGATTAAATGGTTTAGACGAGGAAAGGAGATCCATTCTGATGGAAAGAAAATCAAGATCCAGGAGTTCAAGGGAGGTTACCACCAGCTGGTCATCACCGAGGCTGATGAAGAAGACTCCACTGTGTACCAGATCAGAGCTACCAACCAGGGAGGCTCCATCTGTGCAACAGTCTCTCTGGATGTTGAAAGTAAGCTCACATATACCCAATTTATCCAAATAACACTAACGCTGACTCGTACAAAACCAACATAGGCACATTAAACAATTTTAAAATGTGACATCCCGCTTTAACTTCTTTTCTCATTTGTAGTCCCTGCGAAGATCAACCTGCCAAAGAACCTGAAGGACAAGGAAGCCATCCCTGCCCTGCGTGGAGAGGTGGTCAATATCAAGATTCCTTTTGGTGGGAAACCAGATCCTGTCATTACATGGCAGAAGGGACAAGATCTCATTGACAGCAATGGCCACTACCAGGTCATTGTCACCAGGTCATTCACTTCTTTGGTGTTCCCCAATGGAGTGGAGAAGAAGGATGCTGGTTTCTACATTGTCTGTGCCAAGAACAGATTTGGCATTGACCAACAGACTGTTGAGCTGGATGTGGCTGATGTGCCTGATCCTCCACGTGGTGTCAAAGCTAGTGATGTCTCCAGAGATTCAGTCACACTGAACTGGGTGGCCCCAGCAAATGATGGCGGAAGCAAGGTCATCAGCTACATCATTGAAAAGTGCCCAACCACTGCTGAGAGGTGGGAGCGTGTAGCCCAGTCCCGTGACACCCGCTACACCGTTATCAATCTGTTTGGAGGAACCAGCTATCAGTTTAGAGTCATTGCTGAGAATAAGTTTGGACAGAGTGCTCCATCAGAGACTAGTGGACCTGTCATGACCAAGGAGGACAAATCCAGAGTTCTGCTGTATGACAGGGAGGTTGACGATTCTGGACGTATTCCCAAGGGCAAGGCTCAACACTCTGATGCCAAGAATCTGCATAACAAATATGCTATTGCAGAGGAATTGGGCAGAGGTCAGTTTGGCATTGTCCACCGCTGTGTTGACATCAGCTCTGAGAAGACGTACATGGCTAAATTCATTAAAGTGAGAGGTGCTGATCAAGCAGTAGTCAAGAAGGAAATTGCAACACTGAACCTGGCCAAACACGCTAACTACCTCCTCCTCCACGAGTCTTTTGACAGCCCTGAGGAGCTAGTTATGATATATGACTTCATCTCTGGTGCTGACATCTTTGAGCGCCTCAGTACAGCTGAGTTTGAGCTTAGTGAGCGTGAGATTGTCAACTACATCAGGCAGATCTGCTCAGCTCTTGAATTCCTGCACGCTCAGAGCTATGGACACTTTGATATCAGACCCGAGAACATTGTGTACACAACTAGAACCAGCTCTAATGTGAAGATTATTGAGTTGGGCCAGTCCAGACACCTGACACCTGGAGACCAAATCAAGATTCAGTATACCACTGCAGAGTATGCCGCCCCTGAGATCCACCAGTGTGACATGGTTAGCACTGTCACTGACATGTGGTCAGTTGGTGTCCTTGCCTATGTACTCCTCAGTGGACTTAATCCATTCACAGCTGAAACCAACCAACAGATGATTGACAACATCTCCAATGCAGCCTACAGCTATGATGATGAGTCCTTCATGCAGGTCAGTGTTGAGGCATTAGACTTCACAGACCGCCTAATGACAAAGGAAAGGAAACATCGTATGACTGCCGCAGAGGCTGTGGCACATCCTTGGCTCGCCAAGCCTGCAGAGGACATTAGCACCAGAGTGATCCCAACTGGCAGGCATAAGCGATACTATCAGACAATGGTGAGGAAAGAGTGGGGCACTGTTGTGTCTGCAGCCCGTGTGGCCAGCGGTGGCTCCATCAGGTCCCAACGTGGCGTCTTTGTCGCCAAGGTGAAGATTGCACCATTTGAACACGGTCCTGTTGCAGGCCAGATTGGTCATGCAGTGGTGAATGAGGGAGACAGTGTGAAATTCATCTGCAACATTGACAACTATGATAGCACTACTGAAGTGACATGGTACTGCGGTGTCAGGCAGCTTGAAGCTGGAGACAAATATGAAATTGAATATGAGGATGGTCTGGCTGTAATCACCATCAACAAGGTCACGAGAGCAGATGATGGCACTTACAGATGCAAGGTTGTGAATGAGTATGGTGAAGACAGTGCCTATGCGGAGCTGTTTATCAACAGTGTTAGATCTTACCGTGACTTCTTCACCGCCCGTGTGGTCAAGAGAACAAAGCGCAGAGTTGACACTGCCAGAATGCTTCAGAAACCACCAGAGTTCACCCTTCCTCTGGTCAACTGTATAGCCTACATTGGTGAGGATGTGCGCTTTGGCGTCACCATCACTGTTCACCCTGAGCCACGTGTCATCTGGCACAAATCAGGACAGAAACTTATCCCTGGACATGATGACAGAAAATATACCTTCATTAGTGACAAGGGTCTGTACCAGCTGATTATCCACAAACTTGAGGAGGATGATGATGCTGAATACAGTGTTGTGGCCCGTAACAGGTACGGAGATGACAGCTGCAAGGCTCGTCTTACTGTTGTTCCTCGACCTAAACCGGCAGACCTCACCCTGAGACCCATGTTCAAACGCCTGCTAGCAAATGTCGAATGCAAGGAGGGCCAGAACGTGCACTTTGAGATTAGAGTATCAGGTCATCCTGCGCTGAAGTGGGAGAAGGACGGCACACCTTTAGCCTTTGGACCATCTATTGAGGTTGTCCATGAGGGTCTTGATTACTTCATCCTTCATGTGAGAGACACTCTCCCTGAGGACTCTGGCGTATACAGAGTTACTGCTACCAACTCAGCTGGGTCTGCCAGTTGCCAAGCCACACTAAAAGTAGAGCGTGCCATTCATGTAAAGAAGGAATATGAAACCAGTGAAAAGGAGAAGGAAAAGGTATCTGGAAAGGAGGAATTAGACAAAAAGGTGAGGCTGTCTCAAATTTTGGCTGGCACTGTCGTTACACCTCTACCACCTGCAGCAATACAAGCTGTAAGGGAGGCAGCCACTATGTTCAAACCTGCTGTGACAACTAAAAAGGGTGAGAAGACTGAGGCTGAGATACAGAAAGAACAAGAGGAGAGGAAGAAGCGTGCAGACGAGAAGAGGCTGCGTATGCCCTATATTGTCCCCACACCTCGTGTCATTAACCCAGCTGTTCTTGAGGAGGACGTGGAAATAAAACACTTCAAGCCACTCTCTGACATGAAATGGTACAAGAAGCTGCGGGATCAATATGAGTTCCCTGAGCCTATGGACAAAGTCAAGCAGAAGAGGATGAAGCGTATTCGTCTCTCAAGGTGGGAGCAGTTCTATGAAGTGCCAATCAGGATCAAGGACCAGTATAAGCCTAAGTGGCGGATCTCATCCATGACTCAGGATGACTTGGAGACTGTGAGGCCTGCAAGGCACCGCACTCCTTCACCTGAGATGGAAGCCTACCACAGGATTAGGAGGAGGTCCCTGGGTGACCTGTCAGACGAGGAACTGCTGCTACCTGTGGATGAGTATCTGTCCATGAAGAGAACTGAGGAGGAGAGACTACGTCTGGAGGATGAGCTGGAGCTTGGCTACTCTGCTTCTCCACCTAGCCTCAGCCCAGTCCGCTTTGAGCTCTCTGCCTTGCGCCCCTCATCTCCTAGAAGAGTCTATGGTGATGATGAAGAGGGAGAAGACGTCCACAGATATGACTCCTATAGAATTCCATCAAAATATGAGGCTGGCCCAAGTTTTGTTGATCTCCGCCAGCGTCATGATAAAACCACATACAAACCACCAAGACAGAAGCAGAGAGTGTATGAGGAGAGAGAAGATCAGGAACTGCTTCGCCCACACACTACTGTTCAGAGAATCTCCTCTTACAAGAGTGAGCTCAAACGCATGGAGTTTGAGGAGAAAACGCGAGCCTCAAAAAAGGAAACAACTGTCACTGTTGCGAGAGTTTCTGAGGGCATTGAATCTGAGCACCTGACAGCCTTTACCTCAGAATATATTCCTAAACCAATTAAGAAGCTCCCAATGCCTGAAACAGAAAAGACAAGATCTCCTACCCCAGAAAAGGCTCTGAAGACAGAAGTGACCCTTCCTAGAGTTGACTTTGCATCCAGGTATGAGGAGAGGAAGCAGGCCCTAAGGTCAGAGAGAAGATCAGTGGAGAGAAAGGTTGAGGTGGTGACACAGGCTCCCTTCAGCCTTGACCATGCCCCACGTATTACTGTCAGGATGCGATCTCATCGCGTACCCTATGGCTCCCACACAAAGTTCACCCTGAATGTCCAGTCTAAACCAGACCCTGAGGTCAAATGGTTCCACAATGGAAGAGAGATTCACCAGAGCAGCAAATACCACATAACTAATATCAGTGGAGTTCTGACCCTCCAGATCATCAACTGTGTGACCGAAGATGCCGGCACTTACCGTGTCTTCTGCAAGAACACCAAAGGAGAGACTTCTGACTATGCCACATTAGATGTAGCAGGAACAGAATATGCTGCCTTCTCTTCACTCCGCAAGGATGAGGAGCCCCCATCCTCCCATCTGCCAGAAATTACCACAACAGAGGTGTATCATGTCTCCTCCTCTAAAACAACAGAGAAAGAAACTGTGAAAGAGACCACAATTGTTGTTGAAAAGCCAAGGGAGAAGCCTAGTGCTCCTGCCATGATCCTGACCAAACCACAGTCCCTGACTGTGGAGGAGGGAGACCTAGCCAGATTTGAGTGTGAAGTGGCCGGTGAACCGACACCTTCTATCACCTGGATGCATGAAGGAGCAACTGTTGGTTCCTCTGCCCGTCACCACATTGTCTCCACTCAATACAGCTCCTCCTTCGAGATCTCTGCTGTTGAGATGTCAGATGAAGGCAGCTACACTCTGCTGGTGGAAAATGCTGGAGGCAAACAAGAGGCCCATTTCACTCTGACCATCTGCAAGTCTGAGTCCAAGGAGAAAGTAGTTGCCCCTCCCAGGGTCACCTCTCCAGAAGCTAAGTCTCCTCTTGCCAAGTCCCCTGAACCAGTCAAATCTCCTCAGAGAGTCAAGTCTCCTGAGGCAATCAAGTCACCTCAGAGAGTGAAATCTCCAGTCTCACCAAAATCCCCAACACCAAAATCCCCGACACCTAAGTCCCCTACTCCAAAATCCCCAACTCCATCCGAGCGTGTGACCTCTCCAATCAAGTCACCAAAGAGAGTGATGTCACCAGCTCTGGAGAAGAAGCCAACCTTCTCTGTCGGTCTTAGCGATGTCACTGCAACCTCTGACTCCATAGTCAAGCTGACAGTGAAGATGGCAGGAGAGCCCAAACCAGCAATCTCATGGATGAAGGATGGAAAGGTAACAAATTCTAATACTCAAACTATTCTACTGATTCTTTTCAATTATTTATGGATAAAACAGAACCAAAAAAGTGGCATATTTGCATTGGTCAGTAACTGAATTATATTTTAATGATTGACAGGCTTTGTCTCAGGGTGGGAAGTATGAAATCTTTGAGGAGTATGGCTCAGCTTACCTTGAGATTTATGAATCAGAGGTTTCTGACAGTGGGGTGTACAAGTGCACTGCTACTAACAGTGCTGGAGCAGTGTCGACAACCTGCATAGTCACTGTACGAGGTAAGATAACACCTACTTCTGGAAACAGCTGTCTATCATTGACCTGCAGCTATAAACGGTCACAGTTTCCTGCCATAAACTCTCAAATTTATTTTGGTTTCAGGCTCGAAAAGCTCCAAAACAAAAGCTGAAATCTCTGAGGAAGCCATGAAAAAGGAAACAGTCCATGAGAAAGTCCTGTCCTCTGTGAAGGAGGTCAAGTCTTCCCACACTCAAATGTCCATTACAGAGGGCCAGTCTCTGACTCTGAGGACCAACATCCCCATGGCCACAGACATAAAGTGGATCCTGAACGGGATTGAACTGGCCAACTCAGAGCAGTACACATACGGAGTGTCTGGAAACGACCAGACCCTGACCATCAGGTCGGTCAGCCAGAGCGAGCAAGGGATCATCACGTGTCAGGCTCAAACACAACAAGGCCTGGTCCAGTGTCAGTTTGATACTGTGGTCACAGCCAAATGCTCAGATGCACCCCACTTCGTGGTGCAGCCCAGGTCCCAGAATGTCAATGAGGGACAAAATGTCAAATTCCTATGTGAAATTGCAGGAGAGCCTTCACCTGAAGTGGAGTGGTTGAAAGACAACATGATAGTGAGTACTTTTCTAGAGAGTTTTTTGTTTTGTAATCAAGACAACGTATTAGCTGCTGTGGCCCAAACCTGTGTAGCTGATGATGATGTAACATAACACACTCTCTCTCTTTGCAGATACCTGTCACATCAAACATTAGACTGAGCCGCTCCAAAAATGTTTACACGCTGGAGATACGTGAGGCCACAGTTGCAGACAGTGGGAAATACACGATAAAAGCCACAAATCAGTTTGGACAGTGCTCTGCAACCTCGTCCCTGAACGTCCTTAGTAAGTTTCCTCTGCGTTTCAGCTAACAGTTAAACACATTGTCTCCTTGTGTTTAATTGGCTTGAATCTGTGATGGAAAGTGAGATTTGGATTGCACTGAAGCAAACACCTTAAGTCTAATTGATTAATCAAACCAGTAAATGGAAATCCAAGGCACTCCATCTTACACTGTGATGCCACTGCATTCACAGTTGCATATAGTATATACTGTAATTGTGCACATTGTGAAATGAGCTATGTGCTTGTTATTTGCATTCTCACAGCTCTTGTTGAAGAACCAACAAAAATGATTATTGTGGAGCAAAGAGCTTCTACTGATGCTGCTGACAGCATGCAGAAAGGTCTCTCAGCCTCGTCCTTTCAAATGGAGGCAGCTTCCATGCAGGCCAGCAGTTACAGCAGCAGCTCCCGCTCTGCTGCTGCCGTGCATTCATTTGAGAGCATGTCTGCGACTAGCATGTCTGCCATGATGGCTGAATCAATGGTTACCATGAGCACCAGCAGCCAAATGATGGAAATGTCTGCTCACTCGCATGTCGAAGCCTCCTCCTCACTGAGGGCCCTCACTGCAGGGCTTAAAAGAGGTGAGATGCATTTTACAAGTTGCCTGAATCAGTCGCTAACTTGCACTTGAACTGGGCATTGAATGATCTGAGCATCTTTGTGAGTAAAAGCGGAATGTAAAGATGAATGTGATGTGAGAAGTTCCTCTCAGAGACTTATAGCACATGTTGGTCAATCAACATGGCTAATCAACATGTTACTGGTTAGCTTGCAAGCTACACTAGCCCACCAACAAGCTCCACAACTAGTCACTACATCACCCAGTTTCCAGATAAAGTCAAAAGTGACTGTGATAAGGAAACATTATGTTGTTGTGATTTTCCAGCCCCTTGTGAAAAAAGTTCACAATCAAAAATCATCAAACTGCAGCTGGTTTTTGACTTAAAATACTCTGGAGGAAAATTGCATCTCATGTCTGTGAAAATGATCATGTGTAATCATCCTGTTCAGGAACCAAAATGTGAAGACAGTGACTACATGAGAGAAACTAACGGGAGCAATGTAAGTGTGAAACTTCCATCACTGACCTTGTTCTTGTTGGTAACAGGCAGTCCACCCAAGATCAAGGCCCTTCCACGGGACGTCAGCGCAGAGCCAGGGAAGTCCCTGAGGGTGGCGGGGGTATTCTCTGGAGACCCTGCCCCCTCTGTCCATTGGCTCCACTCTGGACGGACCCTCCCCAATGGGGACGAGCGGTACAGTGTGGAGAACACTGCTGACCTCTCCACCCTGATGATCTCTGCGGTGAAGGAGAATGACACTGGAGCATACACCCTCCGCCTGTCCAACGAGTTTGGCTCTGACTCTGCAACTGTCAACATTCACATTCGGTCCATTTAAAAACAAAAAACAAAAAAAAAATTAATGTATACCCCCATTTCCCTGATCCAGAACCTTTTTGTTTAGTGAATTAGCAACAATAATCTACTTGATAAAGATCTGGATTTCTGTTCTTGTAAATATGAACTATTTTTGTACCAATCTTGACATTAATTTAT
>JBBMJY010000007.1:488202-500387 GCA_037833715.1 Toxotes lorentzi
TTAGACGAGAGAGATCTAATGTTTAATAGTCCACATCTAATTGTGGTGTTTTTAGGCTCAGACAGTTTGATAGTGTTCATTTTTTTGAGGTTTTTATGATTAACACCTCTTGTCACTTATTTATGAAACACTTTTATAAATGAAACACTCCGACACACTGGATTCTGCACTTTATTTAATGAACTCAAGGGTGTAATATTTTAAGATGTTTCCTCTACATGGATATGAACCACCAGGGCAGATGTATAATCTGTAGGATCTTTCAACATGCTTTGTGTGAGTATGGTGTGTGTTTATGTAAAGAGATACCATGTGTTCACAGGAAGAACTGTGACTTCTGAGATGTAGAATACAACACTAACAGTATACAGTGGTGGTAACTGGTCCCATATGAAAGTATGTAATGTATAATAATGTATACAGAGTATTTACACTACTGGAAAATATCATACATAAATACACATGGATCAGCAAATAAATACACAGAATATTCACCAACAGACGGGAAAATTCAAACATTCCACAATCATGAGACCCAGAGGACATACAGCAGTTTTTTATCTACATTATACACTGTTAGCCGTGGCAGAGATTCCTCCATACTGCATCTGTTCAGTAACAAGGATATGAAACGGCAGAATTAAAAAAAACAGATAAAGACAAAACATAAACAACATTTTAGTGATGTGATATTTCATGCAAAAAGCTTCAGCTGGTTAAATGTGTTAGTAATAAATGTAGTAATAGTACAGATGGCATGTAGATTTTCCTATTATGACAACTTTACAAGCTACAGTAAATGACTTTAAAGGGATAACCTTAGCGTAAAAGTCACTTATGCAGCAGTCAGCGGGAGCATAGGTGTGTGTTCAGACTCCCAAAAAATTCATTTTCAAAGGCTGAGTGAAGGAACTTAAAGTCAAAGACATGAGTTCACCCACAAAAAAACCGAGGTGAAAACACATCGGTTCAAAATGTTTCAGCTTACAGAGGATTTCTCGATCGATAGCCCAGAAATTCAGGTTTGAAAACGTCATCTTATATTCAGTCATATTGTTTTTCAACAGAGAAACAAGCAGACAAAGAAGGACTGAAGAGACTGTGAGAGAAAAATGATTCTGAGCCTCAACAGACTTATAATCTGGGCCGTCCTATATTCAGGCCAACTCAGTAAATATTGCACAATGCTGTTAGAAAACAAGAAGCGTGTTTATGTTAGAGATCTGGGTATGTGTTGTTCGACGGACAAGACTGTGATGAAATCTGCACAGCAATGTCAAAAGATTTAAGCGCGAGGTTCACACACTTTGTTTTCCACCGTCACTGGACCCAGAAGGTTTACTCTGAGACTTTGTGGAAATGACCAAATTATTCTCCAGAAGTAGATGACATCTTGAGAGCCTCGTCCTAAGGACTGGTTCAGGAAAAGCTGCTGCAGGATGTGTCAGGTGGGATGCAGGTGTATATTTCTTTAAAAGGGTTTTGCATTAGCCACTCTATATTTCGGTCAGAGATGAGAGGAAAATGGAGAGAAACTGAAGGAAAATAGAACATTTAAAACAAAAGAAAAAAGCTCCTGCTTCTCTGTTCTGATATCCAGGTCTGAGCTGAACGTCTGTGATGTGTAATGATTAAACTGACTGATAAAAGACTCCAGTGATGATCTGAGGTGAAGTTCACAGATCATTCTCAGATACTGTCGACTCAGTGTGGTGAAGAGAAGCTGACTAACAGTCATGTTTCCCCTGCTTCCAGGAAACACTCCGAATCCTGGTCCTGGACTTCAGTTTTAGCTTGGTGGTTGTAGAGTTAGCCTCCAAAACCAGTAAGTTTGGTCTGAGTCTACAGTCAGTCCAGATCTGGAGCACAGTTAGACCCAGACCAGGTCAAGATCAGGTCATTCTGGCTTCACAATTCTCTTGATGTAAAACTAAAGTTTCTCAGGGCGTATCTGTCTGTACAGATTAGCATCTATAAACAGTACAAACAGTAGAAAATACAAAAGTAACAAAACTTATTTCAGAAGGCATCTACAATTCAATCAAACTAAAATAACAGTATGATATAAATGAGCATGTTGATATCACAATAGTATCTTTAACACAAGTTTGTGTGAAAATTAATCTGAAGTTTGAGACAAACCGAAGAAGAATGAACAGAAAACAATGACGTACAACGTTTATAAGACTTGTGAACGCTTAATAAGTGAACTTGTTGTATTCGCACATTTAAAGTGTGTCACACACTTACATATTCAAGTCAAACAAAACATTACAGCTTACCTTTATAAAATCACCCATTCAAAAAACTAATCATCATAAACAAACTTCAGAGAAATGTAACTAAGAAAAACATGTTTTTTGTTGTGGTAAAACTTTTGTTTAAATAAATATAAGAAAAGATAAAAATTGGGTGAAACCATCTGATAATTCAGTCCTGGCTCTTTAACTCATTGGTTTCTCCTGCTTTTGTATGTCACACCAAACTCCATTCAAAAAATCTGACATTTAAAAATGTTCAGCTTCTACTACTGCTACTGCTACTGCTACTACTACTACTACCGAAACTACTTGTACTACTAAATGCATATACCTCGCAAATAACAACATAATAACAGAAATAGTTAAAAAATCCACTTCTACAGTACTATTAAAGCATCTTCAACACCTAGTGGGCGGCAAGCAGGTTAGACCAGTTTATACTGTGGTTATACTAAAATAAAGTGCTGTGATCATGTGAGTAACTGCTGACTTTACCAAACAATATCAATCTGCAGCAAGTTCCTAAAATTGTCCTTCAGTTCACAATTTCAACTCGACATACATGGTCTGATGATCAGACGAGCATCAGACCTTTAGCTTGGTCCACTTTATGACTGAGCTCTGTCCTAAAGCTGCTTTTAAAACCGAGCTGATGGTGGATGGATTTGGTGAATAGGATGTCTCTGGAGCTGCTCAAAGGCGTAGTTTGTCTGTTGGATCAAATCAGTTTCTGTTCTTCACCTTCTTCCATCTGACGGTTCAGACAAATCCCCTCCATGTTTCTTTATCTGCTGCTCGTTCCAGCCTACATTATCGCTTTTAAAATTCCTGAGGAGGTTGTTTGTGGCCGAGGATTCGCGGTTTGATAAACTCCACTCGACCGCAGCTCATCTCTCTTTCCACTTGTTGTCGTTTCTCATTATTTCTTTTTCAACTTCCTCTGTCCTTCCAGCCCTGACACAGAGGTCACAGCGGTCCTCACAAGGCAGTTCACAAAAGAAAGTGCAAATTAAAAGAATAAATATGCTCCAACAATAATGCTGTCTGTGTATTAGCAGATCTGAGGAGGCATCGTGAGCTGACTGCATAGCTAGACTCAGGGTTTAAAGCAAAAATTCTTCTTTAAATCAAATATGATGCTGAACAAAGACACAAAAAAACACAAAAACACAAAAGAAGTGTGCTAAAAGAAGTGTCACTGTTATTGATGTAATTGCACAAGGTGTCTCTTATAAGGTTTACATGTTTCCTAAATAACACAAACTTTACTTAAAGTGCGTGAAAAAAATCTAACATTTGACTTGAATCCTCTCTGGTCGCAGTGACTAACCTCATACCACATCCACAGAGTGTTGCAGTCATAGCAGGAGTCCAAACATCTACGAGGAAGCAGCTTTACCTCTTCACCAACTTTCTGTTGGTGAAGAGGTAAAGTTGAAGTTGAAGTCCTGGGCAATTCAGTACTCAGGCAGGACCAAGGTCATGCCCACATGCAGCTGTTTACATTGACTAGCCAGAAGACCTGTCGCAGCAGGAGCCAGATTTTGCATTTTGAAGACCTTGATCAATTTCAGTCTTCAGAGATGGTCACCAAAACCATCTGTTACTCACCACATTGCTAGCTACAGATGAGTCTGTGGGACCTCAAAACTGTACCAGAACGTTCTTCACTCAACAAGGTAGTTTAAACTGCCTGTGAACCACAGGAAATTCAGTGGGAGTCTGAAAGTACAGCAAAGAGAAGGTCCTTCTCTCAACAGGGATTCCTGGGCACTCTTTTTACTCCAGTAGGGTCAAGGCCACACCTAAAAACAACTGCCCCCACCCACTAGCCACAAGACTAGTTGCAACATGAGCCAATCATCTTAAAATTAGGGAGTCACCTCAATTCACCAACAAAAATATATTTTGGACAATATCGGCATTTGTACTACTTGGGCACGGTCAAGGCTGAAAGTTTGAGGTGAAACTGTAACAGGACAGGGCCAACTGCTAACGATCCTTCAAAAAATATGGATACCAGAAGAAATTCAAAACCCAACTTTTTGTTTTGAATTTCATTCACAGCTCCTGTCTCATCTCCTGTGCCTCTGATTTAACAACTGAGAGGGAAGACATGAAAAATTAATCTGCGCTCCTTTAAGAAAAGAAAGCCTTTAAATCAACAACCTTAGAAGCAGGTCACCCCGTCAGGCTCAGAGGTTGTGGTTGCTGTGGCTCCACCGCCAACCAAAAAGACAGCCATGCTGGATTTTGACTGGTTGATTTTAGGGATACCAACACTTCCTGCTCTACGAAGACCAGAAGATAACTGGTTGGTACCACTGCCACTGGTGTTGAACTCAAAGTCTGGGTCAAGAGCTGTATCTGTGGAAACAACCCATGAGGCTGGACGCCATTTTTTCAAGGTGTATGGTGTCTTAACACGCCGTTTTATTTTCTCTCCTGAAGCACTCAGGCTGCCATTATCTGTCAGAGAAACATCATCTGAGGAGCAGAGAAGCAGAAAAAACATTAGAAAACTGATGGATGCATTAGCTTTAAGGAATCAAAAAGCAATATGATCTCACAACCATAATGCTTTAGGTATGCAGCACCATGTGTATCCAGCACCACCGATGCTTGTTGCCCCTTATTGGTGGACATTCAGCCAAGTGAGCATGTTGCATTGCTGATGGTGGCAGAGAGCTCCTTGTCTGGAGCAACCTCCGTTGCTCTTATTGTATCAGAGCATATAGAAATATTTTCGGCTTGTTGACACAACAGCTTGGTGCACCAGGCAACTTGTTCATGGCTGCAGGGTTTATAAAAGTTATTTGTTAGTGATATAGCCCTGGTTCAGGCCTATGTGGGGGCTCGTAAATTATGACCTTATCGGAGAAACAGGGAGCGGCAGGTGCTTCCTAGGACTGACATCTTTGACTGCAGGTCCAGAGTGCAAAATGTTAAACTGTGGACAATACTCTGTATATTGACAATTTCTGACAATCAGTTGTTAAACATTTAATCTTGACTTACCTGAGGAGATGCAGGACGAGGACAGGTCCAAAGAACAGGGACGCTCAGGCCTCCTGGCTTTGGTCTGTCCCACCTGATCAAAGGCTGAAACTTGTAGAACTGCAGGCTCTGGAGCTGAAGCTTCTGTAAGAGCTGTGGTTTCTGAATCTTGAGATTCTGAATCTGGTGTTTCTGGAGCTAGATTTTCTGAGGCTGGAACCTCTAGAGAGGAAGCTTCTCGATTCCAAACCAGAGCCTCTGGATCTGAGGCTAGAGCTACTAGAGCTGGAGTTTCTGTAGTTGAAGGTTCCTGGGCAAGAGTTAGGGTATCTAAAACTACAACTTGTGAAGATGACGTTGAGGCTTCAGGGACTGGGTCTGGTGTCTGTGAAACTGGGATTCCTGGGGCCTCAGGGAGTAGCATTTCTGGTGTTTTTGTTGAGCCAGAATCTTTATCTCTGCAGCCTGTGACGGTAGAATAGACCAGATAAGCCTTTGGATTTTTGGTATGTTCAAAAGCCAACGCTGGCTCTGCAACATGGTTTTTCTGGAGACATGGGCCTATAACTGAGCCTTGATCTCTATCCTGGCCAGTTGAAGAGGCCTGTGGTGTTGAGGCATGGTCAGATGTAGCTGGCCCTGCTGGACTAGAAAACAGAATTTTATGTTCCAGATTTGAAAGTTGAGCTGTAGCAGGGGATCCACTGATCTCATGACTTGTCGGGTGTGGCTCAGGTTTAGGACTGTTGATTCCTCTGCACTGACTGACTGAACCCATCATCTTTTCAGGTTTAACCTCTAAACCCTTGACCCCTGGTCTGTTGTTGTTGTTGTTGGTGTTTGACCCTCGTCCTGACAAGATGTTTCCAGAACGTGACTGATGATGAAGATGAGGAAGGGGTTCACTCTCATCGGGCAGCTGTTCTCTCCTCAGCAGCGGTTCGTGTTCATCAGGACTGAAGTTGAGTAGGTTCAGGTGGCTATCTTCTCCTCTGATCATCCCTCCCTCCATCTTGTCCTCCTCCTCCAGCTGTGGTCCTGCTGGATTGGTTCGACCTATCATTCCATTTGTCACTAGGGTGGGGACCCCCGCACTGTAGCCGCTGGCAGCCACCGTTATTGAGTGGACTTGGTTATCAGTCACAACACTGACTCTAGTGCTGGTGTTGTAGGTCACCGTGGTAACCAGGTGGGGCTCTGCAGCCACAGCGACGGTTACTGTGTTCATCTTAGCTACACCTGTTTCCACCTGAAATACAGTACAGTCTGAAATAGTGATGCAATAAAACATGACCTCACACTTATCGTTGCTGTCCATGCTGTCTTTGCACACTAAGAACCTGAATATGAACTTTATCAGACATTAAACACTAATCCTGGTGGGCAAAATGTTGACTCATGCAGAAAAGTGCTTACTAGTTCTACGGTAAAGAACATATGAATTAACTGAATGCTTTCGGGACCAAGAAAATCAAGGTTGACACAAAAACCTGAGGATTAACGGCCTGAAGGACATGCTGGAGGGGACAAACACAGCTAGGTCACAGAGTAGAGTCATGGAGTCCCCAGCTCCTACAAATAGAAATCAAAAAGGGCTGGGCCAAATTGCAAAGGGGGGAAGTGGGATCCTGAGAGTTTGGGATTCCTCCCTGCAAAGATGGTCAGATTTCACAGCTTCAGTGATCACCAGACAACTGGAAGATATTCAGTATGCTCCCTAGAAAAGTGCCAGAGCTTTCTGTACCTTGATCTACCAGCCTCGCTTAGGATAATGGTGAATTGTGACAATCACAGGCCCTATTCAGGCCCATCTGCTTCACCCGATCAGATCCTACCTGTCTGTGGTTGGACTTGAGCTTTCCCAGCTTAAGTCGAGAAGAGGCCAAGGTGGTCTCCTTGGCTTTGGGGAGGAGGTGGAGGCTGGTGGGTCTCTGGGGTAGGTTCTGCTGTTTGGGGAGGGGGTGAATTGAGGAGTAAAGAGGAGTGTCAATGGCACCAACACCTCCCAGTTCACCCTGAGGAGTTGACACAGAACTGTTTACCTGGAGGAACCACAGGAAAAGATCTCAGGTTACTGTGTACATTCAACAGTAGCCACACAGATGATTCAGTGAGTTACCTTCGTATTAGTACCTCATTAGTGTGTAGTACCTGGTGGTGCAGGACGTTGGTAGTTTGTGGCTCTGAACTGAACTTTTTCTGTGAGTGCTCCATCAAGTTTTCATCAGAATTCTCTCTCAGGTTCTTATCAACCTGTAGAGACAGGTGTTAACGTGTTAATGATGTGTGGAGACTGACGTGGTCTGAAGTTCGCACAAAGGCACAAACTGCAAAAATAAGAACAAATTAAAAGTAAAGACCTCTTTTGGGTCGAGCTTGGTGGCTTCCAGGTCTTCTTCTGTCAGCTGCAGGGAGACTGGAACACTGGGCACAGACCCACCTGGAGGAAAGCCGGGACAGTTAAAACACTTGATAAGACAACCACTCACCATTTTAGATTTATATTTCACATTACAGCCAAGCCTGGTTCTCCATCCATGCATTTTTGGCAGCTTATCCAGAGTCGGGTCACAGTGGGAGCAGGTTAAGGAAGGACGTAGGCAGGCTTTCACAGGCCAGAGGAGATATGCAGTCCCTCTAGTATGTTCTAGGTCTATCCTGGTGTCTCCTGTTAGTTGGACATTCCTGGAAAACCTCCAGTGGGAGGTGCCCAGGAGGATCCCGATCAGATGCCTGCACCACCTTAACTGGCTGCTTTTGATGTGTCGGCAGCTCCACTTCACTCTGAGTTTCCTCCGGATGTTGAAGCCATTTACCTTATCTCTAAGGCTGAGCCCAGCACATCCTCTGGAGGAAACTCATTTGGTATTTGTGATCTTATTCTTCACTACCCAAAGCTCACGACTATAGGTGAGAGCCAGAGCATAGATCGACTGGTAAATTCTAAAACTTTGCTTTGCGGCTCAGCCCGACACTCCCCCACTTGAGGCAGCAGCTCTATGCATGGCAATGTTGATCTGTCAGTCAGTCCACCACTTCGGATCAGACTGAAGATGGACATGACATTGTGTACAAATGTTCATGTTTCCCAGCTGGTGAATCCTGAGCTGCTGTAGGGCTGTCAACTTTTGGTCATGTATTATTTGTGTTAATGGTATTTAGTTAACAATAAGTGTAGTTAGGTCTTCTTAGTATTTGTTATGAGCTTTCTGAAACATCAGTGTGTGACTTACTGAGGCGTTCAGATTCGGAGATGGTGCAGAGGATGGTGAAGGGTGTGAGGGCAGTGGTGGCTGACACACTGCTGTCTGAACTGGACAACCGAGCTTGACTCTGACGGAGAGAGAGAGAGAATGAATGAATACAATAAATAAATGATTTGTTTTGTTTCTACTTGAACACCCATCGACCTTCTACCTGTGCCTGCTGCCGCTCATAGTTAATGGAGTTTGTGTTCTTTTCGGCACCCTCTGCTCCACTCATGCTCGCTTTGCCGACAGATGCTGAGTGTGTGTCTCCCTGAACATTTTTGACCACGCCCATGTGCAGATCCTCAATGTAGGTGGAGGCGGAGCCAACCTGAGAAGACCAGCGGCCATGAGACAGATTCCTGAGAGAGAGAGACAGAGACAAATCAGGCATCCAGGAACGTGTAGTCCTTTACGTCCTTTCACGTGTACCCGTGGTCGCGTGTACCCGTGGTCGTGTGTACCTGTGGTTGTGTATGGCGGTGTGAGTACTCAGCAGTGTGAGTTCAGACAGCCTCTCCTCTGCACACTGAGCGGTGAGTCGAGCTTCAGCGTCCTGGTCCCAGCAGTCCTCCATCGTCTCCTTCAGGGAACGCAACGCCTGAAAACACACAAACACACAAAGTCAGCAACACAGTGTCAATACTGTGTTTACTGCAAACTTAAGCCGTTTCTGCATTGAATCAGAATAATTTCTGTAACTTAAATGGAACTTAACCTAGACAATAAACAACCTGGTGAACATCTATAACCTGAATTCAGCCTGTCAGGCAGAGCTCCACCAGTCAAATGTTCAGTTTGACGTATCAGATTCCTGCTGGAGCGGTCCAGGACTGAGCTCTGTCTGAGCAGACGACTTCAGGGGAAAGAAAGAACTGCTCCACAGCGGTTTATCTGTAGTATTTCTTGTGGAGAAGACTGACTGTCTGATTGACAAAATCTTTGTGTGGCATAACTAAGACAAACTCAACAGACTCTGGAGGTGAGGTTCAGAACATCAACAGTAAATTCTAACATTGAGTTGCTACTTAGCACAGACTTGAACCTGCACTGACCGGTGGGAATGGTAACACTAACCAGACTGTTCTCCTTCCAAGCTTCGGGGAACCTGGGCCTGTACTTCTCTCTGGCCACAAGGATCTGCATGTCCTCGAAGCTTGGATGATTCCCGAGCTCCGCCTGAAATGCCAGCTGGTACTCTGGTACTGTTTCACCTTAACACACAGACATTAAATGTACGCCAGGGTTAGCCAATGATCTGCACTGTTTGGTTTGGTAAACAAAAGTCTGTTTGTAGCATCTAATCACAAATTCTGTCTTCAACTAACCGTGAATCATTGATGAACTGGTTAATTCTTTAATCCGTAAAATGTCAGAGAATAATGAAGAGAGTAACATCTTCAAACGAGAACCCAGAACAGTTCAGTTTATTGTGATATAAATCAGACAAAAGCGGAAAATCTGACACACTACAGAAATAAATTTAATATATTAGGATATATTGTATGTTCATATCCTCAGAATTCTGGTTCAAGATGCTCAAAACAAAGACCCAGGGGTATCCCTCTGACCACTGAGAGGCTAAATATCACAGATCAGAGGAGGCCTGTCCGCCTGGGGGGAGCTGGACACCTGGGGAGAGGGGGCGAGTCAAAGATAGCGTGTGAGGCAATGGGGACAGGTGCATGCAGGTGTTCTACAACTAAAAGAAAGTTACTTATTGTAGTCTGGTTAATGATTTGACAACTTTTTTTATTCATTTCTATTGCCTATTTCCTCATTTCACTGTCTACATGCTATATCTTTTATTTTTTTTATACTGTTGCGAGTAAAATGCAACGAAATTTCGTTCTGTATACATTGTATACCTGAATGACAATAAAGTCTGTCTAAGTCTAAGTCTAAAACACACAGTATAGAAACTGGTTGCTGCAATTTCATCTGAGTCAGAGTTAACTTGTTTAGTGTCTGTGTGAGGCTGCCAAACTCCATGCAGAATCCTGCTGTCTTTAAGTTTCCTTCAGTGTCACAGTGATCACAGCTGCTGTTAATGGGACAGTTTGACTGACTATGATTCAGATATGGAATTAAACTTTTAAATCCCTGTCCTATTAATGTGATGTAAAGTGATGTATTTTTGCATAATATATATATACACTATAAACTATAAATCTATGGAATATCTGTATTCTACAACAGTTTATTTCTTATATCCTTCATATTTGTAGTTATTTATTTTATGTTGCTTTGTTGCTATGTTGGTTTTACATCATGTTGTCATCAGAGCACTTATGTGTGAAGTTTGTGTTACACTGAAGTATAAAGTAAACAATAAAGTTGAGGATTGAAATTGGAAGTTGCATGCTGTCTGTCATGTTGTGTGCCCTACATATAACTTGTTGTTTGTTTGCACTGTCGTGTCACCTGGGAACAGGTCGGAGCACCTCCTGAAGCTCTCCCAGTAGAGCAGACCCAGAGCGTAAACATCCACCTGCTTCAGCGCCGACTCACAGTCCCTGAGGTTTAGAGCTCCACCCAGGACCTCCGGAGCCATGTACCGCACTGTCCCCACCTACAGACACACAGACGCATCAACTTGACCTTCTGTTTTGATTTTACACTTGTCCCATCATCATCACGTGACCTGACCTCAGATATCGCCATGGTGTCATCGTCTCCAGGGCGACGGGACCGATTTTCTGTCAGCCTCATGGACAGACCATAGTCGGCGAGGACACAGGACAGATCGGCTCGGACCAAAACGTTCCTGCTGGTCACATCTCTGTGGGCCACAGCTGGTTTGTACTGGTCTGAACAGAAATTTACAAACACATCAGAGTGTCAGACACACAATTATTTCCAAAAACGCCCAAATGAAATGTCCTCGTGTATTACGTAAGACACAGTGTCTTCCATCTGTGTCTTACGCTGTGTGTAAGACACAGATGGAGAAATTAAGAAGAAAAAAAGAGGAAGAAACGTGTTTCAGGATTAAATAAAGAAGATTCAGAGATGTGAGTGTTTGACCTGGACAGTGTGAAATGAGGTGAGGATACGACACAGAGAGCTGCTTCAATCTGAGGGAAACAAATAAAAATAAAGACCAAAGAAAAAAAACCTGCACATAAAGACCAAACCCAGCTCTGCCTGTCTCCTTGTGATGTCCTGATCCCTCTGAGCCACATCAGCTGGTCCATTAAATCACGGACTGTTAAAAGTGAAACTCTATGGTTCATACACAGGTGAAATAATGACATGGTGTGTACCTCCTCTGTAGAGCTCAGTGTGAAGGAAGGCAAGTCCTCTGGTCACACCGTGAGCCATCCTGCAGCAGGTCAACCAGTCAACTGTGTGGAGAGACAGGTATCGAGACAGACAGCCCTGATGGACAGACAGGCAGACAGACAAATGAGAGAGAGAGAGAAAGAAGTTTACATTAAATATGATGGTGATGATGATGATGGTTATGGTGATGGTGATGATGGTGATGATGGTGATGGTGATGATGGTGATGGTGATGATGGTGATGGTGGTTATGGTGATGGTGATGATGGTTATGGTGATGATGGTGATGGTGGTGATGGTGATGATGGTGATGGTTATGATGGTGATGGTGGTTATGGTGATGATGGTGATGGTGATGATGGTTATGGTGATGATGGTGATGGTGGTTATGGTG
>JBBMJY010000007.1:500487-530353 GCA_037833715.1 Toxotes lorentzi
TGATGATGGTGATGATGGTGATGGTGGTTATGGTGATGATGGTGATGGTGATGATGGTTATGGTGATGATGGTGATGATGGTGATGGTGGTTATGGTGATGGTTATGGTGAAGGTGATGATGGTGGTTATGGTGATGATGGTGATGGTTATGGTGATGATGGTGATGATGGTGATGGTGATGATGGTGATGGTGGTTATGGTGATGATGGTGATGGTGGTTATGGTGATGATGGTGATGGTGATGGTGATGATGGTGATGGTGGTTATGGTGATGATGGTGATGATGGTGATGGTGGTTATGATGGTGATGGTGGTTATGGTGATGATGGTGATGATGGTGATGGTGGTGATGGTGGTTATGATGGTGATGGTGATGGTGGTTATGGTGATGATGGTGATGGTGATGATGGTGATGGTGGTTATGATGGTGATGGTGATGGTGGTTATGGTGATGATGGTGATGGTGATGGTGATGATGGTGGTTATGGTGATGATGGTGATGATGGTGATGGTGGTTATGATGGTGATGGTGATGGTGATGGTGGTTATGGTGATGATGGTGATGGTGATGATGGTGATGATGGTGATGGTGATGATGGTGATGGTGGTTATGGTGATGATGGTGATGATGGTGATGGTGGTTATGGTGATGATGGTGATGGTGGTTATGATGGTGATGGTGATGGTGGTTATGGTGATGATGGTGGTGATTAATCCATGTATCTGTTTTCCAGGTGTTTCTTGAGGATCATGTGAGTGAACATGTGGCTGGATGGAAACTGTTGTAATGTGTCTGATGATCACATGAGTGACAACACAACAATTAAACTCAATCAATTCATTCATATACACATTCACACTTTCATCTATAAAACCTTTATGCCTGTCGTGTCTATGTATGTGTTCAAACAAATCTTACATTAAATGGTGGCCAATGAGATAGGTGTGTGTGTGTGTGTGTGTATGTGTGTGTGAGAGAGAGAGAGAGAGAGAGAGAGCAGACAGTTAAGCCATTAATTACTCTCTCATTACTACAGAAGAATGCTGTAAACCAGTGGAGTGTGTAACAGCGTGTGTGTGTGTGTGTGTGTGTGTGGTCAGAGGCTCCAGACAGGAAATAGGAGTGAAGGCGCCGTCTTCTTCCAGCACATTAACAAGACTAATGGAGTCAGAGAGACATGCACATGACCTAAAGCTCAGATGGCTGAACTGAGTTGACGCATGTCAGCGCCCCCTGCAGGCTGCAGAGTTCACTACATCTACACACGAGCAGACGATGTCCTGGTGATCTACACTGGCAAGAAAGAGTCAGTGGACCCTGATGTGTGATCTGATCTGCAGACAAACACAATGCGCCTCAGCTAAAAACACACAAACTATAAAATCTTTGTGTCTTTATTGAACACATCCATTAAACATCAGAGTGCTGGTGGAAAAGTAAGTGAACCCTTGGATTTAATAACTGGTGGAACCTCAGACCAGGTCTTCAGAATCTGTGGATCAGACCTGCACAATGTCTAGGAGGATTTTGGACCAGTCTTCCTACAGAGGGGCTTCAGCTCAGACATTTCGCAGGATGTCTGCTGTGATCGTCCCTCTGAGCTCATTCAGCGTCTCTGCTGGGTTCACGTCTGGACTCTAACTCCTCATCACTTCTCAAATGCAGGCTGATGGTAAGCCCAACATTTTTGGCTTACCATCAGCCTAAAGAAGACAGAAGACGATGAGGAGGGGAGTGGAAGCACCACGGTCCATTACCATGGATGACCACGAGTCAGGAGGCTCTGCCATTACCACCAACCTCTCACTTGATGCTGAGCCAGACCAGCGTATCAGAAACAGATCCTCTATGTACACCTGACTGACAAGCAAAGGGTTTGGAGCAACAACAAGTTGGCACAAAACACAAAAATTCTGGTCTACAGAGCCTGACGCATCAGATCGCTTCTGACGCATCAGATCGCTTCTGTTGAGCTTTGCCAAGAAGCAAAGCTTCCACAGCTTCAACAGCTTCCACATGCACAGCCTGAGGTGCATACTCAGCACTTTCTCTGGAATGGACTTTCACATGCATCATATGGAAGACATGAGGACACCATCGGATACTGGCTCTGCGTAAGACATCAGCAGGATGACAGGTCTTTCATGTTATCTCCACCTGATGTTTCCAACTCAGGGTAACACCAACGTTAACACCTCAGTCAAGCTTAAAATCCTCTTTTTACATTTTTCCATATGTTATTTTCTAAATTTCCCCTGCTCCCTCTCAGGTTTGTAGTGGATAGAAACAGAGTCTGTTTACTGATATACTACTTGTTTACTGCGGCCTCTTACATGTGGGTAGTACTCCATGAGGATCAGGAACTCTGGTTGTCCATCAGCTGATGTCCTTTCATCCGCGGTGAAGAAACGGGCGATGTTGTCGTGCTGCTGTAGCAGCGGCAGGCGGTAGATGGCGCACTCGTTGGCAAAGTTCTGCCGGTTGGCCGAGCTGAAGAGTTTGACGGCCACGCAGCGCTCGTTAAGACATCCGCGAAACACTGCACCGTAACGACCTCGACCAATCAGCTGCCAGAGAGGACAGAGAAACAGAAACAGAGAGATGGACTCATGGTGTTCCTCAGGTGTCTGATTCATGGGGTTCCTCAGGTTTCCTGCCTCCAGTGAAATCCAGTGATTTTTAATCCAGAGGCTCCAACCCCCCGTGGGCGGGGCCCTTACAGTAGATTTTATTCAGTGCATCTCTGAGAGTGAGTGTGTGCACAGCAGTTTCTGACTGGACACAAAAAAAAGTTGTGTGTTTCTGTTAAATCTAAATACAACTAAACAAACCTGTCATCATAAACAAAGCATTACCCAAAATCAACAGGGGGTGGGGCTGATAGGGCACCCTGATGATGCCATAGTGATGTCATCAGGGATATTTTGACTTGGGATCAGAGACGACAAAGTCTTAAGGAGGCAGGGAGGCTCTGATGAAAGACACAATCCAGGTGTATTATGGGAAATGTAGGATCCAGTGTTTTTGGATCAGAAATCAGGATTTCTCCATCTGTGGTGCTCAGATCTGGACCTCTGAGCCCCCCTAACCTTACAACCACCGCCCAGGTTCTGACTCTGGAGGGGGTCAGAGTTACCTCCAGCAGTTTCAGATTGTCCAGGTCCACGGCTGACTCAGCGTTTGCTGCCTCCATCACACCCAGGGCAGACAAACCGTGCTTCTGTTTCCCTGAGCACACACAAACACACAGTGGGTATTAACAATTATTGTTATTAATCATGTGACCTCACGGTGTGTGAGTGTGTTCAGAGAGTGTGTGTGTGTGTACCTTTCATCATACGGTATCCCAGGAACAGCGCCATGATGAGGATGGCTGCTATGGCGACGGTTACCAGGGCGATAAGAGCCGTCTCCTCACGCCTAAGTGGCTGGTGATCTGTGGGATGACGATTGTTAGCATCATCATGATGTCATCACTCAGCAACATGACGGGCATTCAGTTCAAACACACACACACAGACACACACACACACACACACGCGCACACACACACACACACACACACACACACACACACACACACACACACACACACACACACACAGCCTGTCATGGATCAGTAAAGGTCTCATTTCTCCTCTGTGTCCTCAGCATCATGTCTCCTCCTCTCTCTGTATGAACTGTGGTTTAAAACTCTCCTGAATCAAAATTTGAACTTGGACTACTTTTTGTGAGTCAAACCTGGAAACCAGATCCAGATGATCCCACAGAAGATAGTGGACTTCACAGTGAACAGCCACAACACTAGAAAATTTCCTGCACACACACTCACTGTGAACACACAGGACACAGTTTGGTCCTGTTCCTCACTGTGAGTGCCGTCTCTTGCTCGCGCTCAGTGACATAGTCTCATTGCCTCAGGTGATTTTTCTGCCCAGTAACAGTGCGACGTGCTCACCTGTCTGTCCGTCGTCCCTCCCGTCGCCCTTCATGAGCCGCACGGCGGGGGTGTCATCAGTGGGCGGGGCCTCTGTGAAGTTGGTGTTGCAGAGATCTCGGCTGCAGCAGCAGAAACGGTAGCTTCCGTTCTGGATCTGAGAGGGTGTTGCTGTTACCAGGCAACGGTCACCATGACACTCCTGCTGGCCGCCAATGTGAGTCCAACAACCTGAATGAACAAACATATTTAAGCCTTAAGTGTGCAGGTTTTTTCTCAAATCAGGTGTATCCTCATCCTGACCTGACAGATTCAGCCTATGTGTCTCACCTTGCTTCACCAGGTGCATTACACCATCCGTTTTTTTTTCCCACAATCCATAGCAGCGCGAGCCACGGCTGCAGCGTATTGTGCCGTTCTCTCGCACCACTCCTCGCAGCTCATTGGTTGGTCCGCTGTGAGGCTCCACCCCCTGCAGGTGGTCAGTGAAGGCACACTCTGTGTCCTGTGACTGGAGACCTGCACAGACGTTTCACTGATCAGTGACACAGAAGCTGAGTATACTGTCACAGGAAACTGACACCAGTTTTCACATGATTATCAAAATAAAAGCACGGGTTAGTTTCTTGGTGTCTGGGTAAATAATGAAGCTGACCTGTAGGGTGGGGGTCAGCAGGGGCCCAGCAGGGGCCCAGTAGGGGCCCAGTAGCACACTAAAGGACCTGTTTTTTAAACTAACATCTGAACATGTTAGAGATCAGGAAAGGAAGGAAACATCTCATTCCAGGTTGTTCCTGGTGTTTAAAGCCTGAACGAAGCATCAACTAATGAGGGGTCACATGATGATAACAACAATCACACAGACTTTAGAACAAATTTAGCATTAATTAAATGTTTTTAACTGGTTAATTTTAAAGAAATCCAGAAACTGTGTGAGTCACCTCACACACACACATAGACACACACACACGCTCTAACCTCAGTGCCTGGAAAAGTCCGACAGCTACAAATAATGATGCATTTTGGCGTTTTATGGAGTGAGAGCAAAGAGAGGACCCACAGAGCTGCAGAGTGAGGGCGAAGCCTCAGGCTGCTCACGGACTCTTCATCCAGTGTCCCAGCATCACGTCTCTACAGCTCCTCATCTCACTGCCTCAGCTCACACCAAACTTTTCACGCACTTTGGTTTCACAGAGCTGAATCTCCTCCGTTCATCAGATACACAGCCATGTTCAGATTCATCATCGTCTCCACAGCATGACCAACAAACGCTCAAGTGAATTTACAGCAGCCTGGACTCTGACTGTGGAGTCCGAGTCCAGGCTGCAGTGACGGTGGGTCAGGGACGGTGTTTCCCACCATGACGAGCGAAGAGTGAACAGACCAGCAGATCAATAATCAATCAGACGAACAACAAGAGGTAAATGCTGCTTCAATATCAAAGCCTGAGTAATAATAATCTACTGACATTATGTATAACTGTATGTGTGTGGTACATATTTAGATGTATCATATAAACTGTGCAGTGAGTACTTTTACTAGGGACACACACACATCCAGACACACACACACATCTACCTGATTTTACCTGATATGTGATGTGATATTTGATTTCATATACATATATCTTAAATTTGTATATGCAGTGTGTGTGTGTGTGTATGTGTGTGTGTTGGTGTAACAGATCAATAGATAAACAGAGGCAGCTGTACCTGCTGTCCCACTTTAGTCAGGTTTCCCATCATGAATCACAACCTTCTAAATGTGGTCTGAGCTTCATGCCCACAAATATTCAGTGAAACAATTCCTGCTGGATGAATAAAACTGATGGGGGGTGTGGGTGGGGGGGTGACTCTTCATGTTTGATCCAGTTCACCCCGTTGCTCACATTTCATCCGTCTGCCGCCAGAGTCGCACTTACTAATTTCTCCAGTCTGTGTTTGTACACAGGAGTCAGAGTCTGATCGTACGCCTTGTTTCTGAACGAGGCCCCGGGTCCTGCTGTGCGGCGTCACCTCACAGGAAACTGTCTGTCCCACCCACCGCAAACTATGTCGGAGTCAGGAGGAGTCTCACTGTTTAGTCTACTGTAACACATACACACACAATGAGAGGTGGAGTGTGTGTGTGTGTGTGTGTTTCCGTATTTATATAAGAAACAGGATGGGAGGTTGTGTGTGTTTGTATCATGACTTCCCTGCAGAAGCAGGAGTGTAGCAGCTCAAACCAACAACCACTGCCAGGAGGTTCAGTGGAAACACGAGAAGCTAACACTAAACCTGCTAAGCTAAGCTAAATGAATCAGTACTGCAGTGAGTGACATGAGGATACGACATGAATCTGATCTGATCTGATGATTGTACTGACCGGTCACAGCAGGCAGCAGCAGGACACACAGCCACACTGCGAATGCTGATGACGCTCCACGCACAGCGGCCATGTTGAATCCACCTGACGGGTTCGACTTTCTGCACACGTCACACTGAAACACTGTCCAACATCACTGATCTTGGGTCAGATTATTCCGAAGGATCTGAACATCTCCTCCTCTGAAAAAACACACACGGAAAATCACCGTCACTGTCATATTCCACACTGTTGCTAACGAAGGCTAATGTTATAAGTGTGACTGAAAATCAAAGTTTAGGACTCCTTCTATAACACACACTCACCCGGGCCCCAGGAGGTCTGCAGGTCTGCAGGTCTGCAGGCCCACTTTGACCGATTGGTGCTTTAAACCTGAAAAAACTGTCAGTGACACAAAGACTGAAAAACAGCACAGTACTGCTGATACTTCAGCTACAGGAAGCTGATAATACTTGAGTACTTTCAGGATTCAGAATCCAGGACTCGCACATGAAATGGAGTATTTTATAATAATAATCCTCCAATCAGGCTTAAACAGTGAATTTAAACACTTCACACAGACCTGAGACTGTTTCACCTGATATTATATTCTTATACTGACTTTATAGCCCGACCTTGTTTTGAAATTCAAATATGATAAATATAAACGGAATAAACAGCAAAACAACTGTGTCATTATATTCGAGTTACAGTGCATTTATACTGTAAAACCAACTAATACCCACCATAATAATCACATTCCTGTGAGACAGTCAGGGTAAGGACCATACTGTAGTTTACCACGTATCATGTTTCTGACTCTGAGCATCAGTGTACTGTTAGTCTCTATCATAGCATCACTGTGTTCATATCATTTCACTGAAGGAACTGACAGTGGTGACCTTCATGATCGGTTTGTCCCTTTATGACACACCTGTATTCACCTGCTGGATTCCTGTGCAGCACACACACAGGTGAATGTGTGTGTGCTGCAGTGCTACAGCTCAGCTCACAGACCGCACAGGTCACCTGGGATGTTTGTCTGCAGGTACGTTCAACAGCAGCGTTTTTAGAGCTGGAGCTGAAAGGGAGTGGCGCGCGCACACACACTCACACACACACCGGTCAGTCGCACGTTAACGTGTGTGTAATAAAAACGGTTCATACCGGTGAGGAAGACTCCGACCGGCTCTACAGGAGGAGATGAAGCACCCCGCCTGCCTCTGTCTGTCTGGATTCTTATTCTGGCCCGGGTCAGTTCAGCACCGTTCGGCTCAGCTCGGCTCAGCTCGGCTCGGGTCGTCTCGGTTCGGTCTGGGCCTGTCCGATCTCTCTCCTCCGGTAATAATCCTGATCCAGCTTCAGCAAAAACTGATTCAGCAAAATCAAAAAATCCGCAGAAAAGAAGCTGCGCTGCGTTTCTCTGCGTCCACATCCAGGCTGTCAAATTAAAGGGACGACCACACGCTCAGCCTCCGGATGACACTTTCAGAATAAGAGACCCAGACCTCACATTTTGGGACGATGGTCATCTCTTTTTTGGACGTCATGTGGACGTCTAAGAAATTTACATTATTAATGAATGTAATGGGTTTTTTTAAAAAAAATGATGACAAATATCTACATTGTTGTTATCAACATGATTAATGAATATGAATATAGATTATTTGTGATTAAACATTATTTGTTATTAATTATGTATTTATTGAGTACATGATAATTTGTTATTTTACAGTTTCAGTTTTTCCTCTACTTGTTTATTTTATTTTATTTATTTATGTTTTTATTCATTTATTTATTAGGAAATTCAACTTGTTGGAAATTAGGCTTCAGAAAATAATTTCATGGTACATAAGAGCCTTGATTTTATAACTCATGATTTCAACCAGTCAATGCCACTCTGATTGGCTGAGGCAGCATGTCGTCATAACCCAACCAGTAAATGCCACTCTGATTGGCCGAGGCAACACGTCAAGCTTTTGGCGCGATTTGGCGAGTTTCGTCAACCGTCTCTGATTTCATCTCAGCTGTGGAAGCAAGCCGCCGTTCGCTCTGATCAGCGCACATCAAATAGCACCGTTTTCCACTAAGTCGAAAGTAGGTTCGCTCAGGTTAGTTCATTTTATGTTATATATATTTATGTATTTATAGTGTTAGCTGTTTTAAACTACCTAAATCTGCTGTGGCTACAGTTGACATTGCATGTCATCCCATCAGCTAACGTTAGCTAAACATTGGCCATAGATAAGATGGAATTGGAATTACTTTTGAAAACGACCATAGTGCCTAAATATATTCACGTTAGCTGAAGCTTTAACGTGAACAAGCATTGTTCGGTCGCTAAGTCACTACTCACTAACCAGCGCTAGGCTGGTAGCTAACCTAAGCTAAATTCGCTTAGCTAACGAAAAGAACAAGCTATGAACTTTATATCTCGTAGCGGGGAACATGCTTTTTACAAGCTAGCGAGCCACGCGCTGTGCTCCATTCTTTTCAGTTGGAAGGCAGGTGGTGATGTACATGTATTAATCCAGTATGGGTAGGGGATGCACAGGCAACGTATTTTTGCTTACAAATATGGGTACTTGGTGTATGTGTGCTGTCTTTAAAGGTTAAAAAACATATTTAAAGTTCATAGGTTAAAAGTATAAAAATGTAAAAGATGCATTTTCCTTTGGTTCATGGAAATTGTATCAGAGTGAGTGTTCTGTACTTTTCTTAGTTTTTGGAAACGGCGACAGAGTGAGCGCTCTTTTTGTTAATATTCCAATTCGCATCTTTGCCGCTCTAGTATGTACGTATTGCCTCAGTCAATACGTTTGGTCAGTAACATAGAGATGGTCTCGTAAAGTTGGTTAATGTGGTTGCACATGTTTCAGCCAGGGGATATAACAGTCTGTAAGTATTGTGTGTAGTTTTAAAAGTGGTATGTTTCTTGTGTTGTTAGCAGCTACGATACGAACAAGCTAACTTGCGCATTATTTAGTGGAGTTTGTTTGCTAGCTGCATTACATTTTGCGTACTGTACTGTTGTTTAAGGTATTTGTGTATTTATGTAGTCACCATATTTTTGCGGAAGGGTCCGCGTGGTGAGAGCAGTACAGTATGACTGCAGATTGCCTTTGCATATTTCTAATTTGTCTTTTTCTACTCGTGCAGATGGAGTCATGAAATTTGATGACACGGCCACAGAGGACTTCATAAGGATGCACCGCAAAGAGGTGGAGGTGGAGGATACTCAGCAGACACTATCCATTGTGGAGAATGTTGTCACAGCTTTTGTACATTGTCTTTTTTGTATTCAGTTTAATTGGCTCTGGTTGGATTTTTACCTCAAAACACATTCAGTTTAGCACTTTAATTTTCATTGTTGTATATTTGTTGTGGTACAGACCCAAGCAAGGTGGACTGTGTAATTTTTTTTATTTTTATTTTTCTAATACTGGTAGTTGTTGACTATCACTTTCATTTAGTTTTGGCAGACAATCAAAAGTGAAGCATGTTGGCTTCAACTGCTGCACAACATTGAAGCAATGTCCACATGCAAGCCATTAAATTCATGTTCCTTGTTTTTACTGGTAGTTGGCAGGAAACTCAACAGAAGTCAAAAGCTTTATTAGTGACATGTTTGTGCCAGTGATTAACAAAAATAAAAATGGAAATAAATGAGAGTGGATTCAATTGTGATTTATTGTAAATCTCCGTATAACTGTAGTCCCATATGTTTCCAAAAGGTGTTTCCTGTACCAGTTAATTTTCCTGTAGTTTGTTGGCTCAGCAGCAGGTTTAAACTGGAAATGCATTACACCTTTGTATGCGTTTCCAGTTGTCACCTGCTGCTGAGACAATCAAATGAAGCTATAGGAAAATGAATTGGAACAGTGCGCCGCCTTCTGAAATGGGACTACAGTTATGCTCAGAGTCTAGAAGCAGTATAAAAACGACGTCTAAAATGAGTTTACATTTGACGTAGAAAAGACGTCTACCACGACCACATGTGGACTACAATTAGCCCTTATTCAGAGGTCCTGTGGACTTCAATACTGGACGCTCGGTAGATGTCGGAAAAAAGACGTCGTCCTTCAGGGGACGTCGTTTTGGACGTATCTGCGCAGTGGGAAAATCAAACTTCTTTTATTTTGAAGGCAACTACACCCCACTTCCTCTCTCCTGTATGATGAACATGGACACAGACAGAGGTTTAAACCACTTTAAAGCCACAGACTTAAGGTGTTCCTTCAGCGCTCAGCTTCCTGTAGGTGACACATGGGCAGAGCCGCAGCAGTGAACAGGCCGACGGGGCCCAGACCAGAGCCCGCGTTCGGCCCGTGGAGGATTCAGACAGTCCTCATGTCCAAGTTCCAGCTCTGTGAGGATGATCAACGACAGGGAACAAACAGGAAGGTGAGCGTTGAACCAGATGAAGCTGCTGTGTGGACGCGTGGCCACCAGGTGTCACTGCAGCTGCTGTCTCCTCCTGTTGGTCAGACCAGCTGAGGAACACTTAGGGGGACTGAGTGGGATGAGGGGGGCCGAGGAATAACGAGGACTGAGGGGGTGTTCAGCTGCAGCAGTTTGACGGAGGAGGACGAACTGTGCAGAGGAGGTCCCAGTGAGGAGCCTGAGGAGGAGGAGTCCCGGTGATGAATGTGCTGATTGTTCAGGTGAACCTCATCAGTTCCTCCGTCAGTGTGTGGTGAGAGGAGAAAAACGGAGAGGTGAGTTTGTTTTCCCCACCTTTACCTCCAGCACCTCACCACGTCACCGCTGCTTCTTTTCACACCTGGTTTCAGTCCGTTTATCGGCGCGTGAACCGTCTGAGATCAGCGTCTTTCTTTAAAGTAACGGACCTATAAAGTCATCGGTTAAACCGGACGTTTAACGGAAAGCAGACGGTCCGTGTTTAAAGAGAACGAACAGACACGAGCGCAGAGCTGAAGCGCGACAGCACACGGAGCGAAGTAGGTTCATCTGGACGCTGAAGGTCTCGGTGTCTGATGCTGAGATCAGGTCCGGAGGAACCGGATGATTTCATCTGTTTGATGCGAAGCTCGGTTTTTTCATGAAACAGAGTGAGGCTGGAACCAGCTCTGGTTTCATCTCTGACAGCGGTGAGTTTCATGAACTCAATGTTTACTTGAAGTCTTACTGTGAAAAGTCCACTGGCCACCTCCAGGACTCTGTCAGTCCGAGGCGTCAGCAGCAGAACGTTTAAGTCCTGGAAGTTATGAGGTGGAGCTGATGTGGATCAGACTTAGGTCTCTGGTTTTCAGTGTTCCCCCCTCTGACCCCCGGCAATAAGTCCTCCCCAACAGCCCTGTTGTTTCACAGATGGTCTGGATCAGTCCTCTGACCATAATGATCTGGTCCCTGTCAGAGTGGCTCAGATCTTGAACCTGCACATGTCTGTGACTGGTCTGTTGTTGTGTAGTGTGTGTGTGTGTGTAGTTGTCTGAGGTGGTGTAGTTTTCACAGTTCATGGTTGTGTTTGACGTAGACCTGAGTGGAAGCAAACCTGAGTCTGTCTGCACCATCGTAGATCTCTGCCAGGCTCTGTCATCAATACTTTGCTGTGATCAATACTTTGCTGATCAGTTTGACATGTTTAGAGTTTCACTGCTGTGTCTGATCAATAATACTGATTGAGTCCTGTTTGTCAAACACCATGTGACCGGTTTACTGGCTAAGACCACTGCTGACTGCCTGTGTGTCACATGACCACATGTCCTTGTCCACTGGTTTCCTGTTCTACTGACATGTCAGTGGTCTGACCATCAGACCACAGACAGACCATCAGACCGCAGACAGACCATCAGACCGCAGACAGACCATCAGACCGCAGACAGACCATCAGACTATCAGACCACAGACAGACCATCAGACCACAGACAGACCATCAGACCACAGACAGACCATCAGACCACAGACAGGCCATCAGACTATCAGACAATCAGACTATCAGACCATCAGACTATCAGACCATCTGACCACAGACAGACCATCTGACTATCAGACCATCAGACCACAGACAGACCATCAGACCGCAGACAGACCATCAGACTATCAGACCACAGACAGACCATCTGACCATCAGACCTCAGACCACAGACAGGCCATCAGACTATCAGACCACAGACAGGCCATCAGACTATCAGACCACAGACAGACCATCAGACTATCAGACAATCAGACTATCAGACTATCAGACCATCAGACTATCAGACCATCAGACCACAGACAGACCATCAGACCACAGACAGACCATCAGACCACAGACAGAACACAGACAGACCATCAGACTATCAGACCCTCTGACCACAGTCGGACCACAGACAGACCACAGACAGACCATCAGACCACAGACAGACCATCTGACCACAGACAGAACACAGACAGACTATCAGACCACAGACAGACTATCAGACCATCAGACCACAGACAATCAGACCATCAGACCACAGACAGACTATCAGACCATCTGACCACAGACAGACCATCAGACCACAGACAGAACACAGACAGACCATCAGACCACAGACAGAACACAGACAGACTATCAGACCATCAGACCACAGACAGACCATCTGACCACAGACAGACCATCAGACCATCTGACCACAGACAGACCATCAGACCACAGACAGACCATCAGACCACAGACAGACCATCAGACCACAGACAGAACACAGACAGACCATCAGACTATCAGACCACAGACAGACCATCAGACCACAGACAGACCACAGACAGACCACAGACAGACCACAGACAGAACACAGACAGACCATCAGAACACAGACAGACCATCAGACCACAGACAGACCATCAGACCACAGACAGACCATCTGACCACAGACAGACCATCAGACTATCAGACCATCAAACCACAGACAGAACACAGACAGACCATCAGACCACAGACAGAACACAGACAGACTATCAGACCATCAGACCACAGACAGACCATCTGACCACAGACAGACCATCAGACCATCTGACCACAGACAGACCATCAGACCACAGACAGACCATCAGACCACAGACAGACTATCAGACCACAGACAGACCATCAGACTATCAGACCATCAAACCACAGACAGAACACAGACAGACCATCTGACCACAGACAGACCATCAGACTATCAGACCATCTGACCACAGACAGAACACAGACAGACCATCTGACCACAGACAGACTGCAGACACAGACTCCTCAGGTGTCTGAAACAGGTAAAACCACGGTCCTTTAAAGAAGCTGGGGTGTGACTGTAGAGGACGGATGTGGGAACCAGCGTTAGGCCCTCCAGGGTTCAGTCGTTATGGATGTTTGTGAAACGCTCGACTGACGTGAAGGAATCTCCTCTGATTAAAGATCCAGCCTGAAGATGAGCACTGGAGCATGCTGGGAAGTTTCCTCTGAGCTCCGGTTTCTCTCACAGGCAGCGGATTGATCTGATCCTCCATCATGGTTTAAAGTACGGATTTGCGAATTATACCATGGAGCAAGCTTCCTCTGATTTATGACCTTCTTTTTCAGAGGAGCAACAGAGTCAAGGGTTGTAGATAATGAAGCAGCAGTGCATATATAAACGATTATAAACAACAGGAAAACGTAACGACCACTCAAAATAAGTGCGCGTGCTGATGTTCGTATTTTTAGTTTTCAGTTCAGTTTCTACTGTGCTGCTCATTCAGAGGAGAGCATGTGGACGATGGACAGGTCGAGACCCGAGGACGACATCTGACTCCTCACACTCATTTTTACGTTTCCATCGACACACGGTTTCTCCTGCTGCTGTGGCCTGATGGGACGATTGTGCAGACAGGCAATGACCCAAATGAACAGAAAAGATGCATTTATCTTTAATTGCTCATCAGTTCATCAATGTTTTTGTGGGATTTTGTTTCTCGATAGTTATTGAGAACGTTTTCTGGTCTGTACCTTGAATTCAGAGCAGACTGAACTTGTTTCAGGAATCTGGTCCCAGGTTCAGGTCGTTCGGGCTCAGGTTGTCTGACAAAGTCTGAATCAAGATGCCAAGCAGCTGTTAACACTGAAGGTGCTCAGACAGTGAAGCAGATTCCACAAACCAAACTGAAGTGAGATGTTTAAGAGCCTAAGTTCAGTTTTCTGACTCCACACTTCGTGAGTTGCCTCCAGGTGAGATTTTCTGAAGCTCTCCTTCTTGTGTGGCGCTGTGAGAAGCAGCAGGAAACAGTGAGCGAAAGCTGAGGCTGAACGTTTTCCTGCTGATAATCAGCTCCGCTAATGACATGCACGGACGGGCGAGAGAGCTTCACTCACCCGTCTCTCTCTCCTGAGTTTTGTCTGATACTGGCTGTGGCACTGCTCTGGGATCTGTGCTGTGGTCTGGTATCGGCCTCCGTGTGAAATCAGCTGAACGTCAGTAGAAACTGTTTTATTGATCTTTACTCATCTCCTATCAGCTGCTCATTAACAGAACTGAGTCCTGCTTCCTGTTTCACGGGTCCACCTGTTTTCTCTGAAGCTGAAAACATCAGAGGGTGGGGGCCCCTGTAGCAGAGCCTCTCTTAGTAGTGCCTGTCAGTGTGTCTCATTTGAAAGTCACAGAGCACAAAGACACAGGTGGTCTGTGTCTCTTTCAGTCTGGGGTCCTGTTTTGGAAGGCGGGGGCCGTTTGGCATGTTTGTGCTTCATTTTTCGTGACCATGGGACTGGTTCTGCTGTGACGTCTGTTTTCCCGTGAAGAGAGAAACGTGTCTGGAGACAAAGGACAGAGGATCGGCGACAGAAACAGCCACCGTATGTTTCTCGTTGCTCCAATGTGGACTTAATAGGAAGCAAAGGTCACTTTCAGATAAAAATTGGGTGCTACACACAGAGAAGTGTGTGTGTAGCAGCATATTTGAAGTGTGACAACAGGCTGCTGCTGTTTGTTCTGAAAACAGATAAAACTGTCTGGTCCTGGTCAACGAGAGCTCAGCCTGAGTGTCTGGAATTACTGAAGGCTGAGGGAGCGCTCACACTGAGCATGCTCAGTGACCAGGAGCTGTGTCCCAACCCCAAAGGATCTTAGCCGACCTGCGTGCTGATCAACGACTGACAGACCCGTTCATAAAGTTCATAATGAGCTGTTTATGTTCGGTATGATGTCACTTCCTGCAGAACTTCATTGAGAATCCTGCTGTTTTTAAGTGTCCTTCAGTATCACAGGGATCCAGTGAGAGGTGTGTGTTCATCCATGGGTTCACTGCAGACAGGAGCTGATCACAGCTGATTCAGCTGCTGTTAATGGGACAGTTCAGTGTGAACAGAGGCAGGATAAAAGACACACAGGCAGCTCACACACTCCATGACAACATCAGACCTAAAAGCATCATGGGAACAGTAGTTCCAAAACTTCCAGTATGGTTAGTCTCCAAATAGAAATAAGACAATAAGAGTAGAAGTGAAAGAATCATCACTGTAAACTTTTTCATGAGATGAAACCAAAACTAAACTAAAATCACAGAATGAAAATAAACACATTTGTAAAACTGAACTGAACTGAAGACACGTGGGACATAAACTGAGATCAAAGCAGACGAATAAGAAAATCATTTCCTTGAGCTGACTCTGGCAGAGAGTTGGTGTTCTCCTTATCAGGATGCACGTGGAACGAGTCACGCGTTAGCGTGATCAGACACGATGTTTTTATCTTCATGTCTTTGATCTGTTCATTCTCACACACACACACAGAGTTAAAGCTTTTAAATCTGCATTGTCTTCGTTAGTGATCAATTGTTTAAATCAGTCAGTTTATATTTTAATATCCTTTTAAATACTAATCATTAAATATGAATCATTCATTATTACTTTATGATTTCATGTTATTTTAAAATCAGTCTGTATTTTTTCCTTCTGCCAGCAGGATGAGTGACATCCGTTTGCCTTCGGCCTCCTCCTCTGTCTCCAAGGTAACAGACCTGTCACCAGGATGCAGTTCCCTCAGCAACGAGCCTCCAGCCTTCGTCCTCCCTCCTCGTAACGCCCGTGTGACCCTGGGGGGAGACGTCCGACTTGAGGGGAAGGTGGGACACACTGGTTTAGGGATGGGTACTCTCAGGTTTTATCAGTTCTCCTTATGAATCAATAATCTATCTACTCTTTGTCAATACATTTTAATACATTTAATAATAAATCAGAGCAATGTTTACAGCAGCAAAGTCCCAATAAACACAGAAAAATCTCCCTGGAAACAAACATGTAAACAATCAATATTTACATTCAAAATAAGAAGATGAAGAATAACAACAACAACAGTAACTGAGCTCACTGATCCGAAACACGTTCACATTGACTTCACACAGGAAGAGACGCAGATACACACACACACAGACACACACACACACCCTCACTGAGGAGGGACTGAAGAGAGAGGGATTAACATTTCTCCAGTCCTGTGACTGACTGCACCCTGATGAGAAGCAGTCACACACACTCACAGAGTTCATTGCTCTGTTTCATTGGTTCACTTTGTGTTTGAACTCTGTTGTAACTTTAATCGCCGTTTGATCTTTGATTCTGGTTTATTCTTCATCTGATTTTATTCTCTCACAGTTTTAACCAGTTAAAAACCAGAATTTTCAGAAACCCAAACTGGAGGAGTTTCACCTGAAGCCAGAACATCTTTGCCTCAGGCTGAGATTAATGAGTTCTTATAATCCCACAGCACCTGAATGCACCAGTGTGTTGGATTTAGAGGCATCTGGTGGTGACGTTGTGGACAAACTGAATCCCCTTACCCCTCATGAGAAGCTGCAGTTTTCAGGTGGACCCAGAGGTTCTTAGTTTGAGGTGATTAAACCCTGATGAAAACATAGCTATGAATAAATGTTCCATCTCAGCCAGTAGATCCCCTGAATCCTTCACACTGGTCCTTTAAGCAGGGAGACTGATGGATCTGCAAGGCCTCATGGGAGTCGAAACATCTGTCTATGCCCCTACGCCCCGGCCCCGTTCAGTAATCCCTCCTTTACTGTACATATGTGGTCCAGCGTACATCTGGACCACATATGAGGTCATAGTTGAAAACTCTTGAGGAGCAGCTGCTTTCAGTGCAAAGTATCTAAAACATGCGTGAAATGTCACTAGATGATGTAGAAAGCTAATTACCATATTGATGATGTCATGGCGTCGTAGTGTCGTCCTGACTGGTTTCAGCTGGTTTCAGTCATTTCATTCAGCTCAGATCAGGAAATTAAAGCTGCTCTCATCTCACTGAGACCTGAGAGGTGTCCGACACCAAACAACCGAGCTGTGTCTTCTAGGTGCAAGGTCATCCTGAGCCTCAGGTCACATGGTACAGAGAAGGGAGGGTAGTGACTGGTGGAGAGCGCTGCATCGTGGAGCAAGGTGGGCGGGGCACGTTTAGTCTTGTGATGGACGGAATCAGAGAGGACGACGTGGGACGTTACACCTGTCAGGCCACCAATCAGACGGGGAGTCGTCAGGTGACCGTGGAGATCCTTCTGGAAGGTAACGAATACCTGCAGTACCAATGCTACTGCTGATACTACTACTGATACTACTACTGATACAACTGTGAACAATACTGCTGCTGATCTTTAACATCCAGGACTCAGACCATGTTCACTTCAAACTGACAGAATGTGACCTCAGACATTTAACCAACCTGGATCACAACAATCCAGATCTCCACAGTAAATAACTCTGAGATGGTCTTCCTGTCAGAGTCCAGGAAATGGACTGAGATCTGGGACAGTTTCTTCAGATCTTGTCTTTCCTGTTTAATGGGTTGAATTCTGTCTCAGCTCTCGGCTCACGGCCCTGGTGTTGTTGAAGCTGCTCTCTGCAGCTGTGTTCTTCTTTGGATTAAGATGGAAACTCTTCTGCTGGTTTTCTAACACTCCCCTGTTTTTCCTCTTGCAGGGAATTCTGGGAAGAAATACGGCCTCCCGTCCTCCGTGAACACAGGGTGAGCTCCTCTCTTCCTGTACCTGTCAGCTGTCACGTTTCTCTGCATGTTAAATATATGCATGCAGATGAACGAGGAGGCCTCCCCCTCCCTCCCTCCTCCTTCCCCCCGGCGCCCCCATGCTCTGATCACATTAGCAGAGAGTGAAGCTGTAACACGTGTCTGAACAAGGCCTCTGTTTTGTAAGGACAGAAATCAGCAGGTTAAGGTTTCAGTTTTTTGTGTTGACTTCTGTAAATATGAAGCTGCCCGCCCTGGTTGGTCACGTCTGATTGGACTCTGTTGTAAATAAGTGTAAGATATACACGATGCCAACAAAAAAACAAAACATTTATTTATTCATAACATCATTGTACAGAGCTGGTTTCTGTCAGCAGCTCCAGCTGTGTCCGACTTCCACAGACGATGACTTTAGTAGAAATGACCCCCAGCTGCTTCCTCACCGCTGTCATGATAGCAGAATCCTTTTCCCATGGTTCCAGGTGTCACCCCACGGTCCTGGCGGTGGAGAACAGGGCCAGTATTTGGGGCGAGAGTCCGCCAAAGTTCATCACCAAACCGAGCCGAGTGTTTGCCAAGCTGGGAGAGAGCGGGAAGTTATCCGCTAAAACAACAGGACGTCCACAGCCCCAGGTCACATGGTACAAGGTGAGAGGAGGTTAACTCAGACTCTCCGGAGTCCGGACTCAGTCAGACCTGAAACACATGTTGTTATGATTTAGTGTGACTTCCTGAGGATATCATCATCTCTGATGTCCATCCTGCAGAACTTCACTGAGAATCCTGCTGTTTTTAAGTTTCCTTCAGCATCACAGTGATCCAGTGAGAGGTGTCTGTTCATCCATGGGTTCACTGGAAACAATAATCTGGTGAACAATGACTGACAGACACCTGAGGAAGGAACTGGATCATATCTCGGCCTCTGGTTATTGAACTGGATGATCACTAAGGCCAAGTTGCTTTTCTCCCTCTGTTGTATCTTGTGATACTTCATCATTATCGTGGTTGCTGTCGCAGTTTTCATCCTTGTTTTCTTAACTTTATTCAAATTAGTAATAATATAATATAAAATATTAAACAATATTAAAAGAGATCACATGACTGATCAGAGAAGGAGTAACCAATCAGAGCTACCAACCCCACATCTGCCACATCCCTCACTTCATTTAGTAGCAATAAATAACATTCTCCTTTATTTATTATTTATTTATTTATTATGTGTAAATATATTTCTTCAGGGAAGAAATTTGAGTCTAGTTTGAGTCTGGATTCTCAGCTTTCAATGAACTTAAACACAGACAAACTGCGAAGCCGGAGACTGTAAACAGACGACTGTTATGTACAAACAAGCAGGTAAAAACTAAACAAATAAACAGATACACACGTACAGCAGGAAAAACAACGTACAACATCTGTATACAAACGGTTTGTTTATTGTCTGTCTCAGGGGGGGGCGGAGCTTCAGTCTTGTGGGCGGGTCAGTATGTACGAGCGCTCTGGCCTTCACTTTCTGGAGATAAAGGAAGTTTGTGTGGACGACGCAGGAACTTACACGTGTTCGGTCACTAACAGCACCGGAACGGTGACCGCCACTGCCGGGCTCCACGTCCAGGGTGAGTCCACCAATCACAGTTCAGACTTGTATTTCATCACTATGTCTTAAAAGGTGGAAAATGTTAATGAAGTTCTGTCTTGATGTCTCCTGATGTCTGTCCTCCTCAGGTGCTCCCGATGACTCCCTCAGGTGAGTCTCTTTCACCTGCCTCGCGTTCCAGCTGATTCACAAAGTAAATGTCAGGGTTTCACAGGTTTATACGGCGGCTTTAGCTCAGTCTTCATGTGAACAGCTGAGCTTCCTTCAAACCACTGAGAGGAAAACTGTGAGCCTCATGGCTTTTAATGTCTGAGATGTTCATGAATCTGACCTTTTCAGAATATTCGCATTTTTATGAGAGAAAAGAGGGAAAAAGCTCCATGAGGCAGCTCCACGCTGCCTGAAACGTCAGAGGAACCTGATCTTCACAGTCCTGGTTTCCTCCTCAGAGCACGAACATCCTGAAGCAGCAGGAAACAACATTGTGCCTGAAGGATTAGGATTAAATCATGTGATCAATGACTGATGGTTCCCAATTAACACAATTGATGTGAATTGAAGTGTTGCATATATGTAGAATGTTTGTAAAATAATAAAATTATGAATTAATCATCATATTAAAATATGATAACATATGATCATTAACATATTATCAATGATCAGAGACCAGTCTGATCAGCCTGCTGCTTCCAGGAGGCAGTGATTCCTGCTGCACAGGAAAAACTGATTGACTGTCACACTCTGAAACAGTAATGAAGAAAACACTCACAACAAACAGCCTGATTTAAAATCTATATCAGAATGAAGGGTTTCTCACACTGATGCCTCCTCCTGCCAGGACCACACAAACCAGGACAGTGGACAGATCTCCCAGTGCTCCAAATGCACAGCCTGGACAGGCAGCCTCCTCGAGGACCAGCCCCCCTGTGCAGGTGGCTAAGATTAGAACCACACCTGCTGTGCTCACATTTACACTAATCCACTGTCGAACTATGAAAACAGTTTTTCATTTCATTTCACTGTGACTTTGAATCCGTTTGTCTGCAGGTCCAGTTAGTCCCAAGTCCTGTTTCGGTTCAGGCCAGTTCAGTCCAGCAGCCACCAGCTGTTTCAGACAGCAGCAGGTACAGAAACAAATTGGACCTTTTTCAATGCAAAACTAACGTTAGCTGTTGTCACATTAGCTAACTAATGTTAATTAAGACGTTTTCAGATGTCAACAAGAAAATCAGCAAACTGAAGCTGAAGCCATGACAGGGTTTGCTTCCTTTTTTTCTTGATGAATGACTTAAATGATCAGTTGATTGTTGAGAAGTTGCTGATTAATTTTCTTTCATTCAACTAATTGATCGCTGGACTAATTGTCGCAACTTGTCTCAGTTTTGTTGTTGTGTTGTTTCCTGTGTTTCAGGCCTGTGAGGACGTCGGTGTCAGGGTCCAACCTGCACTTCGAGGCCGTTCCTTTGGACCAGGAGGCCACCGAGGGAGGACAGGTGACGTTCACCTGCCAAGGTATCATACTGTCATCTAACCGATCGACCTCTTTTCAGGACAGTCAGGCTTGAAGTCAGTGAATATCTGCTCAGTGTTCATCAGCTGTGTGCACGTCAGCATCAAGGAGTAAAGATATCGTTTAGTTGTTCTTAGTCATGGCTGAGTGAAAGAGTCCAGTTAAAGCTCAGTGGGTCCATCAAAGATCTGAGAACTGGAGGACATGATCACGTATTGTTGAGCTGGTCCTGACACACCTGACTCATATTACCAGGTGTAATGGCCATTTCCAGCCTCTAGAGGTCGCTTTAACATTCTATCCTGAACTCTCCTCTCAACCACTCTCAGTCTCGTCTGTCGCCAATGCCATGGTTACCTGGCTGAAGGACGGGGGGCCGGTCAGTAGGGGACCAGGTCTGCAGCAGAGACAGGACGGTACCCGTCTGATCCTCACAATGGAGAGAGTGACACACTTGGACCAGGGGACCTACAGGTGTCAGCTGACCACAGCTAATGGACTGACTGTCAACTCTGCAACGTGGACGCTCAGTGTCCATAGTAAGACCTGTCCGTCTATCTGTCCACTAGACACCCGTCTGTCTATCCACAGTGACACCTGTCTGTCAGTGTATAGTGAGACCTATCTCTCTCTGTCTGCCTCCACAGGTGTGTCTCGTCCCCCGGCCTTTGTCGGCGTGCTGCAGGACTGCTCAGTATCAGAGGGTGAGACCTTCAGCCTGCAAGTCTCTGTGGAGGGGAAACCTGCTCCATCGGTGAAGTGGCTCCTGAACGGTCAGTGTGTCACCTGTCTGCTGCATCTGTCCATGCATTTATGTCTCTGTCCACATCACCTTCGTCAGGTAAATGAACAAGCATTATTATCCAATCAGAGCGACTGAATCTTACCTGCAGCAGAGAAACCAGCTCATGATGTCATGTGATCCCAGTTAAACCAGAGGTGAACAACGAGGCTGAGGACACATCCAGCAGAGGGCAGCACAGACTCTGATTTTACAGACACACACACACACACACACACAGAGGGGTGGCGGGGGTTGGGGGGAGAGAACAAGAAAGAAAGGGGGAGAGAGACACGGAAAAAGAGAGAGGGAAAGAGAGAGGGAGGTCTCTCTGGTGTCGTACGACCGTTAAACAAACATGAGAGCTGGAAACCATATAAAGACAAAACATGCTGCTGCAGTGAACACACACACACACACACTGAAAGGCTGAAGCCGACCCAAGAAGGGCATCGTTCGGGGAATCCAGAGTGTGTGTTGATGGCTTGGTGGGGACTCCTCCACCAGATGTTTTACAGCTGGAAATCAGAAAAGACTCTGAGCTGCTCACAGACGTCGCTAAAATTAAATTGATCTGTACATTGATCATTGATCTGTGTCAAACACATACATCGCATACATCGATCAGAGCTTTAACGTGACAACATGAAGATGACGTCTCTTCCTCCTCTGTCAGAGTGTCCTTTTCCCGCCAGGGCTTGGTCCTCGTATGTTGGGGGCGTGGCCACCCTAACCATCCACAGTGCATCGCGGCGTGATGAAGGCTTGTACTCGTGTGTGGCCGAGAACGGGCACGGCAGAGTGAAGAGCAGCGCACGAGTCCAGGTCAAAGGTCAGAGGTCACCATCATGGAATTTTTGTTTTCATTTTCCCTTTAATCAATAACAAAAACAAAAGTTTCATATAAAATAAAGAACAAATAGAGAGTTAACCTCTCTAAGTCTCCTGCAGCAGGAAATCCCCTGACTGAACACACACACACACACACACAGAGACACACACACACACACACACACACACACAGAGACACACACACACACACACACACACACACACACACACAGAGACAGACAGACAGACACGCACACAGTGAAATATCAGGAGATTCCCACAGACTGACACACTCGACCTTCGGAGAGTCACATGTCCATTTGAGGACAGTGAAGTATCTCACTTTATTTACATCATCCATCACTTCCTGAGGATATCATCATCTCTGATGTCCATCCTGCAGAACTTCATTCAGAATCCTGCTGTTTTTGAGTTTCCTTCAGTGATCCAGTGAGAGTTTATTAAACCGGACGAGGATCTTTCCCTGACCTGAACCAGGTGCTGGGAGAGTCTAAACAGAACCAGAACCAGTTTCTTGATGCAGGAGTCACTGTAGGTGGATGCTGAACTGAGATCAGAGATTTAGGTGGAAAACGAACATTTAACTGATGCATTTAATCAGATGAGCCTGAACAAGCAATTACACAGGTGGGGACAAAACAAGGGGGAGGGGGGGGGACCATAATGGACACACAAGGAAGAGAATTTATAAATAAAACAGGAAACAATAACACAGAGTCCAAGCACTCAGAGAGGCAGATTATGAATCGGGAGCGACGAGTGTTTCACAGATCAGGCATGTGATCCACACAAGATGTAGTCACAAAGGAGGGGTGTCCACATACTTCTGACCAAATAATGAATGTCCTCAAAGCAGAAGAGTGTGTGTGAGTGTGTGTGAGTGTGTGTGAGTGTGTGTGTGTGTGTGTGTGTGTGTGTGTGTGTGTGTGTGTGTGAATCGGGGAGCGAGGGGTCATCAGTCTGATCCTCACTCATCCTTTTCCATATATGGAATCTGGATTTCCTTTTCCCTCCCTTCTGGCATCTGACACTAACACGTATATGTGTGTGTACTTGTCTTTCCGTGGTTGTGAGGACATGTTATCTGGTCCTCACACCTTTACAGTGCTGTTTGATGGTTCAGACCTAGTTTAGGTTCAGGTCCAGGTTAGAGTGGCGGTCAGTCATTATGTCATCAAGGGTCCTCACAACTGATCTAAGACAAGAATGTGTGTGTGTGTTAACATATGCGTGCATGTGAGTATGAATACACACTATGTCTGTAAGTGTGTGTGTGTGTGGTAAACAGGCTTTGTTCCGTGTACATATCAGGCATGCCAGAGCGGACACACACACACACACATTCAGTGTCTCTGAGTGTGTATTATGAGCTAAAGTACACAACAATTTTGGATTTACACAAGACAGGAAGGACAGAAAGTCTGATGGTTTTCCTGTGGGCACACTCAGACACTGGATGTCTTCTAAAAACTAAAGCATCATGTGTCGGTTTTTATTTGGTCTTATTCAATCAGGATTGAGATCTTTTTTTTTTTTTGAGAGCTGAGAACAAAAAAAACTTTCAGTCGGACAAACAGACATAACTAAGACTTAATAAAAGAAAGCAATTACACCTCATAAAAACGGTCAGGTACTCTGGCGTACGAACATGAGTGTGACGTGTCACTGTGATAAACGGTGATGGGACGGTGCTGAACAATGCATACAGATGTTAAAGTTGGCTGCACAGTCCTTTTCCTCTGTCCCACAAAACTCACATCCAATGTCCCAGCCAGTGTCCCAACTAAGACTAATGTCTTAGAGGACATTTTGTCTCACATGGTTATTTGTTTGTGTAGAAAACAGTCAGGTAATGTCTGCAGCTTCTCATTTCTTGCTTCAGTTAAGACAACGATGTCAGTGGTGGCTGACTCATCACTCTGTCACATCAGTAATTTTTTGACTGATCACAGATCTGAACTGAATCTTTATTTATAACTTCAGTCACTAACAAAGAATGAAAAATAAACTAAATGAGATTCAGATTTGACCAAATGTTATTGAACCCCAGCTCCAGATAAAGTTTAGGGCTCGAAGAGGAAAGATGTGGACATTAAACTGAACAGATGTATGATGCCTTATTTTCTTTTTCATGTGTTGTGTTGTTGTAGGCAGACTGCAGGGTCGCAGGTCAAAGGTTACAGAGGTCAGAGAAGTGTTTGAGGCTCCATGCTTTATCACCCAGCTGACCGACCTGAAGGTGATGGATGGCAGCAGAGTCGCCATGTCAGTGGAGCTCACCGGTACGACCATGGTGTGTGTGTGTGTGTGTCTGTGTGTGTGTGTGTGTGTGTGTGTGTGTGTGTGTGTGTGTGTGGTATTTCCTGTCAGATCTCTGGGGAGATAGTGGAGAAGAGATGCAAACTGATTTTCTCTGGAGTCCTAACTTTTCATTTCCTCTGTGTGTGTATGTGTGTGTGCGTACTTGTATTACTCATGTTGTGGGGACATCAATCAGACAGTCACATTATGGGGACTCAACTTCCATCTTGGGACAAAAACAAAGTCCTCATTTCGTAAGCTTTAGCGAGGTGCTACATGTTCTGATGAAAGATTTCTGGCCCTCCTCGCTTACTCAGCTGATATTTTCAGCTGACTTCATGGTTTGAATGCAGGACTGTAGGATAGAAATCATGGCCGTTCACCCTATATGAGAAAACTGTTGTGGTGGTATACTTGTCTGGTCAATTAAAACTGATGCTTTTCCATTGTTGGAGGATTTTCAGAGTGAGAACATTGTGTTAAGAACTGACTTGTGGGTTGATGTCAGGGCTCATTATGATGTGCATCCACTTACAAGCAGAATTTCAATGAGAAGCCACTGTTTGGAATTTGGTATCAGTGAAGGTGCATACCAAGGACTGAGAAACATGGCATTGAATAATCTTCTCCAGTTCACATCCACCCATCTCTGTCTTAGGGTTTGTTCCTCTTCCTCAGCCACAAATTGAAAACACCTCACCACCTCCGTGCAGTTTAACCATCCCGCAGTCACTTAAACATTACACTGTTTATTTTATTTTATTGTCTTTTATTGTCTTTCATCCTTAAAAGGCAATGACTCTGAATTACTGAGTTAGGGTAAGGTTGGGTTTAGATTAAAACCAGTGTCAATGGGAATGGGGTTTTAGGTTTAGTTTAAGCGTCCAGGAAATAAATGTAAGTGATCTGATCAGACCACAGTTACAATGTTTGAGTTATGAGCTGATTATCAGTTACTATAGAAGCGGACTATAGCTGTGTGTGTGTGTGTGTGTGTGTTACATAATGATTTTCCACTGAGGTTTTTCTCCATATAAGCTGTGTGAGGATCAGGTTTCGCTGATCTCTGCTGTCAGTCATCAGACTTTTGGCTCAAGGTTTTCCCGACCCACCAACCGTGTTGGGACTAACACAGGATGTTCTACCTGCTGCTTATTAGTCGCTCATTAATCTGCCATCATTTGTAGTCATGTCTTTAGTTACAGTGCCTTTGGGAAACTGAAATTTTCTAAGGTTCATAAGATGAATTTTATGACCTTTTGGGAAATAAAGCCCAGACTAAGAGTCTACAGCCAGTAGAGTCTGTGAGGTTGTTCTCTCCAGTGGAAGAATTATTTGTGTGTTAATTTATTGATGATTATTGACTGAGATTTGATGATGCTGATGAAGCGGTCATGGTCCTCAGGTCATCCTCCTCCAGAGGTGATGTGGTTCCACGATGGGCAGAAGGTGACAGAGTCAGAGGACTTCCACCTCCTCAGGGAGGAGAACCGCTGCACCCTGCTGATCCAGGAAGTTTTCCCCGAGGACACCGGGACCTACAGCTGCCAGGCCTGGAACCACTACGGAGAGGACCACACCCAGGCCCGACTTACTGTGGAGGGTAAACTTCAGTTACGCACACCAAAAATAAGTTGAGAATGTACTGTAAGATAATCCTGCCAATAATATGCAGTATAACTTTTTTTCTTTTTTTGGGGGGGTTTGAGGATTCATTGCAGTCAGTCAGTTAACATGGAAAGTAGAGCGACGTATATATAAATGTTTGTGTTTTAAAGTCTTAAGCCATAAGTGCAGTTCTGGTCTGGTGCATGGTTGTAATTTTTTTTGGCAGAGCCTCAGGATGGCGTCCAGCCATGGTTCATCACCAAACCCAAACCGGTGAACGCCACTGTGGGTCAACATGTCCTTCTGTCATGTGCCATTGCTGGAGACCCCTTTCCCCATTACACCTGGACCAGAGGAGACCTGAGCCAACCCCTGTCCTCTGGAGGAGACTATGAGCTGCTGCAGAAAGAGGATGTCATCTCACTGCTGATCAGGTCAGCAATTTACACTTTCACCAGACGGTTTTGGGTATTTCTAAATCTTTAGATCCTGGACCCACAAGGATCTCATCTTGACTTGAATAAATCCTCCCTCTTCTTCATCTTCTTCCTCAGGAGAGTTAAGAGGCATCATACTGGAGACTACCTGATCAGCCTGAGGTAACACAAAAATGCACTGCACCATATATATTTATACATATTTGAACTGTAGTCAACATATTTTGACAAAACCATAAATACAAGTAGATATTTGTTGACAGCCACATGCTAAAAATAATCCTCTGGTACACAGTATGGAGATGGAGTGAGGATTAAACTCAAAGAACACCACCCCTCCCCCATCCATAAATCCATCCATAATCTATTCATCCAACTCTTCACGTAATGGAGTTCTCCATCATATTTATCACAGTATTTTCACTCATCCATTCAAGTATTTATTATTAGGTTTAATAGTTAACACATTGTCATATCCAGTTGCCAAGATTTTCAGGAAATATACTCCTGAGGTGAGGTTGGTAGGGCGCTAAGGCCCTAAGAAATTCTAAAATGGAGGTAGACAGGTGTCATGTTCCTGTTAAACCATTATAGACATTGACAGATAAAATGTACACCTGGAGAGAGAAACCGCCAGGGGTTGGTTTAAAGTAGATGGATCTATCAGGAGGTACAAACAGTTACCAATAAATCCAGTACAATCCTACAGTTTAAAATTTCAACTCAAGATATATTTGACCTTTTTTCAAAAAGTTCTGTGACCTCTGGTTGAACACAGTGAACAGTGTGTTCATTGCGCACAGTGAACTGGCCTACGCTCAAATTCATACTCCAAACAAACGAGGGGCAGCATATCAACAGAAAGTCGGGGTGTTCACCTCCACAGTAAGAAACAAGGAAATACAGTCTTTGTACAGTATGTTTCCATAGTTGGACTGGCCATCAGGCCCGCCAGGACGAATTCCGGTGAGCCAGTGGACCATAAGAAAATCCATAAAAGTTTTACCTGCCCTCTGTGTACCTGTCATTCAAGGTGAACAGGAAAAAATGCTGCATGTTCTGGATCTGGGCTCATTGACCAATCACAGCCAAATTTGAACTCTCACGTTGAGCTAATTTTGAGCTAACGTTATCTTGAATAAATCTAATCTAATCTAAGCATAGGACAGTAGTTGACATGTGGTCAAACCTGCATGAATGTCTGATCATGTGACTGTTAGACTGATGACGACAATTTCACTCCCAGTCTGACCAGTCAGACAGACACATGTCCCTGAGAGAGGACGGCTGAAACACAGGTTTATAGACCTCTAGAGTTACAACTTCTTTACCCTCTTATGGTGGACTGAGGACTGACTGGATGCTACTCCGCCTCGCTGTCACCTCTTCAGGTGGAAAGTGGTATTACAAGACATGATGGGACTAGCTGGTTAGTATGCTAACTTCAGTAGAAATCTCTGCAACACAACACATAAACATGTTTAACATAATATCAAAACAGTTACTTCCTCACAGTCTGTTGCGTTTTGAAGGTTTTAAAATAATGTGGCCCCTTTAACATGATTTACAGGTCTGTGTCAGAATGCTGTTCACGCTTTGCTCTAGAGCAGAGCAGCAGAGTGTGAATAAGGTGGACTACAGGGGAAAGACAGGGCTCTCAGGTACCAGAGAGGTCGCTACAGTAGTACTGTTCGAAAACTACACAGTACAGAGGTCACAGGAAGGTCATAGATATGGTGTGAAGTCATAGAAAATTCAAATGTATAAAAGTGTGTCATCAGAAACTGTTTAGTTACAAACTGGCTGCCGAGCACTGTCTGTCTACCTACCTCTCTGTCTGTTAGGAACCCTATTGGAGAGTGCATTGCTGTGGCCAGTCTGTCTGTCACTGATGCAGAGACAGACAGGACAAGAGGACGAGAAGGACGAGCAGGAGAGGACAACAGGTGAAACTTTATTCACCTGAACTTTGATCTTTGTCTGTGTTCTATTTATGTTTTGATTTTTCATTATTTTCTTATTTTCAATGTTTCCGTGCTTTTTCCGCTTTCCGTTTTTTTTGTTTGTTTTTTTTTTACTAAAGTCCATGACTGCTGTTGTCTCATTTATGGGACACACTCTAAAAGTGTTTTCAATTTATTTCGCGTTTTACTTTTCATTCTCATGTAGTCATGTTAGATCAGCTTTCATCCTCCATATGTCAAGATATGCTAATTCAAAACTGATAGAAGAACCCGCTCACAGTGTCCATTACATTTGATCAGAACTACATCACAAGCTGGCCGTGGAATACGGCCCAAATATTCAACATTTAGCCAACATTTCCACAAAGTTCCCAAACACTGAGATTCTTCCCAAATCCAAACAGCGAAAACGCGAGATCTGCAACGATCAGATCCTTCATCAATTACCTGATTGAATGAAGATGGGACAAACAGCCAGGATCAGTGTACTCACAGTCATTACTGCAGTATTAGCAGGGGGGGGGGGGGAAGAGGGGGGGGGGGGGGGGGGGGGGGGGGGGGGGGGGGGGGGGGG
>JBBMJY010000007.1:530453-546770 GCA_037833715.1 Toxotes lorentzi
CCAAATCCAAAAAGCGAAAACACGAGATCTGAAAAGGTCAGATCCTTCATCAATTACCTGATTGAAGGAAGAGGGGAAAAACAACCAGGAGAAGGGGACTCACAGTCATTACTGCAGGATTACCACCCCCCCCCCCCCCCCCCACAGGCCTTGTTGTTTCAGAGGTGGTCAGCCCCAGTCCTCCTCTGACTATAACGATCTGGTCCGTGTCGAAGTGGATCAGGTCTTTACACCTGCACAGTTCAGGATGTTCAGGCTCACCTGTGCTTAAAGATGGACAGTGAGTGACACAGTGCGGTTTGATCATTGATGGTTGACAGTTGTTGTAGTTTGTCAGTCACTCTGCTGTTTATTTCCATCCATTGAACTTCACTCACTTGATTTCCAGACCTCCCATCATTCTGTCCCTGCTTCCTAAAGCTTCTCTAATCCGCCAATATCAACCGGACCAATCAGAGCCAGCATTTCCTCCCTCTGCCGCTCTCTCTCCCTCCCCCTCTCTCTCCCCATCTCTCTCTCCCTCCCTCTCCCTCTCTCTCTCCCTCTCTCTCTCTCTCTCTCTCCCTCCCCCTCTCTCTCTCCCTCTCTCTCTCTCCCTCTCTTTCTTGCCCTCTCTCTCCCTCCCTCTCTCTCTCTCTCCCCCTCTCTCTCTCCCTCCCTCTCCCTCTCTCTCTCCCTCTCTCTCTCTCTCTCTCTCTCCCTCTCTCCTTCTCTCCCTCTCTTGACGATGATGGAGAATAAAGGAAGAGAAGGAAAACCTACAGACTGTAAAAAAGAGCTCCCACTCATATAAAGTAACTGGGACAACTGGGAGTTAATTGAACTCAGAAGAAGGAGGAGTGTGTCCGCAGAGTCCAGTTTCACTTGTGTTTACATCTGTGTGTGTGTGTGTGTGTGTGTGTGTGTGTGTGTGTGTGTGTGTGTGAGTGAGATCAGTTCTGGGTGTATGCCCTTATAAGGGCAGTCGAGTCACTTATGATGTAACATGGACATTTTGAGTCGAGGTCCATTTCCTCCCCTCCTCTCTCTCCCACCCCCCTTGCTTGCCCCATGCCCCCAGATGTAAGGGGGAGGAGCCTATCCTCTTGTTCCAGGGGGGGTTTAACCCAGCTCTGTTTCTGCTCTCTCTTTCTCTCTCTTTTCTCTCCATCTGTCTCTGTGCTCGTTCGCCCAGCTCTGCAGCAGCAGGAGGAAGAAGAGGAGGAGGAGCAGCTGGTGGGACCGCGGCACTAAGAGGAGGTGCCAAAGGAGGAGGAGGCGTGGAGCGGAGAGGCAGCAACAGCAGTGTCAGTCGGCAGTGGCAGGAGGCCAACCAGGAGCAGAAGGAGAACCAACCACTCCTGCACCTGCACAAGGAGGAGAAGAAGAAGAAGGAGGGTGACCAGGACTCTCCCGCCGCTGCCGCTGCTCCCCGAGGCCTCCTCAGACACTGTGTGGAAACGAGGGAGTGGGGCGAAGAGGAGCTGCGCCAGAGGGAGGCACAGCAGCTGGACTTCCGCTCACTGCTGGGACGCCGAGCTTTTCACGCCAAAGACAACCAGGGAGAGGAGCCAAGGGAGGCCGGCCTCGCCACCGACACCGCCGAGCACCACCATCACCACCACCAGATGGATTTTAAGGCCAACCTCAAGGGTGTCAAACCCAAGACAGAGGAGGAGCGCAAGGTGAACTCTCCACAGCAGGTTGACTTCCGCGGCGTGTTGGGGAAGAAGGGTACCGTTGGCAGTAATGGCAACAAACCGGCCGAGACACTCGGGAAGAACGCCGCCGACTTTCGCTCCGTCCTCGCCAACAAGAAGAAGCCGGCGACCCCTGAGAAGAACGGGGAGGACAGCAAGACGGCGGTGAACAATTGTGTGGACGGAGGAATTAATGAGAAGAAGAAAAGTGGAGGAGGAGGAGGAGTGGCGGCACCAGAGTTTGTGGAGAAGCTGAGCGATGTGACGGTGGTGGACGGGCAGCGGCTCCGGCTTCAGTGCCGCCTCGCTGCTGCCACCTCAGACCCCGCAGACGTCACCGTCACCTGGACACTGGACGGGAAAGTCATCAAACCGTCCAAGTTTATCATCCTCGCCAACGAAGGTCAGAGGTCACTCACTCACACAGAAACACACAAACATTTCCACTGAGTGAAGCTGACGTGTTCGGTGTGTGTGTGTGCGTGTGTGTGAATAAAGATGTGAGTGCATCTGAAGTCGGGACAGGACAGCGTCACTGTCATAAAGATGGAGTCAGCATAAGGAGGCGAAACGTCTGCTGTTGAAGCATCTGTTGATGGAGCTCAGACTCTATTAATAGAAAGCAGATCTGAAACAATAGAGAGTGAGAGGCAGGATGTGTTTGTGACAGTGCCGTCAGACTGTTACTGGTATTTCATATGGGAACAGATCACTTTACATAGGACACACACAGACACACACACCGGTTAACTCCACTTGTGAGGACCAGCACTGATTTCTTCTTGTCAGTTTTTGGTCCACGTTCATCACTTCTGTCAGTTAAATATTAAAAATCATCCGTGGTGACTTGATGTCTTCAAACGTCGAGACTGAGTTTACAAATACACCTCTAACTGGTTAGAAACCAGAGATAAACATGTCAAAACTGGTCTGTGGTTATGAACAAATAAGAACAGGCTGAAGAGTTTGTTCATGTTCTGTGACCTGCATTTTGAGAATCTGTTTCATTAATTTATTTGAAATGATCCCAAAGCTCCTGTGTTGCAGTCGGTCTTAAACGTGTTGCTGTAAACGACGTGTTCTTGACAAACTGGGATTCTTCGGTCTGGAGATTCATGCAGACTCTAAACAAAGAGCAAACTGTGTGTTTTCCTTATTTAGCAGAGTTTGAGAGTTGTTTGCAGTAACAGGTCAGATAAACGGAACACGTGTGAGTTTAAATGTGTTTATGTTTATGTCCTGACTGTTGTTGTTTATTTTGGGGCGTGATGATCATCCTGACTGAAGTTAGCTGAGATAAGTTCTTAAAGGAGAAAATGCTCTTTGAACATGAGAGACTTCAGACATGAATCATTCTGCGTTTACTATAAGTTTAATGTTCATACAGTAAATACAGAGCCTTAGACTGGAGGGTGCTGCTTTACTTTCAGGCCCATGTTTATCCTGTATAATCTGCAGCAAACAGTCAGTCAGTCTGTAAACATGTCCTTACATTTGCTTCTGAGCATAGACAAGACCCTGCAGTGTAGTACCTCCCTACAACACAGCAGAGACACACAACAGCTACTGAGTGTCTTCCTGTTGTGTCTCTGAGACGTGTCTGTACAACAGCACTGCAGAGTCTCCAGGAGGTGCTCAGGGTGGATGGGGGACGTAGAGAGATCAGGACTGTGACATCAGAGACCAGAACCAGTTTCATGATGCTGGAGTCACTGCAGGATGTTTCACTGACAGATATCTGTGACTCACCATGTTTGTCATAAAACGTATCTTCTGTTTCGGTTTAGTTGAATAAAAACTTCCTGGAGACAGAGTTGATCCAGCAGAGTCCTGAACCTGTGTCCAGTAATGTCCTGGATGTTGTTTAAAGAAACATTTTAAACGTAAATGTATTTTTTTTTTTTACATCTACACATGGAACAGTCAAATAAAATGTCCGAACGTAGATGTAAAGCGTGTGATGTAAAAGTCACACTCCAAACTTTTCCTTCAATGCTGCTCACAGTGTCCTCACAAAGACAGAAACACACACGGCCGCGTGTCAGACGTGCTAATGGCTCCCTGGTGCACAGTAAAGACCTGCTGCTATATCTGAACATACATGTGTGTGTTTGTGAACAAATGAGGACACGGCCTGAGGATTCCCTGTGTGTGTGTGTGTGTGTGTGTGTGTGTGTGTGTGTGTGTGTGTGTGTGTCAGACAGCGGTAATCCTCCCTTCTGTTATTTCAGTCTGCAGGACAGCCCCTGATCCAGCTCTGTGTGTGGACTGTGTCACATGTTAAAGGTCAGAGGTCACTCAGACAGCTGTAGTCTCTGAGGACACACACTGGTGATGTTCTTGTTGTTAGATGTTTTTCCTCATTCTGTGTTCACACTTTCTTTATTCTTTATATCCAGGACTTTTACTCTGTGACCATGTGTGTGTGTGTGTGTGTGTGTGTGTGTGTGTGTGTGTGTGTGTGTGTGTATGCGCGTGCAGAAATAGAAAGACATGTTTCGACCTCTGCCGTGCAGCAGAGCCCCCGTTATCTCTGGATCACTTACAGGTCTGCAGATCACGCTGCTGAGAAACTGATGATTGAAGCAGGACAGTTTCATGTTGCTCCAACTGTGACTCACACACTTTGTCTATGGGAGAAACGAACGGCCTGTTATTTGACCTGTGCTCTCTGACTGTTAAACGACCATCCTCACTAAAGCCAGAGACGCTGCAACCAGAAATACTCCCAACACGCAGTTCATCAGTTCATCTGTTCATCAGTGACTTTTAGAGCTGCAGGTTGGTCTATATTTTAACCCCCCTGCTCCCCCCTGTTTCCTGTCTAAACTAAGCTAGCTCACCAGGTGTCAGGGAAGGGAACATTCAGTGGCAGCAGAAGACCAGAGGCCTTCAGGATTTCAGTCTGTCCGTCACTGTGAAATGTTAAACATCAGAGTGTTGATTATCCAACACACAGATTAAAGACGTTTGACAGTTAGCTTAGCATTAGCAGCAGGGTGTCGTCCATCAACACACCCTGACACACACTAAATGTGTTTGGATTACAGCTCAGATTTACTCACATCACATCCACACAAGAACACACAGACCTCTGCTGTGATTCTACTGTTTCTACTGTTTCTTCCGGCTCCGGAGACTAAGACACAGTTTTAGTAAGAAATGATTCAATCGACTGGATCTGCAGCACAGCGACATCCATCCACTCATCTTCCTGAAATATTTGGCTTGAGAAGTCTGTTGACCACTCGCAGGACTTGGTGACATCTGGAAACCTGAGGAGACAAAGACCTGCTCAGCTTCCATAAAACCACTGGGTGCTGTTTGTAGGCTTCAGTTCTCTGCAGATCAGGAGCAGCTGCTTATTGTCAGGGTCACTGGTGTTTGCCTCGTCATGTGTGTTCATTTACCAGGAGCACACACAGCTTTGTTCCTGCAGCCATCATTCATTTTAATCATTTATTCATTGAGGTATTTTATTTTTATTTTTCATCATTTACTGATGATTTGAAACCAAATCTACCTACAGGTCCAAATAAAGTCACCTGAACCTTTGACACCTGCAGGTGTCCCAGACATCTGAAAGGTGTCAACACAGAAAATGACTGTCACTGTTTTTATTGAACATGAATAGAAAATATAAATTCACAGTCTAATATGACAGACCTTCACATCCTGATTTCAGGGGTGGAGCAGTGTTTGACCGTGGAGTTTCATATGCATTCACTCTGAAGCAGGTTCATGTGCACGTGTCTTATCATGCTGCTGTGTTAACGGTCTATGCACTGACGTTGTGTTGTGTTGTGTTGTGTTGCAGGTGGCCTGTGCTCTCTGACCATAGACAAAGCTCTACCAGAGGATGAAGGCCAGTATAAATGCAGAGCTGAGACCTCAACAGGCAAAGCTGAATGCTCCTGTATGGTTCTGGTTGATGGTAAGAACTTGGATCAGCTCATGTCACACAGCAGCATCTGTTTCCAGCTTCAGAAATGCAGCGAGGCAGAACACAGCATCCCTGTTGTGTGTTGTTAGTGGAGCTGATACTCTCACTTTATAAAATATCCTGAGTCTGATGAACCTTTTGGATTCTAATGACCCCGTTTCTCTCTCCTCATGCACATCTGAATCGAGTCTGTACTTCATTCACCTGAGTGTCTGTTCTTGTCTAAACACATCTGCGGATTACTGTGATGTGTTTCAGTCTGAAGCAGCTTCACACAGAAATTGATGTTTAAAAAGTTTCCTCAAAATGTGAACAACAAGCTGCTGAAATGTCTCAGTTCACTGTGTAGACAGCAAACGGAAACTTGTTTGTTTACAGCTCATGTTTACATTCATTTACATCTTTAATGTTCATTTTTCATACTGAAAGTCACAGAACTCCCTTAAAAAATCCAGAATTTAAACAGCATCTTAACTTCTTCATGACTGTTCACTTTCTGTTTCCTGAATCATCAAGTCCTCATGTAGGTGTTGGTTTGTAATTTTTTCTTTACGTTTGCAGCCTTCATTCATTCATTCATTCATTCATTCATTCATTCATTCATTCTTTCCTTAGTAAACTCCCATCAAAAATCTGGGATTTTAATTTTACTTGTTTTGTATGGACATTAGGTATTAATAGTGAAACTCTTTTACTCAGTCGTTACCTTTTTGTCTAATGTGACTTCAGGACATCAAGTTGCGTCCTTTTTCTATAGAAACATCCATGATTCATTATGCAAATATTCTTATATCCTAAATTTCCTGCAGTTTTTTTCCATGTTGATATTTACAACTCAAAAGAAAGTTACAAAACTCCCTTTAAAAATGTGGCATTTTAAACTTTCCTAGCTGTGTATGGACATCAGTGTCATCTAAACATATCAATCATTGTTTTTGTCAGATATTAATCAAGACATCATGTTTCTATAAACGTTCATAACTCCTTATATAAACATGTGCAAACTCAAGTTTTTTAAATCTCTTATCTCTAGAGAACAAATGTTTTATTTTTTTATCCTTTTTACTTTCATCCCTCAAAAATCTTCCTGTGAAACATGAACTGTTTCCACTGCACTGTCTAGAAAACAAAAACAGGAACTGGTTAATAATCTTTTTTTAATTATTTGCAGCTCAGAAACATTTGGAAACTCTCCTTGATCATAATGGGTTAGGGTTAGAAACTTTAAAACTCTTCCTTTAAAAATCTTTGTTTTCTAAGTTTGAGCATTTCCTCTGTGATGGGGCTGTTGATCAAAACATCCATCATCATAACATTTGTGTCGTAATATCACCTGATTCAGTCGTCGTGTTGGTGTGGCCAGAACATAAAACACTCTCCAGTGTCTCCAGCTGCATCACACTGTGTGTGTGTGTACCTGTAAACCACACACACGTCAGACTGGGGGTGTGTGTGTGTGTGTGTGTGTGTGTGTGTGTGTGTGTACCTGTAAACCACACACACGTCAGACTGGGTGTGTGTGTGTGTGTACCTGTAAACCACACACACGTCAGACTGGGTGTGTGTGTACCTGTAAACCCTGTGACCCCAGGACTCCTCAGCAGCCTCTCTCTGGCTGGAGTTTCCTGTAATTAGAAGAAATCAACACAAACAGAGTTTCTACTTATCAAACATCTCCTGATCTTTCCTGAGGCTGATGGGAGTTTAGGTGTTAGTTCTTATGTATTTCATGTTTTTGTCTGTCTGTTGTCAGAGACTGAACCAGGATCAGAAACTACGTTACCCAGCAGTCACCGCCAAACTGCTGCCACTCAGACAATCAGGGTTTTCTAATAAAAGCACCATAAACCTGACAGACGCGCTCCCCGGTAGAAAGTGGAAGAGTTGATGGTTTGAATGATCAGAGCTGAAACAGTTAATACATCTCTCTCTTTCTCTCTCTCTGTGTCTATGTCTCTCGCCCTCCTGCCTGCAGACCCTCCAGAAAACTCTCCAGCAGACAAGAAGTCCAAGAAGTCGACTCCGACCTCAGAGAGTGAGTTTCCAAAATATGCAGCAGCACCCTCTTTCCTTTTGTCCCAATAAGGAGCTGTAGCCTGGGAGCATGGGTTCCCACACACATGCACGCACACACACACACTCAGGGTTGGTGGTTTCTATTTAAAGTGTCTCTGTGTATCATTGGAAACATCAGTGCGTAATCACTGTCAGATTATTATTCCTACCTCTGTAACAGTAAACGACCGCTCTCTTCTCTGCATGAAGACCACGTTTCCCATCAGCCCTGCTGCTTCCTGTGGCCCCTCCCTACAAATTGTCTAACTGCAGATAAGCATCGGAGCTCGTTAGGATACTTAATCCTTAGTCCCACAGTTAATGTGAGGCTGATGAACAGAAGCATCTTAAGGTTGTGATGATGGTTGAATCCATCTGAAGACTGATGGTAAACTAATGAGTGACGCCTCAAGGATTTTATTGTTTTTATTTTCTACTTTTATCATGAATAACATTGTGAACTTTTGTTAAATTAACATGATGTAAAATGACCGATAATGTTTAAAATAGAAAATAAGAAAATAAAACACTCCAGTAAATGTTAGCTGTGTGCTCCACGATCCTCTGCAAAGGTGAAACATCAGTGTTTGGCTGTGCAGCTCCCTGATGATTAGTTGGTTCTGACTGGTTGGTTAGAAGACGTATTCTGATTGGTTTGTTTGTTCTTATTGGTTGTTGCAGCGGTTTTTAGTTTTCAGCCAGCGTGTTTGACAGTGAGTGATTTCAGGTTTTTGTCTTCTGTACAGGGTTTTTAAAGAGCTCTGTCTGCTCAGGGTTTTATGTTAGAAATATTCCCAGATTAATTTGCTCCATATATAAAAGCAGCAGTACATCACAGCTTATCCCACATGTGGACTGTTGCTGCAGCAGTCTCGTGTTTTCTCTGTCTTCAGCCCTTAGTGGAAAATCTGTTCTTATCTTTATGATCCAGCTCTAAATCCTTCCTGTGTGTGTTGTAGATGTGCTCTGCATACCTCACTGTAGGATTTATTGTTGTGGATTTTCTGTGAGCTCACTCACTGCTTTTACATGCACTCTAGAGTCCTGGTTATGATCAGGTACCATTGAGTATCCGAAGCATGAAACGAGTTTAAGACACTACACAAAGCTTACACATCACACTTAGAGACATATTTAAATTAAGTGACGCTCTGCAGCATAGAGGGAGTGATTTTCAGACACAACACAAATGATTATTCCAAATTCATTGTTAAAAATTTTATGCAACTGGTTGGAACCAAATTCTAACACAGTAAGGTCACAGCGACCTTGACCTTTGACCTCTGACCTCCAAAATCTACTCAGTTTTATGCCTCAGGCCTTGGCTGTCCCCGGCGCATAGGCCTAAAAATACTGCTCATGGTTAATAAAACACTGTCCATTAAATTTAGGGATAATTATCTTGAGGTGAGGTGTCTGTGTTTGGTTTTTCAGCCACTTGCATGTTATGTAGCATTTTCATAAAAATTAGTTTCACAAACTATTTGCTAAACGCGAACAGTGCTTGGCCAATCACAGCTTATCAATAGAAGCTCATCACACCTGTTGAATCGGTGTACACACAGCTGTAGTCTCAGAGATACTGTGCAGACAGAGTTTGGAGGGTTGAGTTTTTTTTCAGTCTTAAACTGTTTATGTGTTAGCTGCTTTTGTTAGCATGTTGACTCACAGACTCACTACCTACAGTATTCATTACCACCTCCAAGGCCAACAGTTAGCATATGATGAGTTAGCTTCATTATTTTGTGGAGGTTCCAGCTATGTTAGAAAAAACACCCTGTTCAGGACCGGAACATCCAGACCTCAATGCTATCTGAAGCTAGGCTAGCATTAGCAGCTCTCTAATGACCTTCACTTGGAGTGTTCATCGGTTGACTAAACTGGTGACTAACTAGTTGACTGACACAGTGACCATTTACCAGGATGACTGGCTCTGTGAGTGAACGGGTGAATGGCTGCTAGACTTGTTGGTAGACTTGGAGTTTTGCCTGTTTCTGATATGAGTTTCTAATGTTCACATATTGAGTGTATTTTGAGGAAAGAGCAGGATTTTTACATGTTAATACTATGATGATAATACAGATGTTAGCTTTCAAATTTTTTTATGCTAACGCTGTGTGAGTGAGGGCTTCTGTGGGACACTCACAGGTGAGTTCCCTCTAACCGTGGAGGTGTGTTAAATACAGTTTTCTTCTGCCCTGCTGCACATTCATCCATGGTTGTTTGACTGTCCACGAAGACTTGAATCGAGGGCAACTGGACTTGGTTGTAGATCCTGAAAATGTTTCTAAGTTCAGAACCGCAGAAACCTCTTGGATGAGAAGTGAAACATCTTCAAGATCTGACGAGTCCAGCTGCCCTCGATCCAGCTCTTATTGGAGAACCATGGTTTTCTCAGACCTCTGTCTGTGGTTGACAGTGCCACATCATTGTGAACCTGATATCTGCTTAAAATAGTCTGAGGAGACAGAGAAGGAGGGTTTAATACAACTCTACAGACAGTTTTAACAGTTCTTCCATCTATGAGAACATAAAAAACCCACTTTCAGCCACCTCCCTGTTCGTAATGCTCCTTCATCTGGATGAAGTGAGGCCAGTGCAACAGGGACAGACTGAGTCCTCTGCAGAGTTTTACCAACAGATCTGAGCTGACAGCAGAGGAATGACGGGGGGAGGATGTTCGGGTATAAAACGGTTCAGAGCTCTTCGTGGCCCCTCTCCCACACTTCCATTTAAGGCCTGGTTTCCCTGACTCGGCCTCCTCTCTCAGACTTTGTTTCACTTCACACCACAGATTAAAACTCAGAAACTCTCCTGTGAAGCAGCTCTCCTTTTAAGAGGCTCCTGGTCTTCATGCTGACTGTCCCTGATCTGGACACAAAGACACGGTGTCCTGGAGACTGTTTGTCACAGAAAATTACTTTAGACTAAAAGAAACTGTTTGTTTGCTCTGAGAACACCAGCTATCAAAAAAGCCCCATCGTGGTCTATTAAAGAAGAACTGGTGTTCAGTGGATCGAGAGCCTGATACCGTCAGAGAACTAAAACTCTGCCTCAGGTTGTCGGAGTGTTTATCAGTGTGTTAGTGTCTGTGGTCACACTCCACCCAGTATGCTGCCCCTCAGGAGCATCTCCACCCAAACAAAAACAGCAGGAAGAGACAGGCGCACCGTCACAATAAGAGCCTCTGATTCTTATCTGTGGAGCTTTTCAGTGTCAGAGTTAAAAACCTAAATCCACTGATGTTCTGTCTCTGTCTCACTGGGTAGAGAAGTCAGAGGACTGAGAGACGGACCAACACGTTGGTCTTCTCATGACGTTTGTTGATGAGGGGAAAACGGCCTCAGGTTCAGTGTGTGTTCAGCAGTTTCTGATCATTTCATTAAATTCTGATGTGTCTGAGGATACACAGTTAAACACAACATAAATAATAATAATAACAATGATAACAGAAGTGACAAGTGGTGGAGAGTTCTCATATGTTGAAATATGAGTGATAAGGTGGCTGTTTGCTGCATGTTCCCTATCACGTGTGTTTAAGAAAATGACCACAGCACAGTAAACCTGGGTCGTGTGTAACACATCAGAGAAGGATACTAATGAAGCAGCAGTGTGATTAAACAGGAGATTATCAGAAACTAAGTGTGTTCCAACGCCACAGAGCAGTAAACTCCACTTCTTTACAAGCTCATGGATTCTCCTCTGATTGACACTTCATACAGCCCATCAGAGTGCAGCTGTGACAGTCAGGCGCACTGAGTGATTCTCAGCCCGCCTGGCTCGCCACAGTACACAAATCAAACGCTCCTTAAGCTGTTAGCACATATTTGGTGTAGATCCAGAGAGAATGTGATGATGTGCCGGCTACACGCGCGTGTGTGCGTGTGTGCGCGTGTGTGCGTGTGTGCGCGTGTGTGCGTGTGCGTGTGTGTGTGTGTGTGTGTGTGTGTGTGTGTGTGATAGAGTAGCTGTTAAATGTGACCTTTTCTCCGCCTATAGTGACACAGATTAACACGTTTGTCAACAATGCATGCTGGGAAGTTTTTTCATATTATGTTTTGAGCTGATTCGACTCATTTTAAACTGAGTGAACTCGACATTAACACAGTTTATATCTTTACATGAAGTGAATGAGGTGAGTTGATGTTACACCTGCTCCACCTTTTCATCTGCACCATGAATAATCTTATGTTCAGCTCTACACACATTTCAATCTTCATTTCCTTTCACATGTGAGGCTGAACGTCCCCGAGCAGAGTGAGACATGCTTACAACAGTAGGACAGGACAGAAATAACATGACAAACTTTACTTATACAACAAATGTACATTTGACATTTCCAGACTCTTTTATTTCTTCTGCAGCCGTCAGAACAAATACGAACCTCCACAAACTGTTTCCTGTGTTTCCTGTGTCCTGAGGAGCTATTTTTAGATTGTCCATATATGGTCATCAGAGACGCTCTCTGTCCACAGAGTCCTCACTCTGTGTCACATTCTTGTTCTGTGAACAGCCTGGTACACAGACTCTGCACAACCTCAGGGTCCTGAAAGCTCTTTGAAACTACAGAAGGACTGAAACAGCTGCACACCAACACATAAAGAAAAGAAACTCAGACAAACTAAAAGCAAAAACAGGAAAAAGAAGCTTTTCTGTTACGTGGAGAAAGATCAGACAGATCCGACGTCAGTGTCCGACGCTGATCTTTGCCGCAGATCAAATTTAGGACAGAATTTTAAATATGTTCTGCTGCGTGACTGTGACTGTGTATCTTCATGTTCAGAGCTGAGCTCAGGTTTCACCGCCTCAGACATCATCGGTTTAAAAACACATCTGCTCATCACACGTTTCTGGTGTCTCTGACCAGCTGTTGTGTTTGTGTTTCCATCAGGTGAAGCTAGGATAAAGAAACCGACTCCCAAGACTCCACCCAAACAAGGTGACACAACATCTACACACCTGTGTGAACACGTAGTGTCAGCTGAGCAGCAGATTCTCATTCTCTCCGAATATGAACAGAAAACCTGAGGAACACGGTTCAGGGTTCTGTAGTATGCAGTGAGATACTCACAGATTTTCTCCTTTATGTACAATTTTGTAATTTTTTCCATTTTCATTACTTATAACCAGTGATGCAGTGGTTAGCACTGTCGCCTCACAGGTTCTCCTGTGTGGAGTTTACATGTTCTCCCTGTGCCTGTGTGGGTTCTCTCCGGGTACTCCGGCTTCCTCCCACAAGAACATGCACGGGTTAGGTTCACTGGCTCTAAATTGCCCATAGGTGTGAGTGTGTGTGGTTATCAGTCTTTGTGTGTCGGCCCTGCGATTGACTGGCGACCAGCTGGGATAGGCTGCAGCTCCCTGACCCTGACGGATTAAGCGGTGTAGAAGATGGATGGATGTAACATCTTGATCAGTGCCCTAAACCTTCATTCATCCATTTCCCCGTCAGTTATTTGACTTTTTATATATTTAAATTCACTTTCCTGGAAACCTGGTTTGATGAATACAGTTCTGTTCAATCTTGGTTCAGTCCTCCAGAGACTAACAAAAGATAAAAGAGCAGTTCAATATTTAAAAAATTACATGAAGTTTGGTTCCAAGAGAGACCATCTGAAGTCACCTCCACTGTTTTCATTCATCGTTTTTCTTCTTCCTTTTTTCTTCTTCTGTTTTCATTTTTTTTAATAATTGATTATTGATTGTCAATCTGTATTGGTAGCCCTGCCTCCTCAGATCCAGCAGTTCCCAGAGGACATGAAGATCCTGGCAGGGGAGAAGGTGGAGATCCTCTGCAAGTTTTCTGGAGCTCCGCCCATCAGCTGCACCTGGCTCAAGTTCAGGAAACCAGTGAGAGACACACACACACACATACACACAGAGGCTGCAGTTATTGCTTATTGATCAGCAGGTGCAGAAGGGGCAGCAGAAGTTTTTGGTGTTTGGGATCCAGGTCTAGGATTTGCTCTGATGCTGGGGGGTCAGTCAGTCATCCTCAGTGGTTCAGATGTTTCTGCTGTTTTGTGGGGTAATTATTTTTGCCCCAACCTGTGAAGTCAGAGTCCAAATCATTGTAGAGCTCCAGTGATTAGTTGATTAATCAATTAGTCCATTGACGGGAAATTAATCAGCAGCTGTTCTGATGTTCGATTAATATTTGCCGGTTGAAGCTTCTCAGATGTGAAGGTTTGATGGTAAACAGAAAGTTTTTGTAAAATTATAGACAAGACGATCAATTAATTAATGGCAGATGAACTGATTGAGAAATTAAAGGTTAGTTGCAGCTCGAGATGTAGTGCAATAAAAAGACGTCCCTCTGAGATGTGGAAATTAAAATACTCACGTACAGGTACCACAGAGCTGTGCTGAAGTACAGTGGTGCCAAAACTCTGTGTCTCACGTCTCATGTGTTTTTCTGTGTGTTCAGATCCAGGAGGGCTCAGCTGACATCTCCATCAAGAGCTCGGACAGCAGCAGTAAACTCACCATCTCCAGTGGTCAGCAGGAACACTGCGGGTGTTACACCATCGAGCTGAGGAACAGCTACGGCCTCCGACAGGCTGCGCTCAACCTCACCATCGTCGGTAAGATGCATCACGAGCTTTTATTTCGGCTCAGTTTACCTGGAATTTGTTTCCTGACGGAAGAAGAAAGTGTTCAGGTTAAAGGAGAAGTTCACGTCCGGTCCACCTTAAAACATCGTCCCTCCTGACGCTTCACTGCACGACTGGATGATTGAATCCACAGTCTGACCTCTGAGGTCCAGCTGTTTGTCTGCACACCGTCAAACAGAACAAACAGTAGTGATGCAGGGGATGCAGCTGAAAAGCCAAGAGGCTCACTGTGTGGTTCCACCTTAAGAAGGAAACTGTCTGTGAAAGCTGATTCTACAGGATGGTCACAGACGTCAGCGAGGAGGAATTCCTTCACACATTTTTAAAACCTACGTTTTAAAAATGTGTGTATATATATATATGTATATAAATAAACAGAATGTAGTTCAACTGTAAATTACAAAATTAGACATAAAAACTGTGCATCAGGAAAATTCACCCGACTTGGTCCAAAAATAGCTCGTTCACGTCTGTGATAACAGGAAAATAAAAAGAGGAAGTAGTGTGTAATGTGAGGGGGGGTCTGCAGCTCTGGCTCAGGATCTGTACCGAATAGGTCCAATTTTTTACATCTGGAGCCAAACGTCGTGTCCTGAGGAACTGATGAAGGTGATGAACTTGATGAGCGTGATGAACGTGATGAAGGTGATGAGCGTGATGAAGGTGATGAACGTGATGAGCGTGATGAACGTGATGAACGTGATGAACGTGATGAAGGTGATGAACGTGATGAACGTGATGAGCGTGATGAAGGTGATGAGCGTGATGAAGGTGATGAGCGTGATGAAGGTGATGAAGGTGATGAATGTGATGAAGGTGATGAGCGTGATGAACGTGATGAAGGTGATGAACGTGATGAGCGTGATGAAGGTGATGAGCGTGATGAAGGTGTTGGAGGTGATGAACGTGATGAAGGTGATGAAGGTGATGAAGGTGATGAGCGTGATGAAGGTGATGAACGTGATGAAGGTGATGGAGGTGATGAGCGTGATGAGCGTGATGAACGTGATGAACGTGATGAGCGTGATGAACGTGATGAAGGTGATGAACGTGATGAACGTGATGAGCGTGATGAACGTGATGAACGTGATGAAGGTGATGGAGGTGATGAGCGTGATGAGCGTGATGAACGTGATGAACGTGATGAGCGTGATGAACGTGATGAAGGTGATGAACGTGATGAGTGTGATGAACGTGATGAAGGTGATGAACGTGATGAGCGTGATGAACGTGATGAAGGTGATGAACGTGATGAGCGTGATGAAGGTGATGAGCGTGATGAAGGTGATGAAGGTGATGAGCGTGATGAAGGTGATGAGCGTGATGAACGTGATGAACGTGATGAAGGTGATGAGCGTGATGAAGGTGATGAGCGTGATGAAGGTGATGAAGGTGATGAATGTGATGAAGGTGATGAGCGTGATGAACGTGATGAAGGTGATGAACGTGATGAAGGTGTTGGAGGTGATGAACGTGATGAAGGTGATGAACGTGATGAAGGTGATGAGCGTGATGAAGGTGATGAACGTGATGAAGGTGATGGAGGTGATGAGCGTGATGGAGGTGATGAGCGTGATGAGCGTGATGAACGTGATGAGCGTGATGGAGGTGATGAGCGTGATGAACGTGATGAAGGTGATGAGCGTGATGAAGGTGTTGGAGGTGATGAGCGTGATGAAGGTGATGGAGGTGATGAACGTGATGAAGGTGATGAGCGTGATGAGCGTGATGAAGGTGATGGAGGTGATGAACGTGATGAAGGTGATGAAGGTGATGAGTGTGATGAACGTGATGGAGGTGATGAGCGTGATGAAGGTGATGGAGGTGATGAGCGTGATGAGCGTGATGAAGGTGATGGAGGTGATGAGCGTGATGAACGTGATGAACGTGATGAGCGTGATGAACGTGATGAGCGTGATGAAGGTGATGAACGTGATGAGCGTGATTAACGTGATGAAGGTGATGGAGGTGATGAGCGTGATGAAGGTGATGGAGGTGATGAGCGTGATGAACGTGATGGAGGTGA
>JBBMJY010000007.1:546870-566252 GCA_037833715.1 Toxotes lorentzi
GATGGAGGTGATGAGCGTGATGAAGGTGATGGAGGTGATGAGCGTGATGAACGTGATGGAGGTGATGAACGTGATGAGCGTGATGAGCGTGATGAAGGTGATGAACGTGTGATTCCTGGCACTGCTGAAGAACGAACAAACCCACAGACAGACCCAGGTGAAGTATCACGAGCTGCCGGCGATGGTTTCTACCTGCCCCGTTAAATAAGATGACGCGCAGAGAAAAGGCTGAGCCTCAGTTTGTTCCAGCTCTGTATTAATGACAGCGACGGTGATGCTGACTGAGCTCAGACCCACAGTCTGAGGCCTTTTATGGCAGTGATCTGTCTGAGCGTGAACTTCTAAACTCTGCTGCTGCCGTGTGTAAACACACACACAGTGTTCACGCTGCAGTGTGTGTGTGTGTACCAGCAGATTGTTTCCACTCAGTTTGGCCTCAGGTGACCTCTGGTGTGTTTCTGTTCTTTCATTAACTCTTCTTTACTCCTCATGTTCTTCATATGTTCTGTTTTCAAAGTATCTGTCAGATAAATGTCGTGGAGTAGAAGAGTCACATGAAAAGAAAATACTCAAAGTACCTGGAAGGTGTGCAGTACTCAGACAAATGGACTTCATCAATTAGGAAAAACAAAATGTTTAAGAAGGAGAAGCAGAGAGCTGAGGCTGTTTTTCAGTCTGTGGTGCCATCAAACCTGGTCTTCGATGGGCAGGGCCCAGAAGAAGAGCAAACATGTCCTCAGAGGATGAACCCTTTGGATCTGCTCCAAGATCACACTCATCAAGATGCCTGCTCATGTTGTGACTGTAATGACCTCTGCAGCCTGTGGGGGTCAGTATCTTTACCTGAATCACCTGCAGTCTTTTATCAAAAAGTTTAACCCAGCCCCTGCCCCTCCTCAGATAAACCCGACCCCCCAGCGAAGGTCCCTGCAGCCTCAGATATTCGGCGGTCCAGTCTGACTCTGTCGTGGTATGGGCCGACCTACGACGGAGGCAGCGCCGTTCAGTCCTACAACCTGGAGATCTGGGACTCTGTGGAGCAGCAGTGGAAACACCTGGTATCCTGCAACAGCACCTCCTACAACGTACAGGTGTGCTCAGGTGTTTTTATACATGTCTGGTCTGTACTGGTCTAAACTGCTGGTCTAACATCTGATAAAAGGAAACGAAATGTCAACAAAATTTCAGGTTGTTAATGAGAGACAGTTTAAAGTTTAAATAAAGTTTCTGTTATCTGCAGAACCTTCTGCCAGAGCGTCAGTATAAATTTCGTGTCCGGGCACAGAACATTTACGGAGTCGGAGAGCCGAGTGCCGAGTCTGAAACCGTTACCGTCGGACTGGTGGATGATGATGGTCAGTGAACTGGACACCCACAATGCACCTGTGCTTCTGTAGAACTCAGTGAACTAAGTTAAACTGTTGAGCTAATGTGACTGAACTAAACCAACTAACTGAACAAACATTGCTGCTGTTTGGTTCATCTGACAGAGAACCAGGAGGAGGCTGAGGCAGAGGAGGACGATGAAGGTACCTCTTCCTGTTTACATTCACCGATCTCAGCTGCTCTTCTGTTTGCTCAGCTGATTAGAACACAACAACAACACAGCACAGCATGACAACATGACACGCAATGACACAATAACAAGAACTCACAAACCAGGACATGATAACCAACCATGACATGACACAAAATGACTCAACATAATTTAAGAGTACAACATGACACAGCAACACCCCACCTGTTATCAGTGACCTCTGACCTCTGTGTGTTTTCAGACTCGGAGAAGGAGCCGGACTACAGAGACGTGACCATCAGAACAGACATAAAGGTGAAGGAGCTGTACGACGTGGAGGAGAGGCTGGGAACGTAAGGCTCCGCCCACAATGTGCATATATATATATATCTACGAACACACACATATGCATACATATATACGTATATAATTTGTAGTAAGATGTAAGAAGTATAAATATAATAATTAATTCACTAAAAAATAAAGACGACATAAAAAGAAAAACAGTGAAAAATCTTTTTTTTGACGTGAACTGTAAAAACTCTCTGTTAATGTTGTAAATTGTGTTGTGTTTGTGTTGCAGGGGAAAGTTCGGCCAGGTCTTTAAACTTGTGGAGAAGGCCACGAAGAAGGTTTGGGCAGGAAAGTTCATTAAGGCTTACTCAGCGAAGGACAAGGAGAACGTCCGGCAGGAGATCGGCATCATGAACAGCCTCCATCATCCCAAACTGGTCCAGTGCATCGACGCCTTCGAGGGCAAGTCCGACATCGTCATGGTCCTCGAGATGTACGTAATCTTTACTTCGACAGAGATGAACAACTTCAGCCTCTTTAATTCAACAACATGACCAAAATTCACATGGTTTTCTGCAGAACCTGCGTTTATTTGCCATTTAGGCTGGATTTGTCAAAGCTGGCTCTGGACTCTGGGTGACGTAGTCACGACTCGGTGAGCGTCAGAGGTGCTGGGAGATGTTTTTCAGGCTCTCTTTAAACTCACTAGAGGATGATAAACGTCGGTTGACTGTGGTGGAGGATGGTGTGATGAGATGAATCCGGCTGCTGGAGGAAGGCGGCAGGAAGCAGATCTGAAAACTGAGGGTCACCTACAAAACGTTCATATTCTTTATGTTCTGTATTTATTATAAATGTGCGTCTGGTGATGATCTCTCTCTGAGTCTGATCTGGAAACAGACCAAATGCTTTTGCTTCAGAGAACAACGGAAAATAATTATGTGGCCAACTATGAGAGGAATTTGAAACCAGCTATTTCCTCTCTGCTAATTTTAGAGCTGAAGGCAGTGATGGACCGATGGCACCGAGCACAAAACCTTCTCCATCTGTGTTTTACTTTCATTAAAATGTCTTATCATTCTTTGCTGGACTGAGCAGAAAGTCAAGAAACTGCTTCAATGTGAAAACGAGCTGAGTCTTTCCAGCTGCTTTTATTTTGTAATATTTTGTTATGAGGAACTGCTTACGTTTACAGTGTTTGTTTCTGATTATTTACTCTGATAAACAACCAATGAAACACAGTAAATATATGATAAAAACTGGAAAACCATCCACACTGATGGAGAACAGGAAGAAATCTGTTTACATTCGGACTCTTATTTAGATATTTCTGTCCATCCGTCCCCTGTCCTCTGATAAGGTTTCCTTCAGACATCACAGTGCACGGAAAACAGTTAAATTAGAAAATCATAAAGGACAAAATACATTTTCTTCCTCCAACAAGAAACTTTTCTCCTTTTTTAATCCAACATGTTGATTTTATTAAATAAATAGAACATTTAGTAAGAGAGTAAGATAAAGTGATATGCTGTGTGTGTATGACGTTTTTTGTAAAAACTGAATAATTCGGTATTTGATTAATTAGGAGAACATATGTCATAGTAGTGGGAAAAAAATCTTGACATAATGTCAAAAGGACTTTTTGTGAAATCAAGAAAATTGTCTCGTTATAACAAGAACCTGAGAACGTTTGCATACGTAAAATCTTTTAATGTGATTTTTATTTTAGAGACCGTTCTCAGAAACCTGTGTGTTTGTGTAGGATCTCAGGAGGCGAGCTGTTTGAGCGGATCATCGACGAGGACTTTGAGCTGACGGAGAGGGAGGTGATCAAATACATGCTGCAGATCATCGACGGAGTCAGCTTCATCCACAAACAGGGCATCGTCCACCTCGACCTCAAACCCGAGAACATCATGTGTGTCAACAAGACGGGCAGCAAGATCAAACTCATCGACTTTGGCCTCGCCAGACGACTAGGTAACCACAACCTGCTCACTGCGGCAGATATGGGAACATAGATATGTCATAAATAAGAAAAGTCTGGTTCTTTCTCTGGGGTAAACAGAGCAGACAGAAGGAGCCAAAAAAAATAACCACTTAATTTAGTTACATCAGGATATTTTCAAAGACTTTACATTTCATTTACAAAGGCCTTGAATGTTGATGTACACACATACAGAACATATACACTGTTAATGTCGACACCCATCAGTTTTCTGCTGCTTATCAGGGTCCAGGTCAGATAATGAGTCTCTGGGCCCCAAAGGTCCCTACACAAGTCCTCCTACACAGACTGAGAGAGACACGACCGCCTCGATTGTGGTTGTTTTTTCTGGTCTTTTCCTGTTGCATAATTGTAAATAATGACTGAAACAGAGGATCAGATTGAGTGGGATGGTTGTTGATGAAGAAGAGCTTTATGTGATCTTCTCTCTCTCTTCGTGTCCTCAACAGAAAATGCAGGAACTCTGAAGGTTTTGTTTGGGACTCCAGAGTTTGTGGCTCCGGAGGTGATCAACTATGAAGCCATCAGTTATCCCACCGACATGTGGAGTATAGGAGTCATCTGTTATATACTGTGAGTTCATTCATTTTATTGTGTTCACTTCACCTCAGTGTTTTTAGCTTAGCTTGGTTCTTAGCTTGATCCATCTGATGCCTCTTTACTTTAGCTTCTTTTAGCTTCATTTCATGTCATTTTATTTCTTTTGTTTCTCTGAACTTTTTAGCTAAGTTTTGCATTTGCTCACTTCATTTACTTCTTTTTAGTTTAAATGATTTTTGCTTTGCTTAGCGGCTTAGCTTGGCCTCATTTTGTTTTATCTATTTCCGTCATTGTATTTTAGCGTTTCTAAGTATCTTGTTTCTTTGTTTTGTTGTTTAGCTTAGCTAAACTCTCAGGGTTAATGTGGTCTTCTCTCTTTACTGTAGCTTGGCTTTTCTTTTTATTGTATTTTGTTAATTTCACTTTAGTTTAACTTAGCTTCTCATATCATTTAGCTCCACTTCTTTCATTTAGGTTAGTCTACTTTTTAGCTTAGCTCAGTTTGTCTCAATTTTCATGTCTTTATTGGTATCTAGTATCGGTTGTGATAGTTTAATTCATTTTCTTTCCAAGTTAAATATTTTACTTTTGAAGTCATGTTTGCTGTGTCTACACTTAATTCTACTCGACTGGACGACTGGATTCTAGTTAAACATGGCACAGTTACCTATAGCCTGGTTGAGTGGGTTCAGTTTGCCCCGTGTTTGTCTTCTCAGACTCAGCGGTCTGTCTCCATTTATGGGAGACAACGACAACGAGACTCTGTCCAACGTCACCTCGGCCTCCTGGGACTTTGAGGATGAGGCCTTCGACGAAATCTCGGACAACGCCAAAGACTTCATCACCAAACTGCTGAAGAAAGACATGAAGTAAGGGAGCGGCTCACGATGCTGAAAATGTGGGCTGAGAGAAGCTCACAAAAACACACCAGTGTTTCTAACAGCAGAATATTAATGAAGTATGTCAGAGCCAGCTAGCTTAGCAGGCTATACTGCTGCTGGCTGCCACTGGCATTTTTAACAGAATGTTAGAGTTTATCTATAGTTTACAAAAGCAGATCACCACTTTCACTCTAACTCAAACTTAAAGCCACGCAACAGTTCAAACACACAATACCAACACATCTTTTAGACAAAGATGATGTTATGATGTTTAAGATTATAACAAATGATCTTTTTAAAATGTTTCTCCACATAAGTGGAGCCTGTTAAAATATCGTCTCCTCAAAGTTTTCATTAGTACTTCAGGCTTGTTTAGTCACGCAGACCCTGAAGTTGCTCTGGTAGCCCGGTGGCCTGAAACACAGGAATGACTGTGGTTGTCTACCAGGGCTCGGCTGTCCTGCGCTCAGTGTTTTGAGCATCCCTGGTTGAAGCAGGACACCAACACCATGAAGGCCAAGAAGCTCTCCAAGGAGAGGATGAAGAAGTACATCCTGAGGAGGAAGTGGCAGGTAAACTGCAGCAGCTACCTGAGGATGTTGCACAGTATAATGAGAAATAATGCAGGTGGGGTGAACCTGAGCATGGTAGTCTGATGGTACGGGAAGACAAAGATGATTGAAAACTCTCTTTGAAGTGTTGTTTGTTTTTGATGCAACTGTTTCTTCTTCTGTGGCAGAAAACGGGTCACGCTGTCCGAGCCATCGGTAGACTGTCGTCCATGGCCATGATGGCCGGAGTCAGCGCCAAAAAGGGCTCGCCCACCGAAGGTCTGAGCGGCTCTGAGACTGGACACAGCAAAGCAGAGTAGAATAGAGAGACGTTCCAGTCGTCACTGAATAGATGCTGAATGTGAACTGGCTGCTTAGTGTGTTCGAATGATGGATGTAGATGATAAACTCAGAGCTCTACAGATTACAAACAAAATTAGAAATCATTTTGTTCACTTTCTGCTGTGTGTGTGTGTTCAGAAGATAACCAGTTCCTGGAGTGTTTGGAGTATGAGCAGAAGACGGAGTGTAAGCCGAGTTTCAGCGTGGTCATCAAAGATGTGGAGGTGGTGGAGGGCAGTGCCGCCCGCTTCGACTGCAAGATAGAAGGTAGAGCTGGGACTTTGACAGTGTGAGACGATGTTTTCGTCAGTGAGGCTTGAAAACGTCTGAGGACGAGACAGTTATGCTTTGGCAACATCAGGTGTTGGAGGACACAGAGAGTCTTCAGTTTGTCCGTAGAGCCGGTCAGAGTCCGGCAGCACCAAGTTTTGGTTGGTCCGGTTTAACCTGCAGAGTCTCTGTCACACAGACAAGTGACACATGACGAGCTCAGAGACTGAAGTCTGAAAACCAGGACCCGGTTCTGAGTCTGGTTCATGTCTTTCTTCAGTGATGAGGACTCCTCTACTTGGTTTCATGTGTCAGTCTTAGGCCTGAAATGAAAAGTCCAGTTCAGTTGTATTTAGTCAACCTCCTTTTTATTTTTGATCCGTTTCGAAAACTCTTGAAACTTTAGTCTTTTTTTAGTTTAGTTTTAGTTTTTAGTCAAAGTTTCAGGTCAGATTTCATCCAACCAAATAAGGCAGCTTTACAGAGAAGGTGTGTGTTCACACATGAAAGAGGATGAAACAGTTTGGAAAGATGCGGCAGCATAAACAAATCCAATCAAATTCAACTCTTAGAGCTCAAGTCAGTAATCTTAACTTTCTGTGTGACAACACAAACCTCAGAATCCAAAACAAAAGAAAACCCCACCATCCCTCACCATCCTGTCCCGGCAGTAAACCCTCCCATGACCATCTTCCCTCTGGTCGACACTGGCCCAGAAAGGTGATGTCTGTTGGCCTCTTGTCTCATCAGCATCTTGTCTTTGTCGTGGCGAAAAAAGGTCAATGACAAATATAATAAAAACAATATTATTTCCGTAAATGTGAATTTAATCTCGGGGAAACTTTCCCAACAGGATGAGAGTCAGAGAGATTCCTGACCTCAGAGTCAAACCAAAGCTGGACCAACAAGGCGTCACCTTATAATCAGGCCAACATGGCATCTGTAGGTTTTTGTTTTAAAAAGATAAAAATTTCAGTTTTTCACTCATGAACCTAAGAAATGTTAAAAAACTGAAATGCTTTGAAATTGTGCATTGGTGAAGAGTAGATCCTAAACATCAGCAGGACAGAGGCAGAGCTGAGCACCTCAAAGACAATTGGTTAATCGATTTTTCTCTGGTTCCAGCTTCTCCAGTCTGAGGCTTCGCTGCTTTGTTGGACAAACTGAAGCTGCAACAAACAGAAACAATCTGACCAACCACTTTAGACTCTAAAGAAAAGAGTTTATTTTTGACTGATTCATCACTGATGAAGACAGATGAATTGCAGCTCTGTAAGAGACCCTGTGGCCATCTCTCTGTGTCTCCAGGTTATCCTGACCCTGAGGTGGTGTGGTACAAAGACGATCAACCGATCAAGGAGACTCGACACTTCCAGATCGACTACGACGAAGACGGAAACTGCAGCCTCATCATTTCAGAGGTCAGAGGTCAAATATATTTTTACTGACTTACTGAGAGTCCACACTGAAAGTGAGGCATGAGCAGCACTGTTGAAGCAATCGGTCCGTTTAATCACACCGACTCCGGCATCCGTTCGGCTGTCCACTATTTTATTTGAGTGTCCAGACTCTTAGTGTGCACATTTATCCACTGTATTTTGTGGAGTCTAAGACAATCTCACAGCGCAGCGTTCCACACCGTAGACCTCTACGTAGTTTAGACCTCTACAAGTACTGCTGTTAAAACTAGACCACTCATCCCACTATCTGAAACAGCAGGTACATTTAACATGTCTTCAGAAATTCACTCATTTCCTGATATAAACATGCAGGTGTCGGGTGACGATGATGCCAAATACACAGTGAAGGCGGTCAACAGTCTGGGGGAGGCGACCTGCACCGCTGAGCTGCTGGTGGAGGTGATGGCTGGAGAGGAAGAGGAAGAAGAGGAGGAAGAGGAGGAGTAAAGAAGTGGCTGACTGGACTCCCACAGGAAGAGGAGGGGGCGGCAGCTCATCACTCCTCAGCCTGTCAAACCTGAGCAGGAAAAACTTACCCACTTATTAGAGGTTGTGATTGGAGGAGCAGGAAGGTGGGGTTTGACACACCAGGACTAAAGTGGTTCAGAGGAAAACAGGTTTCACACTGAGTATCAGCCGCAAACAAGTATTCAGTTTTTACAGAGATCTTAGTTTTTTTCATAGTTAAATTTTCTGTTAATTCCCTTTAAGTGATGGTCTAACATGCACCATGCTGTGTGCTAAACTCCACCCACCTGAAACCTGGACAACTGAAACCCCGCCCCCTCAGACTAGCTTCTACTCATTAATCTATTTCCTCTCACAGTTCTGTCTTAAAGACCTATAATATATGTGAAACTAGTCTTACTTAATTTAAACCATAGATATAATATCATTTGAAGGTACCCCGTGGAAGGTTTCAACACGATATACATTTCTGCTAACAGTTCCGCTGATCGGACAGATCGTGGCAGTTACACTTCCACTCATTCTGGCTAGGACAAAGTTTAACTGTAAGGATTCTGTAACTTTAATTACAGAATCCTCAAAAAATCAACTTTGCATGTGTTTTATGATGAAGAAACCGTTAAAAACGCAAACATAGCCATGATGCAGTTTGGTGAGAAAAACAAACAAACCAGAAAAATACAAACCAAAACTCCACAGGGAACTTTAAAATGTGAACAGCTACAGGTCTCATTGTTTTTAGTGGTAAAATCTTATGGACAGAAAATCCCAGTATCAAGTTTCAACTCTGCAAGAAGACAAAAACCTTTCTGAGGAAATACATTGATGAAGAGTTGGCAGAGGAACCCATGCTAGTCCTGAAGTACAATCTGACTGTTGTTGCTGGGCGTCAGACTTTGTGTAACTAAACCATGAAAAATGTACTGTATGTGACCCCGACCTGGTCCCTGTGGGAGTCCAGATGAGGAAGGTACAAAGAAGGCAGAGATGGACAGAGCCCTATCTTCACAGAGTTAGGTCACATTACAGTAAAGTGGATTACTACCTCACCCTAACTGATGTTAGCTTCTTAGCTAATTAGCTTAGAAGCCAAGGCCGTGAGGTTTAAATTCAAACTGTTTTTTTTTTACCATCAGAATTTTACAGACTAAAAAACTCAAACCAAAATAATTGGTTTGAAAAAATAAATTGTTAATAGAAAAAGTAATGAAAATAATAGATGCCCAAAGCTAACTGGCTAACAGAGCCTAGCTTATTAACAGCAGATATCTGGGTTGTGAGGAGCTAGCTAATGTTAGCTTGCAAGTTAACAAACATTAGCCCACTAGCCACAATGGTCTTAGCTGTGAGGAGTAAATTTAAAGTTTTGGCCGTTCCACATTAGTACAGAATATAAAACTAATTACTGGAGAGATGAAAAATAATCATTAGCTGCAGCATTAAAGCTAACTTCAGATAGAGTGCTAACATGGGTTAGCTAACATTAGCCTAACTGATGTTAGCTCAGTAGCCATCAAAAATAAGCTCCTTAGTAACTGAGGTCTTTGCTGTGGAGAGTTAAATAAAACAATTTTCATACTAATGCTAACTAAAGTGAGCTTTCTAGCTAATACAGATTAGCTTACATTACCGGTGGCCACGAAGTGTGAGGAGTGATTAAATAACAACTATCTGAACACAGTCTAGAATAAATATTATTTAAATATTAAATACATAGAGGGAGTAATCAGTAAAATAAAAAAAAGTAATAGATTAGATAAAGAAGAACTAACTCACATTTGTTAGCTAACAACACCCTAACTAATGTTAGCTCACCAGCTAATTACCAGTAAAGATTTAGGCTGTGAAGAGTGAATTAAAAACACTTTGAGTAACAATAGCATACATCTGTCAGTTAATGTCACCAAAACAAACACAGCTAATGTAAGGAGGACGCTAAAGCAATAAAATAGTTATCTTGTGATTATAGGTGCAGTTGAAGTAATGTGTCATGGTTCAGTACACAAGAACACCATGCAGAGTTTCTGGGTAATGAAGTCCTCAAAAATCACAGACACGAAATCCTCAAAAACCACAAAATAACTTAATGCTGACGTGACCCAACTCTGTCAATACAAGGCTCAGGAAGAGAACCAGAATGACGTTGGTAATGAAGATAAATTCTAACCATAACCCATTGTTTTTGTCTGTAACCGAGCTGCTCCCCCTTTGCATCTGATCTTTTCATCTGAGAGATGTTGAATCTGTCAGCTTGGCTTTGTCCTTCTGTTTGAGCACTTTTCTTTCTGTCTTGTTGGTATTTTTGACTTCGACAGCAGTTTTACAGCTTACATCACCTCTGCCTTACGATGTTAGCGTTTAAGCAACATGGTGACACTTTAAATGACAGTTTGGGGGAGTTTTAATGTTTCTACCAGAAATTTGTCATATTGTGGGATAAAGTAAGTCATTATTGACTTTGCTGCCTTAAAAAACAGAATTTACAGTATTAGCATGAATTTTGTCCTCCCAGGTTAATGCTTTGAAGCTTTAAAACATCCTGACCTGGGAGGACATGTTTATGAAAATCAGGAATTGTCTCTTAAACTCATGATGGGAGGTGAAATTTCAGTTTATGAATGACAGTCATTTGTACAGAAGCACTTATTTTATCATTTAAACTGACTTTTAAAAAACTATAAGATAAAAGCTGCATTATGAGACACCTCTGTCTTTATCTTCCGTATTTTGAAATTACGATGTCTGTATCTCACATTTAGGAGATCTCTTAATCGTGACATCTTTATCTCATAATTAATAGAAAGTATCTGGAAACTATGAGGTAAGATTCGGCAATTATGCAATAATTTTCATTTAGATATGACTTAGTGTCTCATAGCTACAATATCTGTAAGAGTCTGAAAAACTAAGTCATAATTACGATATTTCTTATTTACAAGACCTTCATCTCATGATTTAATAATATCTCATTATTATGACATAAGATCCCCTGATTATAAGCGGGTATTAGGAAGAATAAATACAAAATCTTATTATTGTTTTTCAAAATGACGAGATTATTACCTTAAATTACGAGATAAAGGCATTGTAAGATTGTTTATGAGATTATATAGAAAATTATTACATTATGAGAGCCAAATCTTCGAGACAGATTTTATTATGAGACCTTTTCTCAGAATTACGAGATACTGTGAGCTACAGATTTTGTAAATACAAGATTCAGAAGTCAGAATTAGGAGAAAAGATCTCTAATCTGTTTTAAACCGATTAAAATAAATCCACCAAATATACCAAATCACTTGAAGTTTTCTGTACTATTATGAAACATTGCAGTTATAGAGAAAATCTTCCTTACCTGTAACTTTCTGATGTAAGGAATTTTATTCTTTAGTTTGATTTTGAGGCAAAATAACTTTGTGTTTGAACAGATTAGACTCAAATCACCTTTGTTGTTCTCTGAGAATTGATTTTTATTTATATTTAAATTTTTGCAGCAGCTTCAAGTGCCTAAACCAGCCCTCTGACGTGTCTCTGGTGTGTTAACGTGTTGGTGTCGAAGTCGTATCTTTGATCATGTTTTTGCCACATTCCAGCTGTTTGTTTGTGCTTTAATCCATTTATTTAAAGGCTTTACAGGCTGATTCAGTTTTCAAGCGAAAACCAAAGAAGCTTCTTTAAACCTCACCGGTGTGTTTGTGTGTTATGCATCTTTAACTTTACCTGGGCCTGTTTGTGTGTTTGGTGATTGTTTATTTGAAGAAGGTTTATTTTTAGACTTATTTAATGCACAGATTCATAATTATAATATTATCATTTGAGCATCCGTCCTCTTGGAGATCTTCTTGCCAGCACTTAATTTGTCACAGTTATTACAGCCCCTCCATCAAAATAAGCAGTGGACTCACTCCCAGACTGTTTTTGTATTAGATGTATGTAGATTATATTTCTCTAATTTTTATAATTATATATCAGTTTGATGAACGGCAGATGACATGTATGAGAACACTACGACTGTAGTTACTCGCAGATACCAAATAAATTTTTATCACTAAACCAAACAATGCCTCTGTGTGTGTGTGTGTGTGTGTGTGTGTGTGTGATAGAGACTATAGTGTTGTAAGTAAACAGTATTGAAGGCCGACACACACTTTTGTTTTCAGTGGTTTACATTTGACACTGACCAGTTACAGTGTTTAGAGGAAGTTAACAATGTACTGGCAGATATAGTTCTTAGATTAAAACCTCTTTAATAAGAGAAGTGAATATATAAATGACCTCACACATACACTCAGTTAGAGCTTATTATGACTCTGCATGCTGCATGTGACCATTTATACGTGTAAGAACACGTATAAATGGTCATTACTGTTCAGTATTTATTCCACATGTTTTATATTATTCCAGCTGTGTTTAACCAAACTGCTGTTAATGATGTGCATTATATATCTGTTACAGACCAGTTATTAAGTCTCTATTTAACTAAAGTGACTAACGTGATGCTTCCACAGATCATCAGCTGACTTTGTTAATAACTTTCTTTCAAAGTGCGTGTGACTGTGAACCATCAGCCGTAGACTCACATCAGTCAGGTGTGTTCGTTAGTTTAACGACAGCAGCTGGTCAGTGTGTCAGTGCAGTTAATGAGCTCACCTGTTTATATTTTCAGAAACCAGTGTTAGAGTCATTAGGTTTCACTTAGAACAGATTAGAAGTGACACGACTTTCATTCAAACTCTCAGGTGTTTCCAGTCCTTCTGTTTTTAATGTCTTCCTGTTCAGTAGAGATCAAACTGAACTAAGTCCCATGTCAGTATTCATGAATTATGTTTGAGAAATATATTATTGTAATCTCTAGAAATTCAACAATGTCATGGAATAAGTAGTTATAATAATGATAATGGTGTAAATCAAATCAAATCATCAGCTGAACTGTTTATTTTCACATTTGTAATTAAATACTTTATTGGCTTATTATCCTCTGATACTTCAGTACAAGTTTGAGGTTTTTGTACTTAAATGTTTTCATTTTCTGCTGCGTCATATTTCTGCTGTGCTGCAGGTCAGAGGGTAAAATGTGCTTTTAACTGGACCACACATCTTTAAAGGTTTAACAGTTTAGTGATGATGCTAATGTGATACAATACAGCACCGCACTACGTTACTACACTACACTACTGCACTACACTACAGAATGAGTACATTTACTCGTCATCCTTCAAATTCCTTTAAAGTAGGAATACTTGGTGTAATACTGGATAATGATACTTCTTCTTGTAGAGGAGTATTTTTTTTGTCAAACATGTATACATACAGTGTATACATATATACATTGTCGTGCCAGTGCTTCACTTCACTTCACTGTGAGTAAGTGTTAAAGAGAGACATTGTCACACTGAATCTCTTGGCAGGTTTGCATTTACTTCAAATGAAGAAATCAAAGTGCAGGTGTATTGAGTGACGTTTATCCTCATATATGATGTAAACACACAGACTGAGTGCTCCCATGGGTTCACTGCAAACAGGAGCTGTTCACAGCTGATTCAGCAGCTGTTAATGGGTCAGTTTGTTACACTTTCTGTTTGACGTTTAAATGTGTTCATAGCCTTTAAGATTTAGTGTAGGATTTTCAAAACAACACAAAACACAATATTAATACTAAAGTTCACATTCATTACATAAATACAGAAGACAGTGAAATCAGGTGGATAGTGAAGATTGGCCAGATCCTGCAGCACCGGCCTCCAGCAGGTGGCAGCACTGAGGCTGACAGTCGCCGAAGAAGAAGAAAAAGCAGATGTGAGCATGCGCGTCTCGCTCAGCTGTGGCGACAGTTTGGTTGCGGAGAAGAAAAAGTGAAACTCGGAACAGATTTTTATTTTTTGTTTTAACTCGCGTCCGGTAAAACACGATGGCTGGTACCGCGCTGAAGAGACTCATGGCGGAGTATAAACGTGAGTGGACCGAACCACCGTGTCCTGACGGTGGGGGAGGGGGGTCAACTTGTAACGTTAGCAAACGGGCTTAGCTAACAGCCCTCTGAGCGCCTCCTGAACCAAACTCCGTTAAAAAACACGCCAATTTAATATTGTCTTTGCTCCGCGGCATTGGGGCGAAACATAAAGCGATAATTATGATGAAAACATCGGGTTTCCGATTCGGTGCGGTTCGGTGCGGTTACCCTCACACCTCGTACCTCTCTCAGCGATAAAAGAACACATTATGTAATATGTTTGTGCAGCTCTATCCAGAATGTTCCTTACAGACCAACATGATGCAACTACATTAACAGACGCCCTGTTCTGAAACTTCAAGATTAATTGAATCCAAACGGTGTCCACTGCTGCTGTTTGTTGTAAACAGAAATAAAGATCGAGGTCATGAATAGGGCCGAAACCTGAGGTGCATAATAGCAACGATGTCATTAGTCAGGCTCTGAAAATCATAATGTTATTCATTTAAAAAAAAGGATTTTAGTGCACTGAGGACCAATCCCTTTTCCAACCTTAGCTAGAGGAACTGGGAGATGAGTTTCAATGGTTGATCAATATTTAGATAGGCCAGAGACAGTCAGAGTGTAGTGGGTCTGATCTGGACCTGGTCTGATGTGGTCCAGCTGTGAAAGAAGCAGTGGGGTCTGTGTTCTCTCCGGGTACCCCGGCTTCCTCCCACAACCCTAAAAACATGCACATCAGGTTAACTGGCTACTCTACACTGCCCCTTGGTGTGAGTGTGTGTGGTTGTCTGTCTCTGTGTGTCGGCCCTGTGATTGGCTGGTGACCAGTCCAGGGTGTACCCCGCCTCTCGCCCACAGTCAGCTGGGACAGGCTGCAGTGACCCTAATGGATCAAGTGGTATAGAAGATGAAGTGATTTAGATATAGACCTGGTCTGATGTGTTTTCAGAAGTGAATTAAAGGTGAGAGGTCACGGCTTGATGTTAGAGTATGCTAACCTGTGTGTGTGTTTTGTGTTTCAGAGCTGACTCTGAATCCACCTGAGGGGATTGTTGCAGGTGAGATTTTCTGGATTATTTTCACAGCTTCGGCCTTTGATGCTCAAACTTCATAGGTCAGATAATGATGATAAATGTACATTTATTTAGGTTTGTAATCAGCAACAGACAGTAACAAACCAGAAGTGATGCATGAGCAGCATGAAGCCGGTGGCAGGAGGTGAATACTTGTGTGTGCATGTGTCCTCGTGCACAACACAGAGAAACCTGCTCATAACAACAGAGAACAATCCAGATTTATTTGGGATTAAAGACACAATCCGTAATTAAAACCTGTCAAACACGTTAACACAATGGTCATCTGTATTGTCGCCTAATGAATGATAATAAACTCCAGTCATACAGCACATTTCACATGAGTAAATCTCAGTAAAGAAATTTATCCCCACAATAAAATGAAATATGGTTGACAGTAAAATAAGATATAGAGTGACAATACCCGAAAAAGGACATATGAGACATGGAAATGAAAAGTGATTTGAAAGACGTCAGTGATTCTGAATGTTCTTCTGTTTTCCCGCAGGTCCAGCCAATGAGGAGAACTTCTTTGAGTGGGAGGCTCTCATCATGTGAGTACAGAGCGAGTTCTGCACATGAGACAGACTAAACTGTACTTGACTTCATGTGTTCATCTGCCCAGTTACTTTACTACTTACAGTGATTTTTGATGCCTCCAACAAGTCAAATGATAAAAAACAGCCCGGAGCTGGTGAAATACAGCTCTGTTTGTTCTTCCTGAGGGCTGATGTCAGTGAAGGCATCGTCATTATGTGTAACTGAGCCTCCTGTTGTTGTTGTTGTTAGCGTGCCAGCAGCTTTGCTCTGCCCTTCAATTTAACCAGCAGCTTATTCACGGTCCACATTCCTGCTCGGCCTGACATCACCAACACCACATCCCATCATTACCTGGGACAGTCCTCAGGTCTGACCGAGCTCTGCGCTGTCACAGGATATCTTCTTCGCCTTTACTGTCTCGGTTCTGACTGCAGCAGTCAAGTGTGTCCAAGGGGACATCTTTAAAATGTTCAGCAAAACCCACAGAGGCTTACAGATCCCAATTTTAATCTGGGGTCCAAATCTGTGTCGGACTCTGTCTTCAGAACAAGGCTGCTGTTTGATATCATCTGAATGTCTCATGTGAATTGTTTATGATGGATTATATTCATTTATGATTTAGGTTTGACTGATGAGAAATCTGAACATTAAGTCAAAATCAACATTAAAACAAATTCAAACTCCTTCTTATCAGAGTCAGACCTGAAACACGTGTTGATATGATTCAGTGTGACTTCACTTCCTGAGAATATCATCATCTCTGATGTCACTTACTGCAGAACTTCATTGAGAATCCTGCTGTTTTTAAGTGTCCTTCAGTATCACAGTGATCCAGTGAGAGGTGTGTGTTCGTCCATGGTTCAGTGCAGACAGGAGCTGATCACAGCTGATTCAGCTGCTGTTCATGGGACAGTTTAAAAAGCTCCCTGACTCCTGACAGCCCATCCTGAAAGGAAAAAGTGATGTCTTTAAATTCAACCTTCATGGTGAGAGTTTTCATCTTTATGTATAAATCTTCAGAAACATTTCGGTGTTTGAATCCGGATGATTAAACATTTTTCAGGGATCAGCAGGACGTCACAGACCTTATCAAACTGTGGGCCTCAGACAGTGAACTCTGTGTTCCTGATAAAACGCCGCCTCACCCGCCACCCAACCCTCTGCTGATTGGCAGCACAGATGGCCAATGAGCGTGTGTGTTGTCAGTCATCAGTTTACCTGATGGAGCAGGTGAAGCAGAGAGGAGACAGAAATAACCTGCAGATAGAGGACAGATGATCGGATCAGATCATCAGCTCAGAGCGGGGAAGGAAGGCAGATAACTGAAGTATTGAGATATTCAAAGCATCTGAACTCTGATAATCACCAAACGGCTGCGTGACTCTCAGCACATGAGGAGGATAAAAACACTTCTCACTCCGCTCAGTGATCAGCTGTGTCCAGACGTTTGAGGGACCTAACGACAGTGGGACTGTTGATCATCTGAATCTGGACACAGTGTAGAAACCTACAGTGAAGTTCCTGAAGGATCACTAGAAACTTTGTTAGACCACTGAAACCATCATAATGACCAGTAAAACCTCCTTAAGAACTGTTAAAAATACTTAACGGACTGATAGAACATAGGAGAGGAACCCACAAAGGAACCCTGGACCCTCCTTAGGATTCAGTAATATACGTGGGTGAATGAGAGTAAAAGCCAGTGAGCAGTGTGTTAGAAAGGTGATGTTCTGTCACGAGCCTCGTCGTGTGTTCTCGATCATAGAGGGTTCAACCACTTAAAGGATCTCTGCTCTATGACACTACACCCTCTGCTCTGTGTTCTGTGATGAGTTTATTTCACTTTAAAAGCAGCTCCCTCTGCTGTCTGTTTCAGGGGTCCTCAGGATACCTGTTTTGAAGGTGGAGTGTTTCCAGCCGTCCTCAGTTTCCCCTCAGATTATCCTCTCAGTCCTCCTAAGATGAGGTTCACCTGCGACATGTTTCATCCCAACAGTAAGTCTGCATGCTCCCGACGCCTTCTGTCTGTCTGTAGAAGGAATAACTTGAGGAGATTCATTCTCTCTAAAGATCTTTGGAACATCTGGCAGAGCGTGGTGGATGATGATGATGATGATGATGATGATGAATACATTTCACATTTATAAACACATCATAACGTCTGTAAAGGACACAGAGTAATGTTTTGGACCTGGAGTCGTTCATTCATCCGTTAGCTCGACCAGCGTGTCCTCCAGGGTTGTCGGGGTGGAGCCGATCAGAGCTGCCACTGGGCGAGAGGCGGGGTACACCTGGACAGGTATCCAGTCAATCACAGGGCTCAGTCACTCACACCTGCAGGTCAGAGTCTCAGGGCTGGGGTCAGGTAAACAGTCCACGGCTTTATGATGGGTGTTCCTGAGTGGAGGTCAGTCTGAGAACCTGGACCTGTGTCTGCTGCTGGAGGCCGATGTCAAACCTGAAATGAAACGGCAACCACGACCAGATCAGCTGCTCAATGAATATGTTGACGTTTATTTTTTATTTGAGACACACAAACCTGCTGAGACAACCACCATCCCACCTGTCACAGCATGCTGTTAGCATGGCGTTAGCCCTGTGATTAGTAAACAGCAGTCTGAGCCATGATGTCACAGACGATCTGAGCACACACACACACACACACACACACACACACACACACCAGCATGGCCCTGAGCTGAACTTCCTGCTGTAACTGTATCGTCTGCTCCTCCATCAACAACTGCAGCAAGTAATGATAAAACTCATGAAGAAGAAAACACAAGTATTCAACTGGTGATGGTTTACCTGGCACCAGGTGAGGAAGGCCAGTTTCTCCTCTTCATAAAGGCTGTGATCACCTGGTTTTCAGTTCCACAGTCTGGTTTCAGTTCTGTTGGGCTCAGGTGAACCTGCTGCTGTCAGAGAGCGTGAAGCGCCTCCATGACAGGAAGCAGCAGGAAACACTTATCACACCCTGATAACTCTCTGTCAGACGTCTGATGGCAGCCTGAGCCAGATTCACTGATAATCCCTGATTTCCTCCGAGTCCTGCCTCACCTAACAGGTAAACACATCCAGGTGTGTACTTGTGTACCTGTGAGGACACTCAGTGACTCCTGATACTAAAACCAACAAAATGACCTCAGCACTCCATCTGTGAAGAGTCAGTGGTTTCAGGAATAAACGTCTCGACTCAGAAACGTGTTACCACAGAGACCTGAACACAAAAAACTGAACATGACAAATCTGGTCCGGACAGAACCTGTTGGTTCTGATGAGAGTGAACCTGAAGTGAACCAATACTGGTTCAAGACTGTGGACGGGTCAGAGAGGACAGACCTGAGACTGACACTAATGAGTCCTCCTCCTCCCCCTCCTCCTCTCTCTCTCTCTCCCCCTCCTCCTCTCTCTCTCCCCCTCCTCCTCTCTCTCTCTCCCCCTCCTCCTCCTCTCTCTCCCCCTCCTCTCTCTCTCTCCCTCCTC
>JBBMJY010000007.1:578161-601437 GCA_037833715.1 Toxotes lorentzi
TGGCAGTTGCATAACGATGTCTGAGTGCAGAGGTCCTTAGGTACTGGTCATCGTTGCGGTCTGTCACTCGTGGGGCTTCACTCCTGGGTCTGTCACGAACTCTGCCAGTAGTTCTGCGTCAGGTTCAGCTTTGAGCTCCTCTTCCAGCTCACAACATTTCACAGGGAACTGTTGTACTTTTGACTGAACTAAGTTTACGGTGACAGCTACAGTTACACTGACCCATCTAACGCTTACAGCTGTTCCTCCCCCCCAACACGTTTCCTTTTGTTTTTTAGAGGCCGAGGCCAGAGTGACTCTGGGAAATCCTCCTCCATGTTCAAGACCTGAACAGGGCCAGCTGTGGTTCAACGCTCAGGCGAGAGGCCTGTTCATCTGTGACGGACTCACGTGGACGACCCTGCTGCAGAGTGAGTCTGGACGTCCGTCAGACATGCTTGTGTACTCAGTGTTTACGGTGCAGTCAGGATTAGTGCAGTAACACATCCGTTGTTTTGTTGCCTCAATATTTTAGCACACATGCAAAAAACATGTAAAAGGTCCAGAAGTCACACTATAAAATAAAGTAATAATCTTGTGAGAATTAAGTATGGGGGCCCTGAAAGGCAGGTGGAAAATTTCACATCACAGATATAATAATGTTAATTCTAAAACATGAACAGTAACAGGTCACATGACAGCTGTACAGCTGAGCGACATTGAAATGGCGTTACACGATTACTTCCTGTGTCTTTGCAGAGAAGGAGCGCTTGGATTACGTAGAGGACCACCAGGATCTGTACACTGGCTCAGAAACCTTCGATGTGGAGGTCTTCTCCATCCCGTCTGAAGGCTTGTTCATGGCTGCAGCCAACAGGTACTGAAACACCTCTTATCTCATGTAAGACCAGGACCTGTGTCCCATGTCTCATGTCTCTCCCTCGTGTCTCTTCCGCCAGGGATTCTCTGTCCGGTTCAAGTATCTACAAATGGAGAAATGGGTCGTTCCAGCTCTACCAGAACATCAGCACTCAGGAGGCTCGAGCCTGGAAACACTTCACCATTGAAGACCAGGTGAGAGCTGCTCCAGCTAAATACACTGAAGCATGTGCAGCCTCATTTCCCATCAGGAAGAATGGGACACAGCTCGAGGTGATCCACCAACACCGGATCACTACAACAACATGTGAAGAGCAGCTGCAGCCAAGTGTGAGAGCTCACTGTGTCTGTGAGGACTGGGACACTGATGTGTTGACAGACAGCATGATGGACCAGTCTTTATGTGGCTGACCCGACCTGGAGGCGGGACATTGTTGAAATGCCGTTCAGCCTGGACAGACGGGGAAGTCAGTGTTTTATAGCTGCTTCAGTGAGAAGTCTTTTTGGGCCAGTATGGCCACCATACTAAAATCCACCCACAGTCCAGAGCTGATAGATTTATTGACTGATAGATTGAGTGATTAACTGATTAATTTGACAACAATAAAAGCAAATAGAAGACTGTGCAGGACTGTGTTGAATTGTCGAGGACAGAAACGCAGTAAAGCTGTAATCTGATTTCCTCTCTGGGGGAGCTTTGGTTTTTAACGGCAGCCTTTCTTCCACTATTACAACCATCTCTGACCTCTGGGTGACCTCTGAACATGTGACCTCTGGCCTGTGGTTGACTTTGAGGCGGGGAGGGACCGGTTCTAACAGGTCAAAGAAAAACAGGAACCAAAAGAAAAACATCAGCAGCTGTTTGAACTCTTCTGTTCTCATTGTGTTGGTTTTGTTTGTACAGTACAGGAGGTTCACATCAACCAACACACACAAACAGGTGTTAACATAAAGCTCTGCTGGTATTCACTGTTACAGAGAAGAGTGGCTGTTAAAGGGAAGTCCTGTTGGAAAGACCACTGAGGGCAGAAATGCATCCTGGGAGTCATAACAGTTTAGTTCAGAGTCCCTCTGAGGTTCGAGGGGAAACCATTTCTTTATGAAAGACACAAACACAAACAGCTGACACAACGTTGGTCCTTTTAAAATATCAGTGACTGATGAATGATGGTGACGTATAAACCAGCAGCACCTGTTCAGACCTGTTCTGTGAAGAGCAGGAAGCCACAGAATCAGAAAGCAGAAGAAATATTTCATCTCCTGTTTTTCCTCCTTCAGATTTTCCTGGTCGTGGCTAACTCCAGAGAGACTGAGCCCGAGCTGTCCGTCATCTATCGCTGGAACCGGCAGTGGCGGCGTTTCCTCCGTTATCAGACCCTGGAGACTCACGGCGCTTTGGACTGGGAGGCCTTCCAAATCCACAACCACAGCTTCCTGGTCGTAGCCAACCACAGACGAGGTAAACAGGAAGCAGGAAAGTCATAAACATAAATGAGGGACTCGACTCTTTGGGTGGGTCCAGATGTTTGAACTGTTGAGTGTTTACGTGGTTTCCAGCGGACAAGATACAAGCTTTGTAAAGAGCTGAGAGAGCTCGCATGTCTTAACCCTGAACCATTAACATCAAACACACCTCCACCTGCTCTGATTAGACGTGTGTGTGTGTGTGTGTGTGTGTGTGTGTGTGTGTGTGTGTTTTTCCTACGAAGATAAAACACACTCACTGATCTGAGCTGAAAAGGAGGAAAGATTGTTTATGATCTGACCATCTGAAAAAAGGCAGACAGACAGGAAGAGAGCCGGCTGATGCAGGTGTACTGCGGTTAGATAACACACACACACACACACACACACACACACACACACACACACACACACACACACACAACGCAGGGTGTACAGTCTCTTGGTTCCATGTCAGTTTGACTTTTTGAGACCACGGATTTTATCAAGTCCGATTCACCACAACACCAAACCAAACATCGCCAGGCATCGAATCTTGTTGCACAGAAAGAAACAGAAAATCCAGATTTGTTGGGGAAGCTCTGTATGTTTGTTGTGCTTTAGATAAACTGAGAGTGGTATTGTATTAAATTAAATGCAGCTGTTTAGATTGACTGGAACTATGAGGCAGCGTTCTTCCTGTCATCTCCAGGTGGTTTCCTACGAGCTGTCCCTGACTTTTCCAGGTTTTAATGTTGAACAATGTTGTCGGGTTCTAACAGGACAGACCTGGTCACACAGCACGAGGATGTGTTTGCGTAGAAACCAGACTTGGTCTCTTACTGTGTGCTGATGTGGACAGGTTACCGTTGTCTTCTTCAGCTGTTTTATTGATTGTGAAAAAGTGTCCCTGTGTGTCCTCAGCCAGAGACTCCAACCACAACGTCCACAGTGTGATCTACAGGTGGAACCCAAACACAAAGGTAGGCGTGTCCTCACAAACCTCAGGACATGTCCAACATACTGCCCAGTCCTATTCTGTCCTGTCCTTTCCTGCCTCTTCTGGTCCTATCGAATCTTTTCCTGTCCTCCTCATGCTCATGTGTCTTTCACCTCCCCCCAACATTTTCTGTCCTCGCTCACCCTTTCATTTCCTTTCCCAGAATCCTGTCCACTCCCAAACTGTTCCAACCCATCCCCCTCTTTCATCATAAAGTGTCCTCTCCTATCCTGTCCCGTCCTCTCCTGTCCTGTCTCATCGTCCCTTGTTGTCTCTTTCCTGTCCTGACCCATTAAAATTCATACCCGTCCTTGTCCTCCCTCTCATGCCTTTAGCTATTTGAGGTGAACCAGACTGTGTCCACGTCCGGAGCGTATGACTGGGAGTTCTTCACCATTGGACCGTACCACTTCTTGGTGGTCGCCAACACCTTTGACGGTCAGACCACCACCATCAGCTCCACTGTCTACGTCTGGCTGGACGGCTGCTTCCAGACCTTCCAGAACATCCCGGTCAGTGCTTGTTCTCTCCCGGTCTGTGGTAGACGTGATGGTAGTGGGTCTGGTGTCAGTATTGGTGGCCAGTGTCCGGTTTCAGGACTTTGTGTGGGACATTGTTAGCGTTCCATCCAGCTGGTTGAAGTCCGTCTGTTTAGAATTTGAAAATGTCCAGCTTTGACGCCCCCTGTGTCGGTTTCCAAGAGGGAAAACTGCATTGACATCAGAAAAAATCGTTTCGTTTATCAAAGAAAATACAAATATAGGTGTTTTTATGCCAATGATCTCTGACATCTTTTGTTTCATCTTTTCATGTGAATATCAGATGCTGATGGATGGATCCTCTAACTCTTTATTTTGTGGTTATTCACAGTTCCACCTGCATGCAGATAATACAGGGCAGAGAAAGATGAAAAACAAACGCAAACATTCACTGGTCGTTTCACGGTGAAGTTGTTCTAAAAGGATCCTGGTCTTTCCTGTAGCGCCACCCTCAGGATAGACTGGATAGACAGGATAAGTAGTTGGGTTGTTGTTTGTTGTGTCACTGGTGTTCAACCCATTCCTCCTCCTCCTCCTCCTCCTCTTCTTGTTTGATCCAGCCTACCTGTACAGGTGAGTCTCATCAGAGCAGACAGAGGTGATGAAGAGGCTGATCACAGTAATCACTGTGGATCACCACAAATCACACACAGGTAGAAATAACCGGCTGACTCACACTGATGGAGATGGTGACAGCTCATAGGTCTGACCTGATGTCTGAGGGTTTTTCTTTTTTCTTTTTCTTTTCTTCTTGAGCAGAAACAGGAGTTAGAAAAAAAAGGTTGTCTGCTTGTGAAAGGACAATTTCAGTTTATCACATCCTGTGTCTTATTTTTGTAGCTCTGTCCAGCGTGTCTTAACATCCTGGGTGTTTGGACTAGGGCTCGTTTCAGTGTCCTGTCTGTTGTGTCTTGGACTTGACTTGATCTCCTCAGTGTTTGCACTGGGACTTGTTTCCTGGACTCCGATCTGTCTCTTTCTCTTGAGGTTTGCGCTCAGCCTCGTCTTGTTCTTGTTAACGTTTTGACTCTGATTTGTCTTAATCCTGTTTGGACAAGATCTGGACCCGATCTCGATTAGTCTCGGGCTCAGCTTGACTGCAGACCTGATCCTTCTCACAAAGGAGAACAGAAACAACACGAAACTCAAAGAACCTAAATCACTGAACACAACTCAGCAGACCTGCAGCAGGTCTGAGCTCCTGTCATGAATCTGAGGGACAGGATGTCCTGTGGGAAAAAGGTCCCGACATTAATATGAAGACAGACGTTCACATGAAAGCAAATTTATGAAAATGTGTTTTTTATATTATCTGCTCAGTTTGTTCATGAAGCTCTGATTTAAAAGGAAACAAAACCCTTCAATTCAATTACAGGAAAGAAGTCTAATTAATGTGTGTGTGTGTGAGTGTGTGTGTTGATGTGAGGGGGTTTCCACCTGCAGACTGCTGTTTGGACTCGTCCGTCAAGGCGGATCATCTGACTGAAGAAAGACTTTTACTGGATTTTAAAACCACAAAAAAGGCGTTAAAGCTTCATGAAAACCACCTGAAGGTTTAATACGACTTCTCACAGCCTGTGGAGGACCAAGAACAGGTCTACAGACACACCTCAACGCAGTTGATAGTTTTAGACCAGAACTAAAAACCCTGCTGGCGTCCTCTAGGGGCTGCAGGAGGCATTACACCAAGAACAAGAATGCAGTGATGTGTTCTCTAATTAGTGAATGAAAGCTTCTGATTTGAAATATTTCTGATGTGTGAAATATTAAAAACAAACTATTACATGTTAGTGTCCGAAAAATTACAGAAAGTTTTTTTGGGGACTGTCTGGATTTTACATTTCATGGTCCATCAGCTGTGTGTATTCTGTTATTTTTGCCATATAGAATAAATCACAGTCAGGAGCTGAGATGTGATGGTGATGGTGAGATGGTGATACCCAGCCAGACTCAAACCAGGGACACTGTGATTACATGGTCAGGGCCCAAACCCCCAGACCAGCAAGAGTCTGGAGTCATGGCAGCACCTCTGTGAGGCTGCAGGTGGAAGGGTAAACTCAGACCTTTGGTCTCAGTCTTGATTTGACCTGTGACCCAAAGTAAACGTCACAGTCACTGAAACAAGTAGATTTCTCCTCCACAGTAAATATAATGGAAATCTGATCAGGAGCTGATGAGATATTTTATGAGCCTTTTTCATTGTTGACTAATCTGCCAGTTATTTTCTTGATTAGTCAAATAATCGTTTGGTCTGTAAAAGTCTTTATGTCTTCAAAATGCTTATGACCAAAGGCCAAGATTAGTTTACTGTCCTACTGGACAAATTAAACCCTGCTCATGTTTTGACTTGTTGCTTAGAAACATCATTGAAATCATTAATCAATTATCAAATTAGTTGCTGCTTAATTTTTTTTCTATCAACTAATTGAATGATTGACAGATTATTGCAGCTCCAGTTTCAGCATAACAACCTGCTGCTGTTTGTGTCTGTTTTTAAGAAGTTGTGTTGCCTCCATGACGGTCGATGCTTTCCCATCAAATGTCTCCTCTCTGCAGACGGTGGGAGCCACAGACTGGGAGACGTTTCAGATCGACGGCAGGTTTTTCCTCGTCGTCGCCAACAGTCAGAAGGTCTCAGACCGCGGCCCGAGTCCATACAGCATCAACTCCACCGTGTACGAGCTCAGCACACTCACGCAGACCTTCATCCGCTTCCAGGACATCCTCACACACAGGTGACCAATCCGCTCCCTGGTACACCCGTCTTACTGTGAGAGTCCACATCTGAACCAGGGATTGGCCTGGTCCTTCAGCATCTTTTCTGATTTAGTGTTTGTCGTGCATATAAATGTAAATGAATGGAACAGTGCTTTAGAGAACAAATGAAAGATGGATTAAAGGGTAAAATAACAAATATCTTAAAGTGAACCCTGCTGCAGACCAGGTTTACCCGAGGTTTAAGTGAACCCTGCTGCAGACCAGGTTTACCCGAGGTTTAAGTGAACCCTGCTGCAGTGAGTCACTTTTTCCTCAGTTCAGTTCTGATGCCAGAAACAGGGATGCTGATAATCAGACAAACACAGAGACACATATTGCTGTGCTGTGTATGTGTGTAAGTTGTAGATGTGAGTAGTGACAGTCGACTTTCACAGGTGCACATGTTTTGTCAGGACAAGGTTTTCAGACAGAAACTCAACAACTAGCAGAGCTAGTTTGTCACTGAATGTGATTCACTATATTTCATGATCCGAGTTGCTTTGTGTCGTCAGCTCACTGACCAGGTACACAACTTTACTAAACCCTGCAGCTTCTGGTTTATCTGGACACGTTTGAACAGACAGAGCAATAGCCCCACACAGCTTCAAAAGTTGTTGTTGTTGTGTTTAGTGCGGTGGACTGGGAGTTCTTCACCATCGGAGATGAGAAGTTCTTGGTGGTGGCCAACTCTTACGACGGCAGCTCGTACTCTCTGAACAGTGTCATCTACAGGTTGGTACTTATTGAGCTTTGCCTGTCAGAGTCTGTGCACCTCTTGTGTATTTCCAGATTCTCATCTCTCTGTTTTGTGTTTTCAGGTGGCAGGGTTACGAGGGCTTTGTTCCAGTCCACAATCTGCCGACGTTCGGCTGCAGAGACTGGGAACACTTCAGCACTGAAGAAGGCTCCTTCCTCATATACTCCAGCGCCACGTCCAGGCTCAGCAAGGTCTTCAAACTCAAGACCTACTGAATTAAATCCATCATGATCTGATGGGGACGCATTTCAGACTCCACCACGAGCTTTGACTTCAAAACCTGCTGAAACACTTGAGCTGTTTGACTTTTAAAGCTTAAAACCATCTGCAGGGATCGACCGTGGTCGTCACCTCTGGGTTCTGCAAGGCCTTCAAACCACAAAACCACTAAACCATTTCTGATTTACCACCCACATCCTGTCAGAGGGCTTTAGACTCCTGCTGTCCGAGCTGCGTACTCTTCAGGTCTTTGCAACTTTAACAATGAATAATAATACACTCAATGTATTTATGTGGCACCTTTCTTAAACTGAGTCGTCACGTTAAGCTGGGCTGATAAGGACAGCGCCCTCGAGTGGGCTTAAATAAACTTGCAGCCTTCAGCCTTCGCCAACAGCTGCACAAAGCTTCAGCACAAAATCCAGGTGGTGCTACTCTCCTCACTCAGGTTCACATGCATTAAAACATTCTGCGAGTTTGGTTTGTTATAATGGGTCAAAGTGAAGGTTTGGATTTTAAGTTGTATCATACAGTAAAAAAAATGAAGCTCAGCTCTCTCTCTCTCACACACACACTTTAAACAAAAGATTTGTTTAAAGTGGAAGATTTTTTTAACAGATGTAAATAAACTGATAAGCTCTAATGATTCTGTCAAACTGCTTGAAGAATAAAAAGCAGAATATTTCACCGTCACATGAAGCTACATTTTTCTGTCGCAGTCTGAAGCAGCTGGGCAGGAGAGGAATGGTCCAACAGCTGAACGAATCTGTGAAGCAGCAGAACATCCGCCCACAGATTAGAGTCAGACTGCTTTCATTCAGGAGGATCATCACACATATTAAAAACTAAAAGAATGAAGGTGAACTGACTTATTTGCAGTTTCTTCTTTAATATGAACCTTTCATTATAGTTTAATTAGTCAAACATTGTTTTTTTTGCCTTCATACTTTACACTTCAGTGATACCGACCAGGCGTGGACTCAGTGTCATTGTCTACTGTTTGATTCTGTGGCCAAACAGTCACTTATTGTTGTTTATGTGTGTCTGTCTCGTGTATAAATAAAAATGTATAAAGACAAACACAAATTTTAGAGAATTTGTGTTTGTGAAATAAAAAATGGATGAGTTTTATCTAATGATTATCAATCAGCTCTTGCTGCCTGTGATGGTTCCACTGAAGTTCTCATCACAGACACTCCCCCACCTCAAATCAAACACATGTCTGATCCACAGGTCGAACTTTTAATCACCGTTTCCTCTCCTCTGGCCTTTTCTCGAACATCTCTGCAGATTCAACTGTAGTCAGTTACCACACCTGTCCAGCAGAGGGGGTCGGAGAGCAGAGAGTCCCCGAAGCCTCAGCCTCACCTGCAGATCTCCTGTCACTGCGGTTAGCAGGTGTTTAAAGCATCCAAAAACGCTGCTGCAGATGATCATGACCACATTGTCCTCAGCTGTGTCTCAGTAATCTGTCCACATTTGGGTCCTGTCTTTAACCTGTTTCCACAGGTGTGATTCCACCTGTGTTCTCAGTAGAACTCTCACACAAAGGTGGTGATGTCTGATCTCAACACCTGGTGTCCAACATCTGAACATCCCTTCTAAACACACTATAAATAGTTTTTTCTTTAACATGTTTGTTTATTTTTCGAATTATTGAAAAATATGTGTTTGAGGTCAACCTAAAAATATCTAGTGGTAACTATTATTTATTTATTAGTTCTGAGGTTTCTTACTTTCTTCTATTTATGGTTGTTTTCTTCAGTACCTTTCAAAGTCAATAAACATTTGTGTTTATCTTGTTTGTTGTTTATTTGATTAATTTTGTGTTTTCCTCACGTTTAATGTCGTTTGAAGTTGATTGTGAATACATCCTGCCGGCAGGTGTCGCTGTGTTGATTTAAAGCCGGTAGTTTCCGGCCGTGTTTCCGGGGTGAAAGGTGACGGGCCCCGGTTTGAATCTGCAGACGGTCTCTGGTGGTGTTGTCGGTCTGAACGGAGCGAACCGGCGGACTGCAGGTCTGAACCTCTCCGGACGTGTTTATCCGTGACGCTGAGATTAACTCGCTGCTGCAGCTTCAGGTAAAAACGTTATTCTTGTTGGTTTCCCGCTGTTAGCATGCTAACAGGCTAACCGGTGATTCCACTTAAAGCGACTGCTATCGTTAGTTAACACCGGTGTCAAGCAGGAGTCCTGGTTCGAACCGGTTTCTGAGCTTGTTTGGTGGGTCTTGTGCTGTTAACGATCACACACCGACAGGTACACCTGTACACCTGTACACCTGTACACCTGGTCATGGTCCTCACAGCACCAGTACGTGGCTTCTCAGGTATCTCATATGACTCTTAATAGTCCAATAAAGAAACCGATCTGGATCCGAACTAATCTGGATTGTAAAGGTCTCCACACAGTAGGATGAAGCAAGAAAGTAAATAAGGCTCATGAGAGAAAACGACACGTTCAAACCAAACTTTCTAAAATGAATGTCACACTAATGAGTTTGATTTCTGTCTTATTGAACACTCTGGGCCTCCGTAGACGAACAGACCAGCTGTGAATACATCGTACCGAGTTTATCACCGTTGTCTGTTAATGACTGAATCACCTGCAGCTTCAAACTCAGGACACGTTTCATGATGAGTCACTCTGCAACAGTGAATTGAACTGAATTTAACTTCTGTACAGATTTAGACTGAGCGACTTCCCCACACAGTGAACATCGAGCTTTGATTTCACTCTGACTGATCCAGGTGTTTTCTGACTGAGCTGACGATCGGTCGATCAGCACGAAATGATCAGACTGTTCTGATAATTCATGGTTTTTCTTCTGACTTTGTTTGTCAGATGTCACAGTGAACGTTTCTGGGCAGATGTTCAGACAGAACGAGACATGAAGACGTCTCTTTGGACCAATCACTGATCAGCTGTAGACGCTTTAGAAACCAGAGTTTCACTTTAATGAATCTGTCTGTGTGAGAGAGAGATCAGTCCTTATACTGACCCCTCACGTCTGTCTGTCAGACCCGTCCGGTGTCTCCATCCTCAGACACTGAATACAAGATCCACCTGTCTCCATGGAGTCAGAGCTGCTGATTGGCTGGCAGCAGGAGAAGGTGGAGCTTAAACGGGAGGTGTGTCGTCTGCAGGAGGAGCTGGCAGAGAGTCGAGCGGACAGAGAGGAGCTGGAGTCCAGGAGCAGAGCTCTGAACGACAGGGTGAGGAGGGGGAGCGGGGAGTGGCAGGTCATGTGATCATCAGGACGAATTAAAGCATTACATCTGTCTCTCTCTCCAGCTGTGCCAGTCAGTGTGTCCCTCGCTCGCCCTCTCTCTGCATGTGGAGGGTGAGCAGAGGGAGTGGAGGAGGAGGGTGAGGGAGGGGAGAGAGAGGGAGGCCAGACAGGCTCTGCTCATCCACCGACTGCAGAACAAGGTGAGACACCAGACCAGCAGTGTGGGAGGGTCAAGTATTACCACACACACATCATAACATAAGCCTGTTATTATCAGTATAAAGCTTAAACAGCTGATCTTATCGAACACATTAATTTTTAGCATATTCCCACAGATTCACCGTCCCTACCACACTACATATCTTTAAAGAAAAAGCGTAGTAGAGCCAGGTCACCATCTCGGCCTTTAGAAGTCTTATGTTAAAGTTCTCTCTGCAGACAGGAGGGCTGCCACAACACAAGCTCACACAGTCCTCAAGGCCAAGGTCCCTGTTTAGAAGTGTCTCCTCCTGTCCAACTTTATTCCAGTGTGTTGGGTTAGGGTGCAGTTTTCTGCAACTTTTTGTTGTGGTTCAGTCACTATGACCAGGAAGCACATATTAAAGTAGGTAACCTTATCAATCGCACACCATCAACGGCACAGGAGGTGGCCAAGTTTCGGAGAAGTGGACAGGGCGTGCCTTCTTTCAGATCCAGAACACAAATTTTACCCTGCTTGCTCTGGTTCTCCATCACATCCGTTAGCAGCCATTACCTTCGTTTTCTTCTCTGCTTGAGCACGTCTCCCTTCCACACCGGTTACGATATCCTCCACATCTGACTCAGAATTTCTCTTCCATCATGTTGCTGAAATTTTGAGCGTTCACCGCTGGTAAGAGCTCCTCACCAGCTGATGGCTCAGTGCAGGTGCCTCTTCTAGCCAGCCATCACCACGTGATACCCCAAGCTTCACTATTTTAAATGACTGAAACAATATATTGATTAATAAAACTGTCGCCAGTAGTTTTCTATTAATCATCTATTTGTTACAGCTCCATCAGACTGATAACAACATGATACTGAGAACAGTGGCGGTCACTTGTCAGACAGTCAGTGTCTGCGATGAGTGTACACAGAGTATTAACAGCAGTATTATCAGTGTGTTGTAGTACTGAGTGTATAATTACTGCAGGTGGTGGAGTACAGAGATCGATGTCAGCGTTTGGAGCTTCAGCTGCAGGATGAACACACAGAGCTACTCAACAGTGAGGTCAGACTCAAATACAGCTACACTGTTACACTGTTACACTGCTACACTGTTACACTGCTACACTGCTACACTGTTACACTGCTACACTGTTACACCGCTACACTGTTACACCGCTACACTGTTACACTGCTACACTGCTACACCGCTACACTGCTACACCGCTACACTGTTACACTGCTACACTGCTACACTGCTACACTGTTACACTACAGTGGTTCTCAAAGGTGCTACAGTTTGCAGCAGTCCAGATATTGTTGTGCTGCACTTGTGATGTTGTGTGTGTTTGTTGTGTAGGGGAGGATCAGAGATGAACATAGTGACTCTCTGGAGAGCGCCCTGATCAGACTGGAGGAGGAACAGCAGAGGTGTGTGTGTCTGTCTCACCTGTGTGTGTGTGTTTGCGTGTGCACTTATACTTCTATCTTTGTGAAGACCTTTGTGAGTTATAGACCTTAAAGAATGAGGACACGTTGTCCAGTCCTCACACCTTCAAATGTCGGTTTCAGACCTGGTTTCAGGGTTCAGGTTAGAATCAGGTCTGGGTTAGGGTGAGGGGCTAGGGAGTACATTATGTCAACGGGTGCGTGTGTCTCACATGTGTGTGTCTCACCAGGTCAGTTGGTCTGGTTGAGACAAATGCTCTCTTGCGTGAGCAGTTCAGCCAGTCAGAGCAGGCCAACCAGGCTCTGAGGGAGGACCTCCAGAAGCTGACAGCTGATTGGACGAGAGCTGTGGAGGAGGCGGAGCAGAGAGAGTCTGATTGGCTGAGAGAGAAGGAGGTCTGCAGGTTTTGCTCCTGGGAGTTCAGTTTTTTATATTTTATTATTATTTCTGGAGACTAAGTACATTTACTCAGGTACTGTAGATATATTACCACACGTCAGAGTACACCTCACTACACCTCAGTACGCTTCAGCACTCAGAATACTCACCATGTGTTCCTTTTTAAATATCCACTATGAACTCTGCAAACTACCTGGAAAGAATATTACTGTGACGTGTACATTTTGTACATCTGAGAATGTTTTATTTTATTATTTAGATTTCAGACTGAAAATTTGAACGTTTTTCCTTTTTATTATCTGTGTGTGTGTGTGTGTGTGTGTGTGTGTGTGTGTGTGTGTGTGTGTGTGTGTGTGTGTGTGTAGTGTTGGTCAGGTCATGTAGACCAGCAGCAGACTCGGTTGCTGTCCTTGTGGAGATCTGTGGTTGCTCTGAGACGACACTGTCACACGGTTAAAACTGGTGCAGACAGGTACGTCTGAGGGTTTCTGATCAGACTGTGAGACACTGTTGTCCCTCATGTGGACATTCACAGTGTTGAGAAACTAGAGTTGACCAATAGTGTTGAAAGTTGACTGACGTGTCTCTGTCTGCAGGGATCTGTGGCAGTTGAGGGCGGAGTTTTCTCGTCTCTCCTCCTCTCTCCTCTCCAGCTGTGACTCTGTCTCCTCCTTCCTGCGGCTCAGTGCTCACATCAAACAGTCCTCCTCCTCCGTGTCTCCCCCTGTTCTCCCCTCTGACTTGCCCCCCCCCCCATCATCTCCTCTTCCTCCTCTCTCCTCCACTCTGGTCCTCCCTGCTCTGGACTCCCCGGCCTCTGAGCCTCCTGTCGTCTCCACCCTGGGAACCTTCTCCCTGAGCGAGCTGGAGGAGAAGAGGGAGGAGACGCAGCTCCTCCATGAGACTGATGAGACAGAAGTGTCCCAACTGAGGGAGCGGTAAATGACTGATGTCTCCTGCACTCAGGACTGATTCAGGGACATGGTCCTGCTGGAGGTTCATGCTTTAACCCCTCCCCCATTTCTATCTCCCTCTCTCTCTCTCTCTCCCTCTCTCTCTCCCCCTCTCTCTCTCACTCTCTCTCTCCCCCTCTCTCCCTCTCTCTCTCTCCCTCTCTCTCCCCCTCTCTCCCTCTCTCTCTCCCCCTCTCTCTCTCCCCCCTCTTTCCCCCTCTCCCTCTCTCTCTCTCTCCCTCTCTCTCTCCCTCTCTCTCCCCCTCTCTCTCTCCCCCTCTCTCTCTCCCCTTCTCTCTCTCTCTCTCCTCCCTCTCTCTCTCTCTCCCTCTCTCTCCCCCTCTTTCTCTCCCCCTCTCTCCCCCTCTCTCTCTCTCAGGATTGTGGAGCTCTCTCGCTCACTGCAGACTGAGCACAGTCAGAGGGAGGAGAGAGAGAGATTGGTAGAGAGACACAGGGAAACAGAGAGCAGCCTTCAGTCTGTCAGTGAGGCAGTGATCAGACTGGTGAGTCAGGAGCTCATTCATCTCACATCTGAGTTTCTGTATATGTCATATATTCTTTTCATATTGATCCGTATCAGTAATGATCAGTGTTGTTATTGTTTGGAGTAGTTTGTTGTTGTGTTTCTCATGTCTCACTCATGAACAGTAGGAAGGTGCTGAGGTGAGACTGCTGTGTTTTTGTCTTCAGTCCAGAGTCCTGAACAGCAGCAGCAGTCCGTCTCTGTGTGTGTCTTTGGACAGCGTCCTCAGTCTGGACCTGTCCTCCCTGCTGTCTGTCCTGTCTCAAACGGAGAGCGCCCTGCAGTGGAGACATGAGGAACTGCAGGTCAGTCACAGACCAGGAACAGTTTCTGCTGGAGGTCAGAGGTCATGGAGGTGGTGATAAATCTGGTGTGTGTGTGTGTGTGTGTGTGTGTCAGCGAGCGGAGCTATCTCAGCAGCGGGTCAGTGAGGAGAAAACGGCTCTGCAGCTCCGACTGAAACAGCTGGAGGACGACAACCAGCAACTGCAAACACACACACAACACACTCAGCTGGAGCTCACACACACTCTGGACATACTGAGAAGGTACACACATCTAACTTCTTTACACTGATAAACTGAAGGTGAAAAACTATGAACAGTTTGAGGCGTCCTCATGTGGATGCTGGCGTTTATCACTCTGATGTGTTTGTGGACAGGGAACAGGAGGCGTCATCTTCCCTGCGTCTGCAGGTAGAGGAGGTGCAGAGGAGGGAGGAGGAGGTGAAGAGAGAGAACGACAGACTGAGGAGGGAGAGAGACAGACAGGAGGAGAGAAACAGACAGCTGGAGACAGAGACACACAGACGGTGCTTTGTTCTGTTTTACACAAATTCCTGCTAAGTGGACATTTGCATCATTTATAAGTTTAACAGGAGACGTCTCAGCTGGGACGAAGCTGAAATCCAGAAACATCATCATAGTTGAAAAAACCTTTTCAGTGATTTTACTGATGGATGGAAGGTTTGACTTCACAGATGCTTTCCGGTAGGATTTATGGGTTTATGGGTTTATGAAGGCTTCAGGACAAACCCCTGAAGAACTGATCTGAACTAAACAAAAAAACATTCATACAAACACAGTTTATAAAATATGAAAGAAAACGTGTCCATCACAGTTCAGTGATTCTGCCTCAGTATTAGTCGTTAATGAGCAGATGTTTGGTTTCAGAGTCGAGACTGAGCTGCTGGAGAACATCCAACTGACTGAGAGGGAAAGTCTCCACCGGATGGAGATCCACACTCTGAGGGTGATCCACCAGAACTTAGCTGCTCTTTGTTACTGTTGTGGTTTCTTATCATTCTCATCATCACGTTTTGTCTTTATCTGGACTTCCCTCTGTCTGCCTCTCTCTGTTCTCCTGTCCTCCTGTAGGGGGCGTTGGAGAGAGAGCAGCTGGACAAACAGAGAGCAGAAGAAGAGGCAGCCGATGCCAGAGACGCCCTGCAGAAGGTTCAGATTATGTTTCCATCTGAATTTTAAAAAGCTGCTTTCATGTGAAATGGATCTGTGTCCACACCTGAAACCACGTGAACATCCACACAGTCAAATCTGAGGATAACATCACATTATTCATCTCAACAGAAATCCAGGAAAATGTGATGAGTGGCATCAGTGTTTAAAATGCTGCCACAGTCTGTCCCCAGCCTCTGATCCAGGATCAGATTTCATCTCAGAAAGACTTCATCACCCCGCACTCATTCCCACACTGCTGCCGACAGCTTCAGTGTTTTATAATAAAACCAACACGAGTCAGATTAATCACAGTCAGGAGAATATTAATAACACAAACACACACAGAGACGCCTTTACAGCCTGAGGTCTGAGCCTACCTGAGGTCTGAGCCTACCTGAGGTCTGTGCCTACCTGAGGTCTGTGCCTACCTGAGGTCTGAGCCTACCTGAGGTCTGAGCCTACCTGAGGTCTCATTTATGTATAAGTATGTATTCTGTCTAACCACACGCCCCATCCTACAGTCCAGGGAGTGTGTGCTGCGTCTCTCGTCCTCCGAATCTGTGTTGAAGCGGGAAGTGAGCGATGGACGGGACGCTCTGGACAAGATGGCCGCCCTGAACTCGGCTTTGGTGTCGGACAAGAGAGAGCTGAACAAACAGCTGTTGCAGGTACTGCTCGCTTTACCCCCCTGCCTCTCTATTTGACAGTGCCTGGCTCAAAGGCTCCTGACCCGTGTTTACGTGTGTGTGTGTTCGCAGCTGGAGTGTGACCTGTCAGACAGCCAATCACAGCTGCAAGCCCTGAGGTCAGAGGTCAGCTCTCTTCAGAGAGAGGTCAAGTCCCTGAACATGGACTGCAGCCAGCTCAGGTGAGTTCGTGTTCCACAGTCAGACGTTTGCTCCTGAACATTAAACCTTTAATCCGTCTCTGTTCTGTTCAGAGCTGAGAGGGAGCTGGAGGCCGACGTCATCAATGCGCTAAGAGAGAGAGAGACAGAGATGAAAAGAATGATGGAGGAGAAGGAGAGAGAGTTGGTCTTCCTGGTGGAGGAGAGAGAGAGGGATGAACGACAGCGGGAGGAGGTAGAGAAAAGGAGGAGTGAGCTGTTATCAGCTGACACGGTGACACCTGTAGACCTGTTTGACGTATGTGGCGTGTGGTCCTCAGCTGTCCTCCCAGCATGCCGCAGTGTGTGGGGAGCTGAAGGAGCTGCAGGAGCAGCTTCGGCAGATGGGCGAGGAGGTGAAGAGGAGATCCAGGCAGCAGGAGGAGCAACAGAGAGAGAGCAGGAGGCTGCTGGAGGAGCAGGACAGTCTGCAGAGACACAGGAGACAGCTGGAGGACGAGCTGCAGGAGCTCAGGTGATTGTAATCATCATATATTAATTAACCTCATTAACAGTCACCTGCCTCACTGCAGTTTTTCACCATATAAACGTAACTGGATTTTAATGAGGTTACAGAACAGGAACAAATGAAAAAGGGTCGACCCTCATAAGATTAATACTGTACTGTCCCCCCCAGGAATCTGTCAGTGTCTCTCCACCAGCAGCTCAGTCTGCTCCAGAAGCAGCTGTCACAGTCAGAGGTGGACACATGTCAGCTGAACACACACATTCACACTCTGCAGCAGGCCAAACACACCTTACAGGGTGAGTGTGTGTGACAGCATATAAAGGACGAGTTCCATGTTCTCACAAATATTCTCTTCCTTCTCCAGAGCTGGATCCTGATGCCAGTTGAAATAACTGTTGTTTTTCTGAAGGAGAGATCGAGTGTCTGAGAGGAGAGCTGGAGCAAGAGACAGCCAGGAGAGAGAGGAGTGAGGAGGAGAGGGAGGCGCTGAAAGAGGAGATAGAGAGGCTGACAGCGAAGGTGGAGGAGCTGAGGAGAAGGGAAGAGGAGGACGAGGAGAGAAGGACGGAGAGAGAGGCCTGGCAAAGGGAGAGGGAGGCTCTCAGCGAGGAGCTGGGGACAAGGGACGGAGAGGTGGAGGCGCTGAGAAGGCGCCTAGAGGGACTGATCGAGAGAAAGGAGGAGACACAGAGGGAGGTGGAGAGACTGAGGGAGGAGGTGACAGAGAGAGGAGCACAAATCAGCCACATGATGGACAGAATCCAGCGAGTGGAAGGAGAGAGAGAGAAGCTGGAGGAGGAGGCGAAGAGGACGAAGGTCATGTTGAGAGAGGAGGAGGAGAGGAGGAGGGAGGACGAGACGCAGAGGGACGGAGAGATCGAAGCGCTCTGTGACCGCATGGAGAGATTAGAAAGAGAGAAGGAGGAAAGGGATGAGGAGGTGGAGAGGTGGAGGACGAGGGTGGAAGAGGTCGAAGAGGAGATTAACAGACTGAGAAAAGAAATCTCCCAACTAGAGGAGGAGAGAGATGAAGAGAGGAGAAAGAAGGAGAGACTGCAAAATGAAGGAGAGGAGAAGAGAAGGAGGAGGGAGGAGGAGGTGGAAAGATTGAGGAGTGAGGTGAGGACAGCAGGGGAGGAGGCGGAGAGATTGAGGGGTAGAGTGAAGGAGGTGGAGAGGGAGAGAGAGGAAGAGAAGAGAAAGAAGGAGAGGCTGCAAGACGAAAAGGAGGAGGTTGTAGGGGGACTGTTGGAGAGACTGAAGGAGAAGGTGGGGGAGGTGGAGCTGCTGAGGGTGAAGCTAAATGTGGCCAAGGAGGAGTGTGAGGAGATGAAACAGGAAGTGAAACGGAGGGAGTGCAGCCTTGAACATCAGATGAGCGCCGTGAGGGAGAGAGAGGAGGTGGTGGAGGAGCTGAAGCAGCGACTGAGGTTGGTGGAGGAGCAGGAGGAGGAGGTAGCGAGGGAGCACCAGGAGATGAATGAGAAACTGAAGCAGAAGGAGGTGAGAGAGGAGCAGCTGGAGAAGCTGCTGAGAGAAACCAGGGCTCTCCTGGAGAAAGAGAGGAGGGAGGAAGGAGAGAAAGATGACAAGATCTCCTTCCAGGCCAAGGAGCTGCAGGAGGCTCAGGCCGAGAGCGAGAGAGCGAGGAGGAGAGCCAGACAGAACGAGGAGATCCACAACAGGTTAGAGGAGGAGGTGAAGGAGTGGCAGGAGAAGGCAGAGAGGAGCACAAGGGAGTTGGCAAAGCTCAGCCATTTCCTGAAGGAACTACAGGAGGAGGCGCAGCAGCTCAGAGCCACGCTGGAGGAAAGGGAGGAGGAGGAGTGGAGAGAGAAAGAGGGGCTGAGGAGAATGGAGGAGGAAAGGAGGAGGCTGGACATCAAGCTGATGGAGGTGGAGGAGGACAAGAAGAGGCTGGAGGAGAAACTGAGGGAGGCTGTGGAGGAACGAGAGGAAGAGAGAGAGGCACTGAGGAGGACAGAGGAGGAGAAGAGGAGGCTGGAAAAAAGATTAAAGATGATGCAGGAGGGGAGAGAGAGTGAGGAGGAGGAGCTGAGGAGGGTGAGGGAGGAGAAGAGGGGGCTGGAGGATAAGCTGAGAGAGAGGGAGAAAGAAATGGAGAGACAGAGGGAGATGCTGAGGAGTAAAGAGGAGGAGAATAGGAGGCTAGACGATGAACTGAGGAATAACAAAGAAGAGCAAGGGAGATTTATAGATACTGAGAGAGAGCAGCACCTCCTCGAGGAAGAGAGAAGGAGGTCTGTGGTGAGAGTGCTGGAGGACGAAAAGGCAGGACTGTTGATGGAGCTGAGGAGGAGGGAGAGGGAGGTGGTAACTCTGAGAGAGGAGGCACAGAGGGACATGGAGAGGGCACAGGAAGAGCTGAGGAAGAGGAGAGAGGAGGTGTCTGTACTTAGAGATGAAACAACAAGGGAACACAGGGAGAAGGAGCAGGCACAGGAGAACCTGAGGAGGACTGAGAAGGAGGTGACGGCTCTCAGCGAAGCAGTGAAAATGGAACAAAGGGAGAAGGAGCAGATACAGCAGGAGATGACAGTCCTCAAGGAGGAGCTCCAGAAGGAGCAAAGGAGGAGGGAGGAGACCTATGAGAAGTGGAGGCAGGGGGAGGAAGTACAGGAAGAACTAAAGAGGAGTGAGAGGGAGGTTTCTGCACTTAGAGAGGAGGTACAGGAGGAACGAAGGGAGAAGAAGGAGGTGCAGCAGGAGCTCATGAAGAAGTGTGAAGAAGTGACTGCTCTCAGAGAGGAGGTGCAGAGGGAGTGGAGACAGAGGGAGGAGGCACAGGAGGAGCTGAGGAGGAACAAGAATGAGTTGACAGTCATCACAGAGGAGATGCACAAGAAACAACGGGAGAAGGAGCAAACACTGGAGAAGCTGCTGAAGACACAGAAGGAGGTGACAGCTCTGGGACAGGAGGCGCAGAAGGAGCGGAGGGGGAAGGAGGAGGTGCAGGAAGAGCTGAGAGGACTGCAGAAGACTGTGGAGGTGATGGCGGTGAACCTGAGCTCTCTGCAGAGTCAGGTACAGTTGCACCTGGATCCTGCAGGTTATGTTCAGTCCAGGCCATAAGTATATGGACAGTTCCACATTCAGTGTGTGTTGCTGAAACGTGATAGAGGATTATTAACGCTCTCCTTCTGTCTCAGGTGTCTGATCTCAGTCAGAGCAGGGAGCGAGCGAGGCAGGAGGTGAAGGAGAAGGAGGAGGAGAAGCAGCAGATGAAGGAGGGACTGAGGGCTGCGCTGGAGGAGATGACCAAGCTGAAACTCCTCCTGCAGGTAGAGCGCCTCCTGCTGGATTCTTACACTGTTTCTTGGTTAGATTTCTGTGTGGTGTCTGTTTGAAACGCCGCAGCAGGGACGCTCTCTGAGCCAGACACTACACTGAGGACAAAAGTCAACACGCTCACTTTAGTTATCAGACATTTAAAAAGACACGACAGAGGTTTTCAGAACCAGATCCAGAACGGACCTGTGGAAAACCTGCCGAAATATGTTCAATGAAACAAAAAAGACCAGAGACAAATGATGCAGGACGACAGTGATCAGTGAGCTTTACAGGTGCCGGTAGGTGGATCTTACCTTTGTTGCAGATCCGGGCTAGCTGTTTCCCTCTGATCCCAGTCTTTATGCTAAGCTAAGCTAGCCACACCCTGACTAGTGAATCCCAAAATGTTGAACTGTCCCTTTAAACACATTCTGCTGTCCAGGAGAGCCATGCAGAGGGGGAGCGTCTGAGGAGCGCCCTGAAGGAGAAGAAGGAGTTGGAGGAGAGGATCAGAGAGGAGAACCTAAGGACAGTCAGACAGGAGCTGCTGGAGAAGGAAAGAGGAGAGGTGGAGGAGCTGAGAGCAAGAGCCAAGGCCCTAGAGAGGAGGAGGAGGGAGGTGATGGAGGATCTTGAGGAGGCTCGACGGGCTAATGAGAAAGCAGAGGAGGAGAGGAAGGAGGTCGAGGAGCGGTGGAAGAGCAGAATGGAAAAGATGGAGGAGGACCAGGAGCTGAAGCTGAAGGCTCTGTTGAGACAAATCCAGATGCTGAAGGAGAGACTGGGGGAGGTAGAGCAGGAGTGGAGGTTCAGGGTGGAGGAGAGAGAGAGGGAGGTGGAGGAGGCGAAGATGGAGTTGGACGAGAGCCGGGCCAAGGTGAGCCAGGTCAGAGCCACGGCAGCCATGTTGGAGGAACAGAAAGCACAGATCGCCTCACTGGCTGCTGAGAGAGCAAGGGAAGCCGAGAGACTGAGGGAGAGACTGAGAGAGAGGGAGGAGGAGGAGGAGAGAGAGGAGACGGACGAACGGAGGGGGAGGAGGACGAGAAGGAGGAAAGACCAAGAGACAGTTGACAGGAAGAAAGGAAGAGAAGAGGTGAGCATTTTCCAGAAAACAGTCTGTGCAGCGAAGAGACACCTAATGTTTCTTAACATGTAATGATTTATCATTTCCTGAGGAGCAGGAGGAGGAGCAGGAGGAGGAGCAGGAGCAGGAGCAGGAGCAGGAGGATATCAGGAGGCTGCTGAGGCAGAGAGAAGCTGAGGTAAAGTTTATTCAGTGGTTTGTTTTCCTGCAGGAACATGTACAATCATCAGGAAACTTCATTGTGCTGCTGGTGGATGAGGTTTTTAAGTGGAACCAGACCTTAAAGAGAATCCAGCTCAGAGATGTTCAGTGACTAAATCACATCAGTCTGATTTATTCAGGCACATCCTGTCCAATGTTCAAATGAAAGTTCTTAATGATCAAGCCTTAGCTCCTCCATCATCATCATCATCATCATCACTGTGATCAGACTGTCTGTGGAGCATCTGCTCTGAACCAGCTTCACTGGCTGACGACAGACTGTTTCAGTTTTATTAATAGTTTTTATTCTGAAGTTTGTGAGTAGAAGTGAAGGAATTCTTCCTTTTTCTGAGCTTCTCAGTTTGATTAATACTCTGAGCATTAAAAAGGAACCTACATCTGTTTGTACCAGTGGCTGTGGTTTCCCTCCCTGACTGTCTACCACAAACTCTTTCAGCCATTTTACTGCCTGGAAACACAGCTGATGGTAAAGGATTCATAGGACCATAGTTACTTACATCACTAGTTTCATAGTTATGTTGGTGACACCTGGTTACAGCTGATGTTTCAGTTCTGATCCAAAGCATGTTTTTAACTGGGAAACACTGAAAGCAGTGACAGTCTCCACCTTCGCTGAGGTGATGGTTCAGAGGCCGAACCACGAAGCCGCACGGCTCCTCGCGTTTCCAACTTCTGGCTTCTTTTTCTGTTGATTCTTTCTCTGTTCTGTCTGTGTTTTTATGTCACTATCGTGCACATATTTCATGCACTCAGTCAGAAAAACACAAATCTTGCTTTTATTTAATATTAACTGATTTTAGCACACTCACTGTCCCCAGGATAAGAACCACTCAATGAATGGTACCTGTCCACCTGGAGATTATTGAGACACACAGACTGTATGATGACACATGGACACTGAGCAGAGCTGCATCAGTAACAACTGCTGTGAAAAATGAGGCTTTATTTGTTATTTCCTCTTATGTTTACATGGTGTGTTTTCACTGTGATTCCTTGATTGATATTATTTTGGTGCTGATACTGTTTTAATGTAGATGCTACTGATTGCTGTTGTCCAGGTGTACACTCTGACTCAGAGGACAGAGGAGCTGGAGAAGGACAGGGATCGAGTCCGCTCGGCTCTGGAGCAAACTGAGGCAGCTATGATTGGCTACAGGGAGAGAGCCCACAAACAGGTGCAGAGCTCGGGGGCGGGATCTAACCTAGACGAGGTCAGTGTCTCTTTGATTGGTTGATAAGTCAGTTTAGTTTTAGAGGAGACAAACACACCAGGATATTTGTGTGTGTGTGTGTGTGTGTGTGTGTGTCTCAGCAGGGTGTGGGGGACAGACTGGTGGTCCTGCAGCGTCTGGTGGCTGGACTGGAGCTGGAACAGAAACGTCTCAACAAGAAAAACTGTCATCTAGAAAATCAGAAAGACAAACTGAAGAAAGACAGAAACACACTGAGAGACACACTGAGACAGGTACACACACTGAGACACACTGAGACAGGTACACACACTGAGACACACTGAGACAGGTACACACACTGAGAGACACACTGAG
>JBBMJY010000007.1:606210-618443 GCA_037833715.1 Toxotes lorentzi
TTTTTTGTTGACATGGAGATGCTTTAACGTTGACACACCGAGACACTTGTTGACACACTGAGACACTTGGAGACGCTTTATTGTTGACACACTGAGACACTTTAATGTTGACATGGAGACACTTTAATTTTGACACACTGAGAGACTTTAATGTTGATACACTGAGACACTTTTTTGTTGACATGGAGACACTTTAACGTTGACACACTGAGACACTTTAATGTTGACATGGAGACACTTTAATTTTGACACACTGAGACACTTTATTGTTGACACACTGAGACACTTTAATGTTGACACACTGAGACACTTTAATGTTGACACACTGAGACACTTTAATGTTGACACACTGAGACGCTTTAACGTTGACATGGAGACACTTTAATGTTGACACACTGAGACACTTTAATATTGACACACTGAGACACTTTTTTGTTGACATGGAGACGCTTTAACGTTGACATGGAGATGCTTTAATTTTGACACACTGAGACACTTTTTTGTTGACATGGAGACGCTTTAACGTTGACATGGAGACGCTTTAATTTTGACACACTGAGACACTTTTTTGTTGACATGGAGACACTTTAATGTTGACACACTGAGACGCTTTAATGTTGACATGGAGACACTTTACTGTTGACACACTGAGACACTTTAATATTGACACACTGAGACACTTTTTTGTTGACATGGAGACACTTTAATGTTGACACACTGAGATGCTTTAATGTTGACACACTGAGAAGCAGTTTTAGTAAACGTCAGTTTTATTCTGGATGGACATGGAGAGACAAAGATGACCGGTTCCGTGTGGACTTAGACCAGTGCAGGGTGACACAAACAAAGTTTTGCAGATGAAGAGTTTGATTGGTGGAGCGAGGGAGGAGGGTTTTTGTCCAGCAGAGAGAGAGGACATAAATGAGCTGTAGGACAGACGGACAGTTTCATTCAGCTGTCACAGCTCAGCAGCTTCTCCTCTCATGATGGAAGAAGCTGAACTCTGCTTCCCACACCTCCTTAATGCCTCCTGCAGGAGGTCGGAGCCTCTTCGCGCCGAGGCTGTGCTCATGTACTTCCTGCTGTTGTTCATTTGTGTGCTCACTGCTGTTCTCAACCTGCTTGTCATCATCTCCATTTCCCACTTCAGGTAGACACAAAGCTCTCAGCAGAGTTACATTTACTATCAGACAGTTCTGGGATTTACAGGAAGAAGAGGATGAGCTTGTGTTGTGCAGTTTGGGAAGGTGAAGGAGGAGTTGTAGTATTACTGTGGTCTGTGTGCAGGCTCACTGTTGATGTAATTTGTGCACAGATTTCATTTTGACATCCTCTTTATTTCTCTTTACTTTTATTTTTGCAAATCTTCTTTCACAGGTGTACAGAGGCTGATTTAGAACCACAGGGTTTGATGTTAAAATCATGTCACATACAGAAACGTGATCTGAGCCCAAAGCAGTGGCTTCTTCCTCCCTTTTACTCTGTGGTTTTGAATTATTCTCTCTGCTTTCACAGCAGCTGCTCTTTCTGATAATGTTGTTGATGTCTTGTGTTTTCAGGCAGCTCCACTCCCCCACCAACCTCCTCCTCCTCTCTCTGGCGGTCTCAGACTTCTTCGTGGGCCTCCTGGTGAATCCCATTGAAATCCTCATGACATGGACCTGCTGGGTCCTGGGTGACCTAATGTGTGCTCTGTATTATTTACTACCTCTCACCCTTATTGCTGCCTCTGTGGGAAGCATGGTCCTCATATCAATGGACCGCTACGTAGCGATTTGTGACCCCCTGCATTACACCAGCAGAGTCACTGATAAAGTTGTTACTGTGGGTATTTCTTTGTGTTGGATCGGTTCTGTTTTCTACAGCATTTTCCTTGTATATGATCACCTGAAAGAACCGGGCCGGTATAATTCCTGCTATGGAGAGTGTGTGGTGAACGTTGCCGGAGATGTGGACCTCGTCTTTGCCTTTGTAATTCCCATTACAGTCATCCTAGCTCTGTCTATGAGAGTGTTTGTGGTGGCGGTGACGCAGGCTCGTGCCATGCGCTCTCACGTTGCAGCCGTCACAGTCCAGTGTCCGATGATCCTGACGACGAAGAAGTCTGAGCTGAAAGCCGCCAGGACTCTGGGTGTGATAGTTGCCGTGTTTCTGATTTGCTATTGTCCGTACTATTGCCTGAACCTCACAGGCCGCAACATCTTGATCGGTTCTTCAAGTGAGGCCTTTATGAGCTTTCTGATGTATTTTAACTCCTGCCTGAACCCGGTCATCTACGCCTTCTGCTACCCCTGGTTTAGAAAAGCTGTAAAACACATCGTCACCCTTCAGATCCTGCAGCCTGGCTCCTGTGAGGCCAACATCCTGTAGAGCGGCGGCTCCTCACCTCCCTCTGTCACAGCGTTAAACCTGCACTGACTCACTTTCCTCCGCGTGTTTGAGTCGATTACCATAAAGTCTCATTTAAAGCCTGAGTCTCAATAACCAGTGACAACACAAACAAACTCTGAGGGACTTAACCTGAGACCGTCTACACCAGCTCACATGTAAACTGAGCCACTTCGTTCTCATCTGTGCTGAGATCAGCTTCTGCTCCTGATCGGTGTTTTTCACATTAAAAGCTTAGAAGGAAAAAGTGGAGGACGTGTTTCATTCGTGGGAACTTGGCTTCGTTATTCTGTTATTACTAACGTGTTAATGTGTGAGCAGCACTTTCAGGGTTGAGAGTGAGTGAGTGAGTGAGTGAGTGAGTGAGTGAGTGAGTGAGTGAGTGAGTGAGTGTGTTGATGGTGATGAAGGAACATGTCAGCCAATGTGGATCACTGATGTGTTTTAATAGTTTGTGGAAACAGTGCCACACACACACACACACACACACACAGTACTGCAGATAAACTATGACCTTTAATAGAGTCCTTATTTTATCTGTCCAGTTATTTGTGGCCGTATAATTAATGGTTCTGATGATTACCACTCGTTCATGTGTTCATTTGGTTCATGTGCTGATATATTTACACTGTGTCAGTGAGAGAGTGTGTTTGTTAATGGAAGGCAGATGTCTCTCTGTCATTCAGCTGTGTGATAATCCGACTGCAGACCTCTTCTATTTTTACCTCCTCTCTGTGAGCTGTGTTTGTCTCAGGGTTTCTGTGGCTCCACAGTCTGAGCAGCAGCAGCAGCAGGGAAACGTCCTGATCTCCAGAGACGTGGCTCAGGTACCGTCCAACTCTTTCTCATCTTTGTTTCTTTCCCTGCTCAAACTCGCGTTCACCGCCAACTTGAAATAAAGTTTAAAGTCTGTGAGAAAAGATTTTATTAAACAGTGTCACTGGAATAAGAAAATATTTGAACCCATTTATCTTTTAGAGGCAGTTTTATAGAGCAGTTAAATAATGAAGTGTGTCTGACGGGTTCATTTATACTCACATACTACTGAAGTCACATTTTCAATGCATGTAACAGAGTTTTACAGTGTTGTGTTAATACTCAGGTAAAGGATCAGAATTTTTCTTCCTCCACTGAATTCACAGAACCTTGTTTTCTTTAATTCATGTTCTCTATGTTCTGTTGATTCAACTGTCAGTGTTTAAAGAAGAGGAACTCCAGCAACCAGCACCTGGGTGGGACCACACTTTTCCCAACAGAGACTGGTTCCATGTTAGTTAAGGAACTCTTTGGGAACTCGTGAAACCACTAACGCTGGATAATACAATGAAAACAAAGAAAAACGAATAAGAGAACGAGAATAAGCCAGAAACCAGGAGGACGAGTGGCCGAATAAAGAGAACAGAACTGGAACTAAGAGCAACTTCACTCTGAAGAAATTAAGAGAGGAGCGTAAACACAGTTCCCTTTCTCACCCTCTGACCTCGTGGATTTAGTCTTTCTTTATGAGGACCAGCGAGAGCGAAGAGACGGTGACACGTGGAGAACAGAAGGAGGCGGGAACGATGATCGGAGGAGGATGGGATGCAAATCCGTCTCGATCGTCCACCACCCTTAGCACTATCGCCATCCAAGCAGGTCAATCACAGATTGTCGTCTCTGTCCTCAAGGTGTGTAAAGATCCTCCACCTTTACACATGCGTTAGCTTCCTGCTACTAAAACCCAGTGGACTCAGATCAGAGAGAAGGAATCTCCATATTCACTTTTCTGAACCACTGACAAACATATGACATGAGTGGAGAAGGTCACATGACCAGTGTAGGTGTACAAACCTTTGTCAAGTAGCATTAGCAAGGTGTCATGTTTCGGTGGCGCTGTAGCTCACCATCAGTTACAATATACAGCCAAGTGGGAAAAGCTGAGACTGTCCTCCCCCACAAAACGGCCTGACAGGTCATTTGTACCCATCGTTACGTTTTGTTGTTCGACGACCTCTTGTGGTGACACTGATTATTATCTGAGCAGAGGACAAAGTGAGGTTTTGCGTAAAGAGCAACAAAATCTGCATGAGGAGGACGTCAGGATGAACATGGGACTTTGACCCAGGAGACCGTGACTGTTTCCTGTTCGACACTAATAATCATCTTTTGACTTTGATCTTTCCATAACCTTAGCTACATGTTTATTTCTGTAACCATGACAACAAAGGTCCTCTAACCTTGATGAAGAACCTGCTGTGTTTTTGTGCCTAAACGTAACTTCAGTGACTTTCGTTAGCTTTAGCTGTTACTTCATTCAGCTACAGTCTATTAGCTGTCGCCCATAAAGTTGGAATAAAATCTATTTTACCTCTTCTCATGAAATGATTGTGACAGTGGGATTTACTCTTGATAGATAAGGTGTATTTCTTTTCAAAACTTTATTGATCGTTCTCTTCCAGTGTGATTACTGATGTGTATAAATAAGAATAAAAATAGGAATGTGTCTGAAAACAAACTTTATGGGCAACAGTGTGTATTGGTTTTAGTTCAGTAAGTGTTAGTTCAGTCAGTCTCAGTGTGACAGATCTATCTCAGATATTTTTTCTTTAGTCTGGTAACTTCGACCTGAGCAGGTTTTAAAGTCAGATTCTTCTCTGAAGGCTGTTTCACAGTCAGTCACTGCTCCGTCCATGTGCTGTTTCCTCTTATAGCACAAACTATTTACTGATGCTGCTGTAAAGGGAAGTGAGCAGTGTGTGTGTGTGTGTGTGTGTGTGTGTGTCTAACAGCTGATGTCTCTGACAGTTTTGAAGGTGAGTGTGGATTTAAACATGTTCACATGTGGAACAATAGTTTTGGAAACTGTTGACTGTGTGTGTGTGTGTGTCCTTTTTGGTCGACATGCCAGAGATACTGTATCATCCTGAGGAATGCTGCAACACACACACACACACACACGTTCAGAGATACACAAAGGTCATGTGACCTGCAGGGGTCAAAACAGTTGAACTGACTCTAACCAGCTTTATCATCAGGTAGGATTATTAGTTAATAATGTTTATTTGATAAAATAATATCCATATACATTTAAATCTACGTGGTTCGACTAAAAAAACATTTTTACTGTCTTCTCTGCGGGGTGGGGTGGCGGTGTGGTGGGGGTTGGGTTGGGTTGTCGGTCGTTCTGTGGAGCCTGGGAAGGGTCAGTGTGTTCAGTTGGCTGGAGCCTGGTCATGTCTATGTCATGTTTTTATGGTGAAACAGAACACGGCATGATTTGAAGTATATCCACATATGTGGACCTACACTCACTGGTCACTTTATTAGGTACACCTGTTCAACTGCTCACTTTGGGCCCTTCGTTTAAACACAGCCTACCTGAGCACTGTTGCTGACCACGCTCAGATCATCTCAGGTTTCTTGAGCATGACAATGCGTTCACTGTAGTCAAATGGGTTCCACAGTCACCAGATCTCACCTTTGAGATGTGGTGGGATGGGAAATTTACATTATCATCTCAATATGGACCAAAACCTCTGAGGGATGTCTCCAGCATCTTGTTGAATCTATGCCACAAAGAATTAAAGGCAGTTCTGAAGGCAAAAGGAGGTCCAACCCAGTACTAGCAAGGTTTACCTAATAAAGTGGCCGGTGAGTGTATGTCAGTATAAGTGATCCACAGTGAGACACTGCGCTGCTTTTTATAGTGACTGTTGTTTCACCTCGCGTGTGTGTGCATTCAGAGTGGGTCTCTGGTCCACCTCCAGCTGGTCCAGGTCCATCCAGGCCTCTGTGAGATCGGATCAAACCATGAGGAAAACCAGACCCTGATCCAGGAGCAGCAGCAGCTGATGGAGAAACTCAAGGTACAAACATGTCAACACGTAAAATCAAATTATCTTTAGTCTCACTCCTGGTTAATAAATACGATTTATTCATGTGTTTGTGTTGGATTGTGGATCGATGTGAACTCTCTGTTAAACTGTGATTGTTGTAACTAAAGGTCAGAGGCTGAAATAGACAAAATAACTAAATGCCAAACACTAAGGAACAGATGAAGACAGAAATGTTCCGAATTCCATGTCGAAATCCAAAAAGGCTCAAGAAATGAGAGGGAATGAGGAAACAAACGTTTCCCAGAGTTTTTGTGATCTGTCATGGTAACATTTCAAAACGATCGATTATCAAACTGACATTTCTGTGAATATCAAAAAGTAATAAATCTTGAATGTTAGCTAGCTGCTAATTGTTAGCTAGATTAAAACATTAGCCTCAACATATAGGAAGTTATCCAATGGGTCGTTTAAAATTGAGTTTGGGATTTGTCAGTTAATCCCAGCATGAACCTTTGTGTTTACACTTCGTATTGATTTTCCAGAAACATGAGAGGGAAGTGCTGGCAGTGGTGGAGCAGAGGAGGAAGAGGAGGGATGAAGGGATGATGGGGCAGAGGAGGAACAAGAAAAACGAGGAAGAGGAGGAAGTGTACGAGGCCATGGTAGCGTCTCTGAGCGAGGGATGGTCACTGCTCCTTCACTTGCTCGAGAGACGACAGGAAGTCCTGATGTTGGCTTCAGACTTTTACCACCAAGCACTGGAGGTAGAAAGCTTCTGGAATGACACTGGACACTGGGGTAAAGCTTTATGATAGAGCCATGATTTACCAACAACAGACTCACTGGGTCACTGGTCCCCACCCCCCATGACTCCATGAGAGAAGTTAGAATAAACACTTAAACATGTTCTTAGATTAGATGTTTATGAAAGTTAAAGTGTTACCTGCTCTTTTTACTGACTCCTGTTAGACTGAATGGAGACTGTTGATATTCTAACTGAAGCTTAGTGTAATGTGACATGTTCATTGTCAGGCTGTGGTGACCTCTGACCTCTGCCCTGTCGGCAGTTAAGTGCAGTGTGGTGTCCACTGTGGCTGTGATTTATCCTGTTCATGAAGGACATTTGTTTCAGCCCTGAGTCTCACGTGCCTCAGGCGGTGCGGTGTATTTGCTGGATCTGTGGCATGTCGCAGTTAGCCCTGCTCATTGGCTGGCTGCCATTTTATTAGCAACACCTGCTGCAGCCTTTATCTAAACTGGTCTGACAATGACTTTGGTTCTATTTTAATCCTCTTTCATGTTTTATGAGTTGAAACAGCTAACGGTCGTTAGCCACAGTAACGTGGCCTGAGATACAACTTAGTAATAGTATGTGAGTAGTATGTGAATAATCAGGTGGAAAAGTCAGTTTGCTCCAGTTGTTGTTCCACTGTGTCACAACAGTCAACATTAATCAATAATCAATATGTCAGATCTGGTGTTGCTCAGCTCATTTTCAACAAAAACTGCTCTAATGTCATTAGAGACGAGTCGTCAGGTTTTCAGCTGAAGATTTTTCTTTATTTGAACCAAACTGATCTTAAGTTTTACTTTTCTGTCTGTCTGTCTCTGTCTGTCTCTGTCTCTCTGTCTTTGTCGGTCGGTCTCTGTCCGTCCGTCCGTCCGTCCGTCCGTCCGTCCGTCCGTCTGTCCGTCCGTCCGTCCGTCCGTCCGTCCGTCTGTCTCTGTCTGTCCGTCCGTCGGTCTCTCTCTGTCTGTCTGTCTGTCTGTCTGTCTGTCTGTCTGTCTGTCTTTGTCGGTTGGTCTCTGTCTATCTGTCTCCGTCTGTCTGTCTGTCTTTCTGTCTCTGGTTTTCTGTCTCTGTCTGTCTCCGTCTGTCTGTAGTTTGCTGGCAGTATCGACAGAGTTGAGGATCTACAGATCAGACCTGACACCAACAGACTGACTGCAGTGCAGCTCACGTACGACTCCATGAGGAGAGGTAACCAGTGTTTGTACAGGTCATAATCACAGATAGACTGAATTTTACTGGTTTTAAACCAGTTTAAAGATAGGCTGCACTGGTCTAAACGACCAAAGCCTGGTTTAAATGAGAGACTGTATGGGGAAAAAAAAAGGATTAAGCAGGTTTGAACTTTGGAGAAACTGGTTTCTGCTGGTTTGGGTTGAAGGTTCTGGTTGAGAATCAGTGCAACACAAAGTTTCTTACAGAATATAAATGTCTTAGATCAGTTGCAGGCGGCTTTCAGCTACACAACACTCACTGTTTCTTTGTGTTTTGATTCCAGATCTTCTGGGAAAATCCCTGCAGGTTATAACCAGCAGCACGAATCTGCTGCAGAAACTCAGACAGCTGCAGAGAACCGAGGCCCTCCAGAGGAGAGGGGGAGTACTGCAGGAGGAGGATGGAGAGGAGGGGGTGGTAGAAGAGGTGACACTGACCATGTCTAAGTTCTATACATTAAATTCCTGAGTAGAGACTGAGGAAACATGTTAGTTCACACTGTCTGTAATGTCAGGCTTAAAAAATGATTACACAATCTGTTTTTTCTAAATTCTTGGTTTCACGTCTCACCGGCTGCATCCTCTTCCTAGAGTTCCCAATGCAGCAGGGGGGCGATGCTGAGGTTGGAGGAGCTGGTGGAGACGCTGCAGGATCGGAGGAGGATGGCGGACCAGGCTCTCAGGCAGCGGCTCCCAGAGACGGAGAATGTCATCATGGTCCACGAGACAGAACGAGAGTCCAGAGAGTCCGGCTCTGAAGTAAGAGACAGATGAGTGAGACACAGTGAGCGTGTTCACTGTAACAGGTCCGGTTCTCTCTCAGGCTTTAGTTCTCCCAACAGTTTTAACAGGTTTTCAGTTTTTTATCTTCATTTGAACATTTTGTGCCAACAAAACGATCAGTTATTAACCGACAGAAACACAGGACCTCAGAGGCTCCACAAACAGAAACAAGGAAGAGGAGGAGAAAGTGAAGTTTGAGGAAACGTTTGAGGATGTGGTAGGAAAAATAATTTTAATAAAACAAAGTCCTTTTCTGAACATCTGATATCAGATTGAGAAACCAGCGCTCAGAGTTCCCGTACAGTGAAGTCACATGTTCAAGTAAAACACTGATTACTGCCCAGACTTCAGACTGAAGTCGAGTCGACGAGTTTCGTATCTGTAACTGAAACGTTAGACGTTTTGCTCACAGTCGTTCACTGGTTTTACTTTTCTGCAAAGTCTTTGTTCACCATCACGTTTGATTTTGACAGTTTCAGTTTTTTCTCCCGGCCTGACCGACCCATACCTCAGCCCACATTACAGCTCATTCAGACCTGAGCGTCACGTGATCAGACACGTATAGTATAGTGTGTAAAACACTACACCAGGAGACGGACTGACCTATATAACCTGCTGCCACCGCAGGGCAAGGGATGATGGACAGGTGGATAGGTGGATGGATGATGGGCAGATGGATGGATGAATAGATGGATAGGTGGATGGATGAATAGATGGATGGTGAATGATGGATGTTAGAGCAGAGGAACTGACCTTGCAGCAGTGAGAGTCCTCAGTCCGGCTGTGGTTAAGATCTCGGGATTTAAAAATGTTCTGAAACTGAATGAGTCAAATACTCTGAAATCCGGTTTATGAACCCTCAGAAGCTGAACAGGTTTTTTCCCAAAACCATCATAACTCAAGACACTCTCTCACGCTCTTTTCATCTCAGGACTGGACTCTCACACTTGACAAAGTCCTGGACCAGAACCTGGAGTCTGATTCCACATCAGCAGAGAGTGCAGGACTGCAGTCATATTCCAGAGCAAAAGAAACCAGAGACCTTCATCCCAGATCCACAGCAGATGTTATGTCTGGATCAGAAGAGACCATAAACTTTGAATCAGGATTAGGATCAGATCTAAAGCCTGAATCCAGATCTGATCTGGAGCCTGGAATCAAATTAGATGTGAAGCCTGGATCTAGGTCAGAGCAAACAAGAGATGTGGAGTCTGGATTCAGGTCAGAAGAGACCAGAAACTCAAAGTTACGATCCAGATCAGATCTGCAATCTGGATTCAGATTAGAGCCAAAGACAGGATCTAGACTAGAGGAAATCCAAAATTTGCAGTACAGATTCAGATTGAACCTTAAGGCTGGATCCAGATCAGACCTGAATTCAGATTCAACATCAGGGGAGACCAGAGACAGTCAGTTTGGATCGAATTTAGTTCTGATGCCTGCATCCAGGTCAAAAGAGTCTAGAGGTCTGCAGTTTGAGTCCAACCCAGATGTGAATCCTGAATCTAAATCAGATAAGACCAGTAACCTCCGGCCAGGATCTGGGTTAGACCAGATACCTGGGTCTAGATCAGAGCAAATCAGAGATGTAGAGCCAGATCTGAAGCCTATATCTAGATCAGAGGAAAACAAAGACTTGCAGTCTGAATCCAGATCAGAGGACAACATGGAACTCCAGTTAGGATCCAAATCAGATATAAAGCATGAGTCCAGTTCAGATCTGATACCTGGATCCAACTCAGAAAAGACTAGAAACCTGCAACCTGGATCTATGTCAGACCAGCAGTCAGATTCCACACCAGAAGAGAGCAGAAACTTTGAGTCAGGATCCAGATCAGACATGAGGCCAAGATCCAGATTACATCTGACGACTGAATCAAGATCAGGAGAGACCATAGACCTGCTGCCTGGGTCCACATCAGAGAAGACCATAGACTTGCTGTCTGGATCCAGCTCAGATGTGCAGCCCAGATCCAGATCTGACCCGAAGTCTCAGTCCACATCAGAGGTAACCGGTTGACCATAGACCATAGATCTGGTTTTTCAAAGAACATCAGAGAACATTACAGAGACAAAACGTTGATCTGTACAGACGAGTGACTCACACCGGCTCCTCTCTCTGTCATAGTTCTTATTTTTACGTTTACTTTTTATTTAGATTCCGGCTCGTTTCTTTGTCAGAAGGTCGTCAGGAAACATTTGTGGTCATTGTTTTGCTGATGAAATTAACAGCAGTGTGTGATTCTCTCAGGCTGAAGATGACAGTTTGTCCCAACTGAGCAGGAAACAGGAAGAGACCAAACAGCACAGACCTGCTCCAAACACCAGGTGGGACAATATTCAACACCTCCTCAGTGAGGCTGGTTTCAGTTCTCAGAGCTCACTTCACTACCTCCATCTTCTCACCCAGCCAACCAAACCCTGAAACTGTAAACTTGGGTGGATGAACGACCGACTCTGGGCCTAAGGCAGATTTTCTGTCACTTGAGACTTCAGATGAGTTTTGAATGAATGTACAGGAAAACAGTGTCTGTCACATTAATACCTGATGTAACACTTCAGCAGGTGAAGTCGGTTCTCGTAGTCCTCGTGTTGGATGCACACAGAGGAGCAGCAGCGTATTAGGCTCGTTGTAATGATGGTGCTTAGGTTACAAAAATCTCTTTCATCCACAAAAACAACCAAAAGAGAGAAGAGTGTGGTAAAAGTTACAGGAGTCCAGTGTCAGTGGGAGCTGGGACATCGTGTGCAGGTGCTGGGATCAACAACAAAACCACGGTCGCACAAATGCTTCATCACAGTGTGAGCACAAAGCTCATACAGGCCAAGAAATCTGCATGATTTTCTTCTTCTTTGGTAGTGGGCAGGTGGCAGGACTGCAGAGCATGCTGGTAAAGGAAACTCAATGTGTAGAAGACCACACCCACAAAGCCCTCCTGACCAATCAGAGTCTACAGCTCCTGCAGTCATGTGAACGCCTCGTGGACAAGGTGACATTTTCTTTTTTCTTAAGTTGGTGTCAGGAAACACACAGGTAAACATGGAGGCAAGCACACAACACTTAATACCTGTGTGTGTGTATGTATGTGTGTGTTCGTGTGTGTGTGTGTATGTGTGTGTGTGTGTGTGTGTATGTATGTGTGTGTGTGTGTGTATGTATGTGCGTGTGTTCGTGTATGTGTGTGTGTGTGTGTGTGTGTGTGTGTGTGTGTGTGTTCGTGTGTGTGTTCATGTGTGTGTTTG